>CM076580.1:600994409-601313765 GCA_034641835.2 Pinus albicaulis
ACCTGAAATGCAAGAAGAAACCAGCACAAAGGACAAGTTGTACAATATATTTCTACTCTATATGTTAGTGAGATTCATATAAAACATTAAATAAATCATCATGAATGCTTGTATAACAAATATTCTTCATACATTAAAGCATACACTAACCCGTTTACTTCGGGAGACGACGCTCTTGACACGTATTTGCACATAAAATAAGTACGTACAAAAGTAAGTGCGGTACACAAATCCTTCGAGGCCTTCGCAGGACGTCGTCGGATAGTCCCGGCCCTTGCCTCGTTAAGACTCCTTCCGGAAATGAGTGCATACGAGATAACATATAAAGGGATGTGTATCTCCAAGGGAAAAGTTTCTGAAATGAACTGGGAAAGTGCGGGAGGCACGGGGAATCAGACTTGGATAGGGAATACCAACAGAGTATAATATCAATAATTCTCTCTCTCTCCCTTAGGCCATACACATGAGGGCTTTTTATAGTCCCTCCAAGTAGTTTCAGCAGTTGGAAACAGTTGGCCACAGGCTGGGGTGGTTGAACTACCTGAGTAACCATCAACCCAGCGCGAAATTAGGGATTTTTATATATTTTTTAATCATTAAAATGGCATACGCGGAAAAGTCTAGTTGTACTCGCGTATACACGCGGAAAAACACGGGCATAGTCGCGTATGAAGGATTTTCCACTGTTTTTAAGTGAATTTGTCCAAGTCTATAGGAATGGGTGCCCATAAAGCCATGAAGCAATCATGAATCATGTCAAGGTGAGAAATGATGCTATAACAGATGCCCCCTAATATATGAGGTCAGAAGGGGTACATGATGGCCGAAATGTATTATGCATATAGAAAGAACTTCGCAAGGACAAGAGAGGACTTCACCAGATTTCAGCCTGCCAAAAACCAATGAAAGAAATCAGAGAGTCAACACATGCTGAGGCGGGCATACCCATGCTCAGTCAAAAATACATCATATATATAGAAAGTACTGAATAGATTCAACATGTATACAAGTATAACTGAACTGAAAGTACATAGTGAATCATCTGAGCAGGGCCCGGAAAGACAAGTCTGTATCAATGTCCAAGTATCACATATAGAAAGCTGATCAAAGATAATGCAACTGAATGTCTGATCAAGTAACTGAATCTCCAAGTACCGGATCATAAGAGGCGGATCAAACGGTACAATCACGCAACTCGGGGATCAACATATAAGATGCTGCTGTGCTGAACTGCAACATATAAGGGTGGACGGCAACACTGGCAGAAACTGAAAGGACTGTCAACAGTGAACCGAGAAATGCTGATGCAACCCGAGGTCTTCACCGATCACAACGGCACAATTCTACACACTGGGAATAAATGAGCTGAAGTCGACCACGTGAGAAATCGTTGGATTACCGGGCAATGATGTTTCCCGTTAACCAACGCGAGACAACCCACCGATAATGATAATGAGTGTCAAGGTGCCCTAGTACAATCTGACAAGTGCGAATGAATGAGTTGAAGTCGAACACTTGAAAGAATCTACCAATCAGGAGGCAATGATGGATCCCCACTGTCGATAGCGAAGAGTCTGCCACTGATGACTGCAAACCCTAAGGTACTGACAAAAAGACTCTAGACCTTATTCCCAGAGCAATGAGTCGGAGTCGATGGGAAAAGATCTGCTGGAAGGAAGGCATTAAGGCATCCCACATAAGTCCAGCGCGAGTGTAACCCGCAGGCCAAGATTTGGAAGGAATCAGACGAAGTAGAGTGACGGAACCAAAACCGAAGTACGTTTCCGACATGCACAAGATGAAGCTAGCGCACGGAAGAAACCATCTGAACCAACCAATAATGAAAGCTGACACAGAGGCGAGAAATCCACCGATAGGGTCAAATGGAAATCCAGGTACTGCACGAATCCCAAGTGTGATAATGTGTGCTGACGTCGAACACAGGGGAAACCACTCAGTCAAAGACCCATGATGATGATCAAATGCTGAGCACGAGGTCACCTATCAATGATGGAAACAGGCCCAAGGTGCGGCTCTAGGCTTGCTCTCAGAGCAATGTGTCGTAGTCGATAAGAGACAAACCCGCCGGCAAGAAGTCAATGGAGACCTTCTCAAACCCGCACGAGCAGAAGATCAAAACATCTGATGTGATAGAACATGATACTGACAAGACCGGGAAGGCCGACTGAATAATGAGTCAAGAGACACCGCAGAATGGCCGACTCAGGCTAGACTTCCCTTGAACAAAAGCACGACTTTGTGATGACCATGGCAGTAAAAAGTGACACTGTATAAGTCTGTCCTGCAGGAGGCAAAACAAACTCTCCATATGATTGGAAGAGATAACCAACCGGGGGAGAACTGACAAGTGAAACATGGTAAAGGCTGAACCTAGGTCAAAAATAGAACCATCCCAAATGAAGGAAATATATATAAGTATATGTGCTTTGTTCAAGGGCGACAAACTGACTCTGTACTGCCATCAAAATAACGAAGATACATCCCGTTCCCGCTCTTTTTGTTATATTTAATTTTTTTTTTTGTCTTTTTCATAATAAGCCTGAAAAATAATAAAAGAATGCTATGATACAATGGATAGAACGAGTATCGAAAAAAGCAGATGCACTAGTTCCGGGGTTTGGAACAATCCTATGCTCAATGCAAGGTGGCGAAAACTGGTCAGTGATACTCAGAGGAACGTTCCATCCATGGGTACAAAGGTGTCAAGTTGTGATAGCTAAGTGCATGCAACGGTTAACTTGTACAGAAAGTCAAGGTCAAAAGTTGGCTTAAACATCGAGTCCAAATGAAGCCGGCTAAAGGCCAGGATAAACAAGTAGCCAATATGCAATGCGGTAATACAACTTAACGACACCAGGGAGCCTCTAGGGTATAAGCCAGAAAAATGATAAGTGATGAAGGAGAAGAATGAAGCTTCAACACGAAAGACATGGCGAGACTAAAGAGGACTCCCGAGCCTACATAAAAAGCAGCATGGGCAACAAGTGATAGCGAGGAACTAACTAGGAAGCCCATGTAAAGGAAGGCTCTACCATCAAGTCATGATTAAAAATCGGCGAGTGAAAAGGGTGTAATACTCATGACCTGATGGGATAGACCCTAAGGCAAGTGATCAGTATGGAGGCTAGAATGCAAGATGCAACGGAAAGTGATTCCCTAACCTATATGCCAGTGAAGATCATATACCTGCCATGAAGAGTCAGAACACATGGGCCAGAAACCGGGAAAAATCTCGAAAATGTCAAAATGTACCTGAAATATACCAAACTGGGCACTTCCAAGCAATCGAGTTATACAGCATAAGACAGATCGAAAAAATAAGCACAAGGAAATTTTTGCGAAAATTTTCAATTTTTAGCCATAAATACACAAATTACCTCTCAATTGGTTCATTATTGCATAGCTGATTTGGAAAAGAGCTCTGGAGCTAAGAACTTGTTTCGTCAAATCAGCAACAACCGACCGTCAGAATTCAACGAAACTTCAGGTAGGCTCCTTATTCATCCTGTTGATTCATTTTGTCCGTTTAAAATTTAAAATTAAGTGGATTTTTACCTGGAAACCCTTATTAAAAAACGCGTACCTGCGCATACGCGGGTTCAAAGAAGGCAAGTCGCGTGTATACGCGACTGTGCACAGTGAAACTAGCGTATGCGCAAGTCCGAATTTCAAAAATGAGTTTCTAATGCAAATTTCAATGAATTTTTTCAGGATGACAATTTCATGGAGGGAACGCGAGCATAGTGCAATAGACCAAGAGGTCATGGAAGACCGCGCAGCACAAAATGTCCTCCGAAGCTGTGGATTATTCAAATTTTTCAAGATGCCCAATATGAAAAGTAATGTGAGATTGCTTGAAATGCTGGTAAATTATTGGGAACCGGATCAGGATTGTTTCATCATTGATCAAATGCCACTACGCATAGAGGTGGAAGATATATACTTCATCACTAGACTCTCCAGAAGGAGAGACCCAGTGGATCTGCACGGAAGGCCCCTGGGAGGGTTAACCGTGGAGGACTATGTCCAACTCTATTGCATAGAAGACTCCAAGAAAGTTGGCACACAGATTGCAATCAGAGATATCAAGGACTTGCACATGAAGATCCTCCTATTCACCATCGGCAGAGTGGCAGGATCTGCCTCACTGCATCAGGCGTCCAGGACGCACATGAGCATAGTTGTAGAGTGCTTAATTCATGTGTATGATTGGTGCACTGCCCTGCTACTGAACATGAAACAACAACTGACCTCCATTCGCAAAACACATACAAAACACTTTGGCTATGGAACCATTTTGACTACATTCTTCGAGAGAGAGTTCCAGCTTTGAGACCCAAAGTCATCTCAACTATCAGCAGCCCTCGGGACCCAAGAATCGCCCGTTGGGCAGACATGATGAAGAGACTGGGGGGCAGCGAGGTACCCCGAACTACCTAGGACGATGAGTTCTTCTTATGGTGGAGAGAACAGATCATCGCAGTAGACGACTATCCCTATGCCGGGATGGATTTCCGAGGAGATCCAGATCTAGTACTTCCACCCGGTGCAGCATGGGGAGCAGTCGGTAAGTTTTTTTCAAAAATTTTAAATTATATGATTTTTTTGGATTTTTCAAATATGTATGAAAAATGAAAAACAAACATGTTTTTGGATTGGATTCATAATGACGGACAAATGAAAAATGATCATGTTTCAGATGTTGGACCAGTGCGTCCTGAGGGCCTAGCACGTCACAAGCGCCGCAGAGGTGAAGCAGAGACAGCGGATTCTGACAGGACCCTCCAGGCCGTGAAGAGAAACTTGGAGGGACTAACCCGCCAAATCCCTCTGGCTGTTGTGGAGGACTTGCCAGAAGCCGTCCAGAGACGGGTTGTAGGAGTACCCCGGGACTGGGTTAGACTGTTCCGCCGTGTGGCCACTGCAGTGATGTTTTATAGGAACGCTGGGCAGGGTCCTCAGGATTAGACAGATTTTCATATTGGATGACTGTATATTTTTTGAGACTGAACATGATGGGGCATAAGCTCAAGTTTTGTACGGCATTGATGGATCCAAAATTTTGTAAAGTTTTTTGACATACTGATGATATATATACAGCGATATTTTGATGTGATGTGATAAATGAATCAAATGTATGATGTTTTTGATGATTAGATTTTATTGTATTGAATGATTAATATGCCAATCTAAAGCTTGATTAGCCAATGAGTCAGCAAACCAATTGTCAGCTCGAGGAATATGAATGAATGTTAAGAATTGAAATGACCTTTGTAACAAACGTACCCTCAAGAACAATCGTAATAAAAATGGATCTCGTACCCGATAAGTGTTGTTCAACTGCGACACCACCAGCTGGGAGTCCAAGAAAACTACCAACGAATCAACACCCAAAGATATTGCCTCAGAGAGTAGATGAATGACTGCAGTGTATTCTGCTACATTATTGGAAGCAGGACCAATGCAGACCCCTCTTGATACCAACAGCTGACCGGAAGGATAATGAAGCACCCAAGCCGCGGAAGCTAAGTTCCGGGTGTGTCTACTAGCACCATCGGCGAAACCATAATGACTCATGACATCAACACGACCTGCCAAAGCAGATCAAAAACATCACCATCTCATCAAAAATCGAAAATCAAACAGATATGTACAAGACAAAAACTACTATATACAAAGCAAAATGCCGGGGCAAAGCCTAGGCATAATACTTCTTCAGATAGAGCCCATTTCGGGGCTCTGACAACTCATTTCCTTCAAAGTCAACCAAGGTATACGCTCCTTTCTTAAGGACCTTTTTGACGATATAGGGGCCATACCACATCGACTTAAACTTTCCTGCCCCCAAGGCATCCTTTTCTTGGGCATAGACCAAAACGAGGTCACCTTCGGAAAAGACCCTAGGCTTAACCGCCTTATCGTACTGGACTTTGACTCGGTTTTTATGCACTTCGTTCAACGTGGCAGCATCTCGACGCTGCTCATCAAGATGTTCCAGATGAAGAAGCCGCTCTGCCAGACTAGAAGTGTCAGGAAGGAGCTCAACAGTCAGTTTAAGGGAAGGAATCTCGCATTCAATGGGAAATACGGATTCTACCCCGTGGACTAACTGAAACGGAGTAAAGCCAGTCGCAGTTTTAACTGACGTCCTGTATGCCCAGAGTGCAGGATATAGCATAATGTGCCAGTTGGATCTATGTTTATCAATCGTCCGTTGAAGAATTGTCTTCAAGGACTTATTCACTGCTTCCACCTGGCCATTGGCCTGAGGATAATATGGAGATGAATGCTCCTGCCGGAAACCCAATTTAAGAGCCAACTCAGCCATCATACTGTTCTGAAAGTGACTGCCATGGTCAGTGACAATCTCTCTAGGTATACCGAAACGAGCGATGACCTGGTTGAAGAAGAAAAGAGCTGCAGTCTCACCATCGTTCCCAAAAGTAGGCATAGCCTCGACCCACTTCGTAAAGTAGTCTACTGCTACGATAATGTACTTGTGACCTTTTGCCGAAGGCGGGTTACAAGTAGTATAATCCATACCCCACTTTGTAAGGGGGCCGACAGTAACGACTGGAAAAAGCGGAGCTGGATGAGCGCGCATTTTTCGAGTATACACTTGACAAGGATGACACTTCTTGACCGATTCAATACAATCTTTGAAAATCGAGGGCTAGAAGTAGCCAGCACGCAAAATCTTTTGGGCTGTAGCAAGCCCCGATAAATGACCCCCACAAGCTCCACCGTGAGAATCATTGAGCACAGCCTCAGCTTCTTCGAAAGTTAAGCAGCGTCTTAGGATTGAATCAACCCCTCGACGGTACAAAGCATCACCAATAATCAGATAACTTTTAGCTAAGTGACGCAGCTTACGATGCTCATCTTTCGAAAAAGAAGAGGGAAACTTCGCAGTCTGGAGATATACAATGATGTCCCCATACCAAGGATCTTGTGGAGAGATTAGAAACAAGTGTTCGTCCGGAAAGGACTCATCATAGATCATCGCCTCTCCACAAGGCAACTCGGAGATCAATTCCGCAAAAACTAATGACTTCTTGGATTTGGCAGATATGAACTCTAGATCAAATTCTTGTAAAATCACAATCCATCTATTATATTTGCCCCCAATCACTCGCCTGCTGAGGACAAACTGAAATGGATTGGCAGCTGCCAAGACATAAGTTTTGCGAAGAATAATATAATGCCGGAGTCGCTGCACAGCATGAGCTGCTGCTAAGGCTAATTTTTCTATCGGGGTGTATCGCAGTTCAGGTCCTACCAGTCCTCGACTAAGGTAGTAAATAACATGCTCAGCCAGAGCATCATCCTCCTGAACCAGAACCATACCAATGGTAGATTCTGCGGTAGCCAGATACAAAAGAAAATCTCTGCTATAATCGGGTGGACTCAGTAAAGGAGCAGAGGTCAATGCCTTTTTCAAGGCATCGAATGAGCGTTGAGCATAGTCGTCCCAAAGAAAAGGGACTCCTTTCTTCAACAGTCTCATATATCCCTTTGTAATCTCGGCATAGTTAACGATAAACCTCCGAAGAAAGTTAGACTTCCCTTGGAGACTTTGAAGTTGACGGATTGAAGACGGGGGAGGCAACCGAAGTATTGCCTCAACCTTGAGGGGATCTACCCTTATCCCTTCACTAGACACAATAAATCCCAACAGCCGACCGGATGTTACCGCGAAAACGCACTTGTTCGGATTCAAACGAATTTTATAAAAACGACATCTCTCAAATATTTGCCGGAGGTGTCTTGGATGATCCATCCTCTTTCGAGAATGAGCAGCTAGATCATCTAAGTATGCCTCTATAATTTTCTTGATGTCGTGGAAGGCGTAAGACATGGCCCGCTGAAAAGTAGCTCCAGCATTTTTCAGACCAAAAGGCATTTTCTTATATGCAAACGTACCCCAGGGACAAGTAAATGCGGTCTTATGTTGATCTTCTGGACGGATAGTAATTTGATTGTAACCAGAAAAACCGTCCATGAAGGAAAAAATTTCGTTACCGGCACACTCATCAATAATCTGATCAATGAAGGGTGTGGGGTAATTGTCTTTAGGACACGCCTTATTCAGGTCTCTGAAATCGATGCACACTCGAATTGTTCCTTGCTTTTTATCAACAGGAACGGGGTTTGAAACCCATTCAGTCAGAGGAACTGGGAAAATGAATCCCGCCTTAAGCAGCTTTTCAACTTCAGCTTTGATAGCTGCTGCCTTCCTAGGATTAACCGGACGAAGTTTTTGCCTGGCCGGCTTAGCGTTTTCATACGTCTTGATCTCATGCTGGACGATAGATGGGTCTATGCCAGGCATTTCCTCATAAGACCAAGCAAAAACATCCCTATACTCTTTGAAGAGCTCGGTATAGATTTGAACTTCTTCACGGGAACATTCAGCTCCAATGAAAGCGTTCTCGATAATGTTGGGATTCCTGGAGATGTTCACCGGGATAGTCGGAGAGATCACAGCCATGTTCCCTTCAGCATAAACCTGTGCTGGTGCTAAGGGGCTCAAGACTGGGTGAACAGGTCCAGGAGACCGAGGACTTGGAAAACTAGCTTCGACTTCGCTCAAGTCAGGTAGGAAGTAAGACCGATGATGCAAGTCATCCCACGGTCTCTCTATACCTGTCATTGCTTCCAGGATGGCCTCTTCGGATGGAAGAGTGGTATCTAGACAATCCTGGGCAGAAGAAGAAGTAAGCGTCCAAGCCGGAGCCACATCACCATCCAACTCTTCCGGCGAAAGAGGAGCTGGATCAGACTCTGCAGTGTCAACAACAGACTGATATGCAATCTCAGCTGCAGAAATCGGGAATGCCATTCCACCCACTTGCCCTTCCTCCAAAGTGGCGGTTGGGGAAGGTAAGGTCCAAGGGTACGAAAAATAATGAGTTCGAAAGAACTCTCTTCGAAGGGGAGCCTTGGAGGATGAAATAGCATTGATAGACACCTTAGGAGGAGGAAGATCAAAAGATCCCATCAGGGAAGAATACATTCCAACTCCCGGATTCTCGATAGGTGCCTTAGTATTGTCCAACTTAGGGACAGATGAGTCAGGAGGCGCATCCAGGTCTACAGGAGGACAGTCCAGTTGATCCACCGTAACTATCCTCCCTTCGTGGGGGAAACATACTATCCGAAATAGTGAAGATGCAATGGCATCCATATCATATATCCGGTTTCTCCCCAACAGAAGGTTGTAGTCCAAGGCTGCATCTACTACCTCAACCTCTATGTTAACGGTTTTGCCCCCAACACAGATGGGCAAAGCCGGGACAATACCATGGGGCCTATGAGAATGGCCATCGAATGCAGTAAGAATGGTGCTAGATGGAACAGCTTTGGGAGATCCTAGTGTCTTCCAGCATGCGAGAGACATCACGCAAGTAGAAGCACCCTCATCAACGACCGTGCGAAAGATATTAGTCTTCCGGTACGATGATTTAATATGGAAGCCCATATGATGAGGAAGTCTCTTCTTAAAATTCTTCATATCAAAGGTAATCAGAAGAGAATTTTTCGGATCTATAGCTCCAATGGCAGTGAGCAAAGCACTGCGCTGAGCCGGACAAGACTGGAGTACCTCTAAAGCTGACATAGCACAAGGACTCTGCGCCAGATCTTCCACAATCGAGTAGTTCTGGGCAGCCCTCATGTTTGGATTAATCGTTGACCTCTTAGAAGATGCTTTTGGCATCCGAGGCATAGACTCGACGGTTGGCTTCGTGATATGAAGCGGCTCAGTAGCATCAGGAACTTCCTTAGCTTTCGAAGATTCCTCTCCGCCATAATCACGGGATCTCGTAGCGACATCCACGTGAGCACTCATCATAAAGATATTCGATGCAATTTCCCCTTCGAATTTCCCCTTCCTAAGGACCTCCAGAAGGAAGCCCCGAGTTTTGATTCGCGCCGGCCAATTAATTCTTTGCCCATGGGGGAAAAGGGTTTGTTAGCCACCGGCTTCCAGGAACTAGAAGAACCTTCTTGGAGATAACGGCGGGCGCATCTGGCAATTTCGGCAGAATAGTGAGATGGTCTCTGACCTGAAAGCACTGCAGAGCAACTTTCTTTTTCTCCTTTTGCCCTTCACCAACACGCTCGTT
This sequence comes from Pinus albicaulis, assembly GCA_034641835.2. Classification (NCBI taxonomy): domain Eukaryota; kingdom Viridiplantae; phylum Streptophyta; class Pinopsida; order Pinales; family Pinaceae; genus Pinus; species Pinus albicaulis. The sequence continues at coordinate 601,004,558 of CM076580.1, forward strand.
GAATGTAGCCCATTATGCCCATCCTTGCCCTTCTTCTTGTTATTACGTCCCTTCTTCTTCCCATCGGACTGTTGATTTCCTTTGGGTTCAGAAGATTGGACAGCATTAATGGACAAAGGCTGGGAAGGTGAAGAATCGACGAGCACGAGCTTTGACCAGAAGAAACGGTGCAGGAACACGCTAGCACCCAATTAGAAAGCAGTGACACCTGCGGCCCGATCAGGTGGTCACCATGCGGACCGGGTTTAGGATGCCGATAGATCCAGCAGGCAGGGGCTGGTAGGCAAATACTTGTAAACATGCCGGACAGGAAATAGATCCGCTCTGCTTCTTTGGGCCCCTGAATGGCACCTTGCCTCGGAATATACCCACGACATGTGGATACATCCTTTGAAATATCGACTCAGCGATTTCAAAAACCACTCGAAAGGAACTCACACAGAATATGGGCTTTTGATGCTTCTCTTCCTTCTCCTCCATTCCTGAATATGATCAGAAATGTGAGTTGCCTCATCCTGCTTAAAATTAGCCAGGAGTTCGGTCCCAGCCTCATATCTGACAGGCAACTGGAAATGGTTAAGAAAAGTGACAGCCAGTTCTCCAAATGTGGCGAAACTGCCCCCAGTAAGCTCTATATACCACTTCGCAGCGTTTCCAGTTAAGGTGCGCTGAAATAATCTCAATCTAACCGAATCGTCGATCAGAGAGTTGGATGAACACCATAAGTGGAATGTGGTGACATGGTCTGCCGGATCTTCACCATTCTTACCTTAAAACTTAGGAATGTCTGAAGGAAGTTTGGTTGGAACCGGAGGCCAACCCGGACTATACCGAATCGGGTCATTAGTTAACTTCGCCAAGTCTGGCAAGTTTAATGTTGCCAGAAATGGTAATCGCGGCGGAGCCTGAGAATTCCATCCTTGATGGGATGGATTTCCCACATTCTGAAAAGAATAACCTGGATTTGATGAGGCACCAGGCTGCCAGAAAGGACCCGTAGAAAACGGAGAAGAACCTCCTCCCCACGCGACTACAGGGCCGGACTGGTTCCCCCCCGGCTGAAGTGTGTATTTGGGGAATGAAGATGTAAGCCCTGGTAGGGGTTCCATGATGAATGGGGAAGAAAAAAGGCTGATAAGCAAAAAGCACTCGATGCAGGGGAAAAGGCGTTCTAGGATGGCTGAGTAGGCCGGATTCCCTGCCCCGGCGATTGCAAACATGGGTTCCATCATGTAAAGAAACGAACTTGGCCCCCCGAGCCCAAGGATTGAAACTTTGGAGTGCAGGACGTAAAGAAACGACGAAGGATTGGGACTAGGAATATGCCTGAATACGAAGGAAAACTTTGAAAAAGAAGGCTGATCCACTAGCCATCGTGGACATGGGCGTGAATCCATTTGCAAGGCGATGAGGAAAAAGAGGATTTCCCGGCCAATGGACATCCAGAAACAAGGACCGAGATTGAGAAGCATATGCTTGGGTGAACCGGAAGCCAAACATAGCAGTGCTAGAAGCAATCGAAGATATAGCAAGAGTGCCCCCTGCCTCGACAGAAGCAGGGGTCTGAATGCCCGCAGCACTCACGGTAGAAGTCGCGTTCCCAGTGGTGGCCATCGAAAGATAAGAAAGATATGGAAGATCCGGCGGTCTCTCAGACTCCGGTCCGACGTACTGAATAACAAACGGATGATCAAGAGGAAGAGGAGATGGACATGTAGCTGCAGGCTCAGGTATATCTTCTATCTGAAAATCTTCCTCCTGAGGAAACAATACCCTCGAGGTGAGCGGAACGCTCCTCTCGGAACCGACACCGGAATCAGCAACGAAACCTTCAGACCTTAGTGGAGGATCTCTCTCCACAGCGTCAGACTCTACAGGGTGAAAACCACCAGCTAGATCGCTCCTACGCCTTCTCGAAGAAGGCTCTGCACTCTCGGGAGATAACCCCCGGACTCTCCTCGAACGTCGAGGCGCTTGATCAGCCACTTTTACAAATTTATTATATTAGACTCAAGAAAAGTGTAAAGCTAGGCAAGCTAGGAGAAAAGAGCACTCACTAAAATCAAAACCCTGAGAAACAGCAAGCAAACAACCTCCAAGTATTTCCGCTCCGGGTGATGAGGACCGGACACCAAAATACAGGAAAGCGAAGTATAGGACCTTCCGAAAGCAGTCTGGGATGATTAGGGCCCAGAAAAACTAGCGAAGGTATCAGAAACAGTTACGCCGACCTCCTAACGACAGCCTTTGCCGGCTCAAGCACCCAAGCTTCGCAAGGGCACCCCCCAGAAGTACTGCTGAAAGTGATGCGACGTCTGCCTCAGGTACCACGGGTATTCCCCCCCGCAGTCACCTGTGTGGAACCTAGGAACGACAACTATGGACACCAATCCGTATCAGAAGCTGGGCGGAACGGTCTTGAGGTCAGATTCAGCTAATCGGAGGGGGGGTATCCCTCTTCTTAACCTTCACTTCCCCTCGCGCTTGACTCTCGGATGAGAGCTTTCCCAGTCCACTTCACGGAGGTGGATTTCGCTCAATTAGTAAACTTCTATGTCTGTTTGAGCGGCCTTGGAGAGTTAACTCTCCTCTCTCCTATTCCAAGGCCCTACAACCTAGCTAGTTGGTGATTGACACTAAATAAAACTTGCTAGTTGATTTTAGATTTAATCGCTTATTTTAAGGGCTGTTGTATTAAGTCATAAGGATATGGAGTTGAAACCAATGATGTTCTGACGCAAAAGAAATTAATAAAAACCTGACTACATGCACATGCAGTTCTTAGTCTTTCGATGAAGAACAATTTCTATGTAAGTTCTACGAGGCTAAAAATGTATTTTTCTTTTCGAATTACAAACTCACACGCACAAAAATTAAGAAGCTAACTAAATGATTCAATGCACCTAATGCAAATGACCACTAGCATGTAAATTCTAAGATGCAGAAAGTCCCTTGAAACAAGGTGAAATTTCCCAAAAGGCTCCTTCAGTTTCAACTAATCTTTTGATATCTGGAAAGCTAATTCTTGCAAACAAGAACTCTTAATATAAGACACCAAAATACTCAACAAGAAGAAGAAGAAATCAAAAGACAACCTCCCTTCACAATCAAGCGGAAAACTAGAAGCAAGAAACTTCACTAAAGTCCCAAAAGATGAAGCCAAACGAAAATGAAAAAGGCAACAACAAAAACAAAAACAAGAAACAATGTTTTTTGAGTTTTTGATATGCAAAAACAAAAAGAAAAACAAATGTTTTTGGGCTTTTCAGTTTTATAAAACAAGAGCTTCAAGAAAACCAAGAACAACTATCCCAATCCAAGCCAAAACGAGACCGAATTTGAAGCATAAACTCCAACTATGCCCCCAAACCTTATAAAACTAATGATAGAAAGATCAATAAGGGCAACGGAAGACTAAAAACTCAATCAAACAGCCAAGAGAAATAGTGCAAATTCGTTGCAATACAAAACTCCAAAGAAACAAGAAAAGATCTTCGAAAAATGCAACAAAACCCTAGCTTATGAAACTCAAGAAAACCAATCGAAAAAAAAGCAAAGAACGCAATGCAAAGCACAACACAAAGACAGGAGCGAGTCAATGAGCAAAAAGCTCTCTGTTCTGATAAAGCAGAACAGCCAAGAACGCTCAGAAAGCGATCTTGGAACTCAATCCAGGAGTGCTAGCACCAACAAGAACACTTCGCCAAAAGATCAGTTTTCGGGCAAACGAAAGAGAACCAAGACTTAAAACCACTTCTGTCACACTACAGTAAGTACAAAGACACTGCAAACACAGGCCTCCACAGCCAGAAAAGACCAAAAACACCAGAATCTTGAAATTTCAAATTCAGCCTAGGTATACGCGACCTTGCAGTTATGCAACAGGCGTGTATACGCGTCTGTGTTGAGGGAAACCTGCGTATACGCGGTTCCTTCTACACAAACTCGCGGGTATACGCGACTGTGTGCAAGAAAAACTGCGTATACAAAGAAAGATAATGAAAAATAAAAAGTACATTAACTCTTCTTTTGATATCCAGAAAGCAAATTCTTGCAAACAAGAACTCTCAATATAAGACACCAAAATACTCAACAAGAAGAAGAAGAAATCAAAGACACCCTCTCCTCAAAATCAAGCTAAAAACTAGAAGCAAGAAACTTCACTAAAGTTCCAAAAGATGAAACCAAACGAAAATGAAAAAGGCAACAACAAAAACAAAAACAAAAAACAATGTTTTTTTTTGAGTTTTTGATATGCAAAAAACAAAAAGCAAAACAAATGTTTTTTGGACCTTTTAGTTTTATAAAACAAGAGCTTCAAGAAAACCAAGAACAACTATCCCAATCTAAGCCAAAACGAGACCGAATTTCAAGCATAAACTTCAACTATGCCCCCAAACCTTATAAAGCTAATGATAGCAAGATCAATAAGGGCAATGGAAGACTAAAAACTCAATCAAACAGCCAAGAGAAATAGTGCAAATTCGTTGCAACACAAAACTCCAAAGAAACAAGAAAAGATCTTCGAAAAATGCAACAAAACCCTAGCTTATGAAACTCAAGAAAACCAATCGAAAACAAAGCAAAGAACGCAATGCCAAGCACAACACAAAGATAGGAACGAGTCAGTGAGCAGAAGCTCTGCAATTACGGCTACTTGAAACGACGAAGAAACGCCTTCAGCGTCTTGGAACTCGATCGAAGTCTTGCTAACAAGAACACTTAAGCCTTAAAGATCAGTTTTCGGGCAAACGAAAGAGAACGAAGACTTAAAACCACTTCTGTCACACTCCAGTAAGTACAAAGACTCTGCAAACACAGGCTTCCACAGCCAGAAAAGACCAAAAACACCAGAATCTTGAAATTTCAAATTCGGCCTAGGTATACGCGACCTTGCTATGATTATGCAACCCTAGCCTGCTATCTGTATCTGTGTTGAGGAAACCAAAATATACGCGGTTCATACCTGAACTCGCGGGTATACGTGACTGTGTGCAAGAAAAACTGCGTATACAAAGAAAGATAATGAAAAATAAAAATTACAAGCCTGGGAAAGGTATCAAAGCTTCAAACTGACTGCAAGAAAGCAAACTGGACTGTAAAAGACAGAAAAAACTGTTGGTAACCTACCAAACAGCTGAAACAACCCAACAGGAGAATCACAAAAATGTAATCCCCAGCGGAGTCGCCAGTTCTGTTTCGGGGATTTAACACCCTAGAGGTTGGTTGGGATTCAACCTCCACAGAGCAGGGGCGTACTACTTAACAGAGACTCACACGATCATGCACAGTCATAAAAACGAAATCGAGTAGAATGAGAGATTTACCCGTTGGTCCTACGTTTGAAGTAGATCCACGTGGAGTTCAAACTCCCTGCAACCGTCCTTCCTCTTTCACCTGAAATACAAGAAGAAACCAGCACAAAGGACAAGTTGTACAGTATATTCCTACTCTATATGTTAGTGAGATTCATATAAAACATTAAATAAATCATCATGAATGCTTGTATAACAAATATTCTTCATACATTAAAGCATACACTAACACGTTTATTTCGGGAACAGCATGATACTTCTGTATTATAAAAATAGTACGTACAAAAGTAAGTGGAGAGATCACCTTATCCTTCCAAGGCCTTCGCAGACCGTCGTCCGGATCCGTCCAGCCCTTGCCTCGCTAAGACTCCTTCCAAATGAGTGCATACGAGATAACATATAAAGGGATGTGTATCCCAAGGAAACAAGGGTTTCCTGAAATGAACTGGGAAAGTGCAGGAGGCACGGGGAATCAGACTTGGATAGGGAACCAACAGAGTATAATAATAATAATTCTCTCTCTCTCCCTTAGGCCATACATATGAGGTCTTTTTATAGTCCCTCCAAGTAGTTTCAGCAGTTGGAAACAGTTGGCCACGGGCTGGGGTGGTTGAACTACCTGAGTAACCATCAACCCAGCGCGAAATTAGGGATTTTTATATATTTTTTTAATCATTAAAATGGCATACGCAGAAAAGTCTAGCTGTACTCGCGTATACACGCGGAAAAACACGGGCATAGTCGCGTATGAAGGATTTTCCACTGTTTTTAAGTGAATTTGTCTAAGTCTGTAGGAATGGGTGCCCATAAAGCCATGAAGCAATCATGAATCAAGTCAAGGTGAGAAATGATGCTATAACACAAATAAAGGGATTTGACCCAAGTCAAATTATTTTTCCCTCCAACAAATATAATAAAATATTCCATAAAAGTTGGATCTTGATTTGGTTAATAATATTTTAATTATGCACCAATATCTAGACTAACTCAATATTTTGTTATAAATAGAAGGGTTTTTCCATTCATTTTTCACCTTTTGTTGCCTAAATATCACTCTGTATCTCAACTCTTGGTCTGACTATTGATCCACCATCATAGCCATATTTTTCCATTTTTGTCTGGGTTTTCTACACCATCAAGAGAGAGGAATTCTAAATCTGAAGTGCTGGGGACTTACAAGAACCCATCCCATTGAGGAGAACCGGGAACACCCTCTTGTGTTTTCCTCCCAGGTGCCATTAATACAAAATTCATTTGATATATTATTGTCTTGTCTATTGGATGCATGAAGTAAATCTTGTTTTTTCTACTGTTTAATGTCTTCTAATGCATAGATATAGGTTTTTGTAGCATTTATCTTGATCACCTAACTGCATATCTAAAGATATTAGCAGTCATTTCTATTGTTAGGGCTATTTATTATGTGCAACTAAAGTGGTATTTTTTCGTACGCTTGGAATTAAGATTCATACTAACAATTGGTGACTCCACACGGGTTTACGATTACGACCGTTGTTGTTTTTCTGATCCTTGCACATTCAGCTACTTCAAACCCTAGGATTTCTTTTCAGCCCCTTGTTTTTTCTTTTCTTGATGTTTTTTTTAACATATAAAACCCTAAAACGATAAAAATTCTAACTTCCACATGTTTTCGGACTCATTGCACAGGTGATAGACATCAGCCGCAACTGAGACGACAAATTTTTCTAAAACCTGTCATCGAGAGTGCTAGAGGTGTAGGTCACACTTTTTAGCCAAAAACCTATGACCTGGACCCTTAGGGCACACATTACAGCCCAAAAAGTGCGACCTCTACTGAAAACAGGTCAAAAACTGCGACCTGGACTTTTTGCAGGAATTTTTCTGAAAGTTTTCTGGGTTTGTCTGAGCCTCTGTTCAGGGTTGTCTGACCTCCATCTCCACCTGTTTTGGACCTATAATTGTTCTGTATTACTCAACTAAGTGGGAACCTAGCCCCCTAAGGCTTCAGTACCCTATAATTTTTGTGGAAGAGTTTTTGCTGTTGTAGGTTGTCTGAAATTTCAGAGTCTTCAGCCATTTTTCAGATCTGATACCTTACCTTCAGATCTGCTTCAAATCGGCTTGCTATCCATCCAAATCTCCTCATTCAATTTTTTTTGGGTTTTCCTTTAGGTTTCACTCCATTTCCCTCCTGGAGATAGCCTTTTTCCACCTCTTTTTACAACAATTTTTCCTCAGATCTGTTGTTGTTTCTGCACCACTTTCCAGCAGATTTTGTCCTTTAGATCCCTATCCCTTCTGACCTTAGATCTATTGGATATTTTAGTGTGTTTTGATTATTTTTTTCACTCACTTATAGACTATTTGTTGAAAGGCCTGCCTCCTTGGGTTTATATTATTGCATTATTAGCTGTTTATTTTCTGTTTTGCAGGCTTACATACTGTCATTTGCAGGTTATTTACAGCTATACAACACACTTTTTTCTTTTTCTCTACAAACGTTCGGATTTAAAAATTAAAATTTACACACTTCACACACACACCCTAAATGAAAAAGGGCTTGGTTAACACCGCCAAGAAAAGACTCTAAAACATTAAAATCAATTGGTCGTGCACCTCTCTGCTCTTGTCTCGACATTGTAATCAGTTGATCTTGCACCTCCCTACCCTTGTCGGTCTCTTTTTCCTTTGTGTCATGTTTGTGTTGTCATCATTGCTCAACCTCCCATGGGCTCTGATTTTCCTCCAGGGGGGGCCAACACCTCCTGCATTTTTTCCCCTCCCGGTAGCACGTATCTAGGATGCGACATGCCTCCTCTTATTCCCCAACCTCCTGTTTACCACACTGCTACCCACCCTCTTCCATTTGGTACCCCTGATCACCAGATTCTCATGATGAAATCTGATCAAAATTCAACCATAAAAATCAATATTCAGACTCAGTCCCATCAGTACAACAAGCCTCCCATGATGTCTGTCCCTGAGCCGCCTCCTTCAGTCTCTATAGAGCCTCTTTCGACACCTAAGGGTTCCTTGCAGATTCCTCAGCCTAGGGTGGAGGTTAATACCAATATCCCTAAGGGACCACTACATCGAAATGATGCTTCTGGCAAAGCTGCCCATTCGTATAGCATATTCGATGATTTGGCACAATCCCCTGCTACCATTTCAATGCTGGAACTCCTCCATTCGTTCCCTTCACAAAAAAAAGCTCTTCTATCTACTATGGGCATTGTAGATCCTTCTGACGATCGATTGATTGTATTTGATGTCGACCGATTAGAACATCCTCCTCTCCCTTCTTCTTTCGCTTTCCAAATCCCAGTCAAGATCCAGAATGCTAACGTTTCCTGGTGCATTATTGATGAGGGGGCATCCACCTACGTGATGTCCGTTTTGGTTTGGAAACAACTCGGATCCCCTAAGTTGGCTCCTTCTATGATCACTCTTCAAGTGTGGGATGGCCACGCCTCCAAGCCCATTGGCTTATTCTGCAATTTTCCCATTACTCTTGAGGGAAAGATTGTTTTCATTGATGTAGAAGTCATAGACACTCCCTTAGATTACAACATTCTATTGGGTCGTAGCTACACTTATGCGATATCTACTGTCCCTTCCACGGTCCACCACAAGATTTCCTTCCCCCATAACGGAAGGATAGTCACCATTGACTAGTGGATGTATTACGAACCGAAGTCTCAGACCTCCCCTGAGTCCACTATCTCTTTGGTGGCCAATAAGCAAATAGTCGACCCATTGACCAGTGTCTCACCCGGTGTCTACAAGGATTCCTCCTTGCTTGGTACATTCCTTAGTCTTCCTCCTCCCATATTTGATCCCAGCTCATCGAATGTTTGCATGATGCAATCGTCTCGGGCTTCTCTCAAGCGGCCCACCTCGGCTAGTCAGCAACCCCCTCACCCTCCGCAGCCGTCTCCTAGCCCTTCGATGTAGCCTTTTGGACCTCCTCTTCCTGTCCATTCAGTCGGTACTCATGAGCCTCTTTATCCTCTTATGTCGGTTCCTCCAGGCCTTAACCATTTAGGAGCCATCCCACCTGGACATTACCCCTCCGGTCAGATACCGTTCCTAGTCCCCCCACCAGGCATCTATACGGCACCTGTCATGGCCACCCTCTCTCTTCCTAACTTGACCATTGGGCTTCCGTTTTGGTACCTTGATCCTCCAACTACTACCCCACTAGGTCAACCTAAACCTTATCTTGCTTTGACCCTGGTTCAACCAGTCCCCTTGACTTCTCCCATTGTCACAGTGCCTCAGCAACCTCAACAGGAACTGCCTCCTATTGTGACCGCTTTGGGTAAGAAGATAAGAGCTCGCAAAAGGGCCTCAAAGGACAAATCTGCCCTGAATAACCCTGCACCTCCTCCACCTCCAAAGCCTTGCGCATTGTGTGATGTTGTTGGTCATGCCACCCATACTTGTCCCGAGTTGCCCCGCATCAAGCCCATGGTTAATGTCGCGTTCCTTGAGTCTACGGTCTCTGAAACCTCTGATTCTTCATCGACCGCAACCAAGAACACCAAGAATAATCACACCAAACACCCTTGTGCTTTGTGTGGTCTCCATGGCCATTACTCTCATCATTTTCCCCGCCTTACGTATTACCGTGCCTCTTTAGAGGTAGTTCGGGAGTACGAGATTTAACAGAACCAATCCGCTTCTCCCATACTTGCACAGTATGCTGCAGGCCAGACTGAGGATTTACCTGCTCCTATTGACATTCCCCCCTTGATGTCAAAATGACGGAGCATGCGGTCACCATCCTCTACCTTTCATCATCCTTGAGACCCTCAAGAGAAGCTCCCTCTGAATCTTCTCCTGCTGTTTCGCTTGACCTCCTTTCAGCGATCACCCCGGGCTCAACATCAGTGGATCCTTTATCTACTTGTTCTTATGTCATCCCCCATGACGATGTGCATGTGAGCATTTCTTCTCATAATGATGAGTTAGGTAGCTTTGCCGCATCACGTAGTCTTTCTTCCCCCCATCATTCCACCTTCGTTTGCGATGACGACATCATGGAAGCCATGGCCACCACTGACTTCATCCTTCCTACCTTTAAACGGGTTTCCATCATCCGTACTTGTGGTGACTTACGTGGCCTAAGCTCAAGCTACGCTTCTAGCATCTCCCACACTTCCCCTCCCCGGCAACATGTGGCTAGTAGACATCCTACCCAGATCACTCCCTTTCGCAGAGTGCGTTCGATTTATACTTTGCACTCAGGTTGCGAACATTGTTCTTTATCCTCCCATTTATTGTCTTGTGGCATCTTTCAGAGGGACCCCCGTCCACACCTTATATCGATTTTGCCGATGGTGCAAGTCGCTACTCCCAGAATTTAGCCTCAGTAGGTTGGGCCATTTTTACCCCCTTGCATGCACTTGTTCTTTCAAACGGTGTATGCATTGGTACTACTACCAATAATCAAGCCGAATATGATGCAGTACGAGATTTATTAGCCGATTCCCTTTCACATCGCATCCTCCATCTTCATGTTCATTTAGATTCCCCACTTCTTGTCATGCAATTGAATGGTGTCTATCGCGTGCATAATCCTATCATTTCAGAAGATATTTATGAGTGAAGCTTTTGATGCGTGAATTTGAAATCATTACTTTCAGTCATGTACCTATAGCAAAAAATCACTATGTATATAGCACTGCAAACCATATTCTAGATTTCCATTTAACACACACATTTAACACAAGACAATAACATACAAATATCAAAACGACGCATATCCATAGTATGTGTCGTATAAAATGTTTTAGATTTCATCAACTCTAATACATATGACATGCCCATAGCATGTTACAAAAAACCAAAACTGGGGGCACCACCTACCCCTACACACTAATCACTATCTGGAGGATCTTGAGCCAATGGCTCTGACCCTGCAGCTCGTAGATCACGCATACCCTGTCCGGCCATCGCCATGTGCCATATGACCCCTCGCCATTCCGAGGGTAAACCAATACATGGCTCTATGTACTGGTCATCTAAGTCTTGCCATCCATGCTCCAAAACAACGGTCAGAAGCCTCTCACATCTATGACAGATGTCCTCTAGAAGGGCTGCTACATCCTCATTTTGCTACGCCCTTGATCCACTAGATCCTGCAGCCCCCGACACTAGAGGTCGTCCTATGTACCCGACCGGTTTTAACGGTGTTGTATTTTCATACCAAAAGTAAAATAATTAGTACCACATACAATATTCTAGAAACTTTACATGCACATAAAATATTAGCAATTTTTCACTTACCATCGGGTCCCCATATACGACCAGGTGATAGTGGCAGATCCGGGTCCCCACAATAACTCATCCCACTATAGGGATATTCTTCTATATACAGCGGCATCTGATCCCAATGAACAAAGAAATCAAGACGAAACACCCGTCCAACTGCTCTAGCTCCTTCTCTACATAGTAATCGCCCCCATCGGCACGTCCTAGGCTCTCTCGAGCCCCCATCTTGGAGCTATATGCGAGGTCGAAGTGTTGGTATCTTCTCAAAGAAGAAAGAGCATAAAAATGTACCATATGCACAGTCATGGTTCACTTGCCACTTACATAGCGACAACTGTCATTTCAACGATGACAGCATCATCTGGACCCACCCATAGTAGGTCCCACTCAAAACACTCTCCACAAGCATCATTTCCCCCCACCCCCCGTGATGTGACGGAGTGCCTGGTTGCCTAGGATCCGCAGCAATGTTGCGGCCACAACACAGATCTATAACCTCTCCAAATCCTCGATGGGTATCCGAGTCCCCTTGACTTGGATACCTAGCCAAAAATGGAACTCTACAAACTATATGATATTCTTCCCATGTGGTAATACTGGTTGAGTATTCCCTACCATCCCAAGTGGTGGGAGACCAGTCAGGAAATATATATCCTGGACCGTCAACTCGATCCGGTGCCCCTGCACTATAAAGACCTCATGGTCCGAGTCCCAATAGCTAACAATCCAGGCCAATAAGGGCTCCCCAGCTCTCAGCAAAGGGTTCTCCACAAACTTTTGAACCCCAAACCTAGCCAAAGCACTGTGGACACCTTGATCCTCCCAGATTCCAACCGTAATGTGCCCAGGTCTCTCTCTCTCTAGCTGATTCGTAATTCTGCCATATCTGCACAAAACCATAATATTTGTCAGTATACAGATAGGAAAGATTGTTTCTCATCACAAAAGCCTAGTGCTCAGCCACAGAACAACACATAAACTCCCCTCCCTGATAAGTCGCACTTTTCAGGCCCAAGCGTGGGACAGGTCACACTTTTTTGCCCAAAACTTGCTACCCAGGTCACACTTTTTGCCCCAAAAAGTGTGACTTGGCCATGAGGAGGAGTGGGGGGCTATTCCTAAGCCCTAGGGACCTAATCTGAGCTTTTAATCCATTGAAAAGAAAGAGTAGGGTTAGGCCTATTACCTACAACTGACAGACCTCGATTCCAATGGTCGGTTTGTCCACTACGATTGCTGCAAGATTAAGGGCCTTCTCTCCTCTCTACATTCACCACAACTCCACATGAAAATGAATGAATTTGGAGGGAAAATGCCTTATTAAAAGAGAAACCCCTATTTTTTCTTTTGCCTGCTGCAACCCAGGCGTAACTTTGTTTACCAAACTGTCCACACTGTTGGAAAGCTCTCACCGATCCCTCAAATGGGTATCTGTTAGTTTTCAGTGATTTGATACTTCACCAAGACACATTTTCCCAAGAAGTTCCACTTCACCCTTCCTAAAAATCGAATTTCTTCACTTGCAACACTCATACCGGGGGCACCATGTTGCCTCCATACTTGTCCACGCTCGTGTAGAATTTCGTCATGAGTTACCATCTTGTACTCATGCTTTTATGGTCCCCATTGGACCCTTTTCCTGTGTGGCAGCACCATCAAGTCACCCTTGTTTAGAGTATCTGAGTTGAGTCATCATTGCTTTCATGGAGTCTATCCTGAGTCCCTTCACATCCCGCTATAGTCCTCCATCCTTCATTTCTTGGTCCCTCTTTTGTGTCGCATATTATGGCCTTCAGTTCCACTATCCCCTATCCCTCATGATGTTGTGTCAGTCGCTGCCAGGTCATTCATGCCCTTTATGCTCTAACAAGGGAAGTCATTCGTTCGCCACTCAGTACCCCCCATTTCATCATCATCATTGGTGTCAGTATGTCAGTCACTCTACTATTTTCTCTCGTGCCTTAGTTGAGGATCCCTTATTTCCTGACCTAGGGCAGACCTCCTTCTATATAAATCGAATCATTCATTCTAGAAGATATGTCGAGAAGGTGGTGTACCTTGGTTCTAGCTTCCACTCTTGCTCGGTGCCCCATATCAGTCAAAGGGACTCCTTATTTCCCTTTGACTTGATTGATTCTCAGCTCCAGATCCCTTCAGCATGATCGAGATCTGTATACTTGATGGTTCAGTGATGCATCAGCTGATATCGGTGATTCCCAAGTGTATGTGAGATGTCTCAACCCTCATGAGGGGGTGGCCCTATAGGTAGCCCCCCAGATACTTGGACAACTTCTTCACTTCAGCCTTCAATGCAGCTCCACAGATTTTATGATACTGACCTTAGTCTCTTGCAGCACCTTCTTTATTGCATATATCAGCCAGAATTTCAGAACCCTTCCCTGTTTACAGGGGCATCCGGGTTGTATTCATATCTCATGTACTCAAATATTATTGTACAAAGTCCTGGCTATTATCCCAGGCACAATATGTATGTGGGATTCATTATCATGTTATTCATCTAGCTCATGTTTATGCCAACATATGTTTTATTATTATGTCCCTTGGTTTTCTGGACGCCTTATTATTTGTACTATTTCCTTGGTGGGCATAGGTATGCCTCCCCCACTGCCTGTAGCAGGTACTCACTCATCAAAGAGACTTTTCGCACATGTAAGTCTTGCCTCCTCAGGGTCTAGTTCTTTCAGCACTTTGTTCCACCTTATACTCCTCTCTCTTTGACTTCCCCTTCGATGTCTAGTGATTGAATTCTTACAATGTACTTCGGTCATATGATTAGCTCCTAACACTCGCACGCTGGGGGGAAATCTGTTACACCATTTTTTGGTCATCTAACCCATTGGTATTAGATGGACCCAAGTACACCATGTAAGACCAATTTTACCCTAAGTATAATTTCATTCACTATGAAAATAAATTATTAAAACCACCTTTATTAAGTTTTTTATGGTCTAAACAGGAAACCCCATGGGGAAACATTAAATAAATCCATATTTGTTTGATTTTCCTCAAGGAATAGTTTGTTAAACATCAGTTTAATTAATATTCCTGGTTATGTTTAACCCAAACAAGGAAATTAATTAGATAAATCATTATTTATCTTATTATTTTCTAAGAATAATTATTTAAGCATTACTTAAATAATAATCTTTGTTAAATATGACTAAATCTCCCTTAAATAATTAAATAAATCATTATTTATTTGATTATTACTCAACCATATCCTTAAAATGATAAATAAATCATTTATTTATTTATTATTACTCAACCACATCCTTAAAATGATAAATAAATCATTTATTTATTTATTATTTACAAATAAGGGGATTTGACCCAAGTCAAATTCCTTTTACCTCCAACAAATATAATAAAATATTCCATAAAAGTTGGATCTTGATTTGGTGAATAATATTTTAATTATGCACCAATATCTAGAATAACTCAATATTTTGTTATAAATAGAAGGGTTTTCCCATTCATTTTTCACCTTCTGTTGCCTAAAGATCACTCTGGATCTAAACTTTTGGTCTGGCTATTGATCCACCATCATAGCCATATTTTTCCATTTTTTTTTGGGTTTTCTACACCATCAAGAGAGAGGAATTCTAAATCTGAAGTGCTGAGGACTTATAAGAACCCATACCATTGAGGAGAAACAGGAACACCCTCTTGTGTTTTCCTCCCAGGTGCCATTAATACAAAATTCATTTGATATATTCTTGTCTTGTCTATTGGATGCATGGAGTAAATCTTGTTTTTTCTACTGTTTAATGTATTCTAATGCATAGATCTAGATTTTTGCAGCATTTATCTTGATCACCTAGCTGCAGTCTGAAGATAATTGCGGTCATTTCTTTGTTAGGGAAACGACATTTATCACGTAGCTAAGCCAGTCTTTTCGTACGATTGATTAAGATTCGTATACTTGATTTCTGTCCTTTAGCCCATATTGAATAGTCACTTTGAAGGTATTTTATAGTTTAATTAAGGAATTTAGGAGTTCCCTGCTCTTTAATCATTACTAATGTGTTCTCTTGAATGTTTTCTTTCTCTGAAAGTAAATAACTAGAGAATTTAGGAGTTCCTTGCTCTCTAGGGTTTGCTCGATTGTTGTCTCAAAGTTTACTTGATAAAGCTATGTCAAAGAAGTTTATGGTGGGCCCTGTCCTTTGATTATTGATTAAGCATAGTGCTCTTAAAGACTCTTCTTTTTATAGTATATGTTAAAGGATTCTTAATTTCCCTTTAAACCTACTATGTTCACAATTTAATGTTCATTTCACTCCCACAGAAGCTATTAAGATCCATTTGGCTTAGTCAACTTGCCCTATGAAACACCCTTGACTCATTATTGTAATTTTCAAGCCTTTCACAGACCCCATAGCCTAATGGTTTGAGTTTATCTTACTCTATCTGTTCTTCTTGACAACCAACCCAACCAAAAAAAACAAAACAAACAAGCCCTATCAATTTAACTAGCCTAAAATCATACAAGTCATATCTTTTATACAAAAATAGAGAGAGCCCTCTCTGAGTCCAGGAAGGCTAGGTCCTAGAACTCCAAATTTGTTTTTATGTTACCCTTATCAATTTGGTCTTGCCAATTTGACAAATTACAGGGACCTAACATAATCGTGATCACGGTGGGACTCTGAGTAAGTAACAACTTAAATATTCCTTAAGAACTCAAGAATCCCCTGTCAAACTTAGATAAATCAAGTGTTAGCCAAGAATGATATCTGGTTGATTTTCCATACTAACATAATGGGAAACGTACTAAGGAGAACTCATTAAAAATCTTAGTGTTACATAAAGAGCTCAGAAAACCCAAAAATATCTCTAGATTGGTATCCCATTGTTGATGGTGGATAACAAACAAATCCTAAAAACAGTTAGCATCCTCCACCTAGTGGCTCCATTGGCTTCCAGTAGGCCTGCTGACTCCATTGGTCCTCACAGACTCTCCTGGGAATGTATTAATCAATCTTAATAATACAAAACCTAGCCACATACTGTGTGAATTCAGTAAACTTTCAGATAGGTCTATTTTTCAAAACTCTTACAAACTTTAAGCCTCTTTGTGTTATGGGTCTGAAATCTGGCTTTGCAAAGAATCAGCACCGGATCTCACCTTGACCCAAACCCTCCTACTATAGTTGATGACCCAGAAAGAATCTTAAGAAAAACTTCTAAGACTGAAGATTCAACTATTGTCAGAACAATTCACAAAGCATGTTCTTTTCCTGAAAACCTTACATCCTTTCAAGATACCCAATTTGACTTACACCATATAGGAAACCTATTCAGAACTAAGTCTCAAAGTTGGATAGAACAGATAGACCTTGAGCCAACAAGCTTATAGCAGAGTCCTAGTAGATAAGCCTCTCCTTCCACTCCTAATTTTCAGCGTCTCCAACACTTTGACTCCTTCCGATCCAAATCTTCTCAATCTCAACGAGCTGGTCCAGGTACATCTACTACCCCCACTCATACATCCACTATGCAAACCATTCCATTTCATCCTCCACCTCCACTCATAAACCCTCCTCTTGTAAATCCTCCTTGGGTTCCATTACCTCCTATCATGGTAGCATGGTATGCCCCTCTGGTACTACCACAACCTTTACTGCCTATTCCACAAGACTATCAATCTAGAATACCTCAGTTTAATGGAACTGATTCTACAACTACCCAAAAACATGTAGACAAGATGAATGATGCTTTTGACTACCAATAAATATAAGAGGAGACCATACAAATGAGAATGTTTGCCCAAATTTTAGGAGGAGAAGCAAAGAAATGGTTCAAAAAATTAACTCCTAATAGCATTCATGATCTCCCTTCCCTTTATCAAACTTTCATAAACAAGTGGGAGACTAAGAAAAACCCTCTTCAAATACTGTCAGAGTATGATAAATTTAAAATAAATGTTGGAGAGAGTGTCGAAGATTACTATACTAGGTTAAATAGTGTATACAATCCATTCCGTCCTCACATGAAACCCCCACAAGGCCTAGCCCTAGTAAAATTTCCAGATGGATTTGATCTATACATGTCTTATCAATTAAGATAAAGAGACGCCCTTACCTTAGAAGACATGCAAAGGGGAGAAGTAAGTGTAGAAGCCAACCTAATTGCTAAAAGGGCTAGATTGAGAGCAGAGAAGAAGGTTACATACAAAGAGGAAACTATGGCCTCCACATCTGATGCTAAAATTCACAGCCTAGTTAGGACAATGGAAAGGATGATGGAGAGAATTAACTTGAATGAAAGAGCACCTCCTAGGGAAAACCAAACAAACCCTAAAAATAGAAACAAAAACCAAAACTTCAGAAGAGATCCTCCTCAAATCAGAAAAACAGAAAATGACCAGCAAATCAGACCTCCTTTCCACGAAAACTATGTAGATGAAGAGGAAAGAGAGACCGAAGAGCTGGAAGAAAACCATGTAAATCTAATAGGCTCTGATAGTGAGGATGTTGTTTTTCTCATAGAATAAGAACAAGGTCTATTTTCCTCAAACCAAACTGAAAGAACATACGAGGATTCTGAAGAATACAAGCTAGGGTTTGAAAATGCTATCATGGAGGTTCATAGGCAGTATGACCTCAGAAGTAGGAAAACCCAAGATATCCCTAAGAGGAACAAACCATAATTTCTGCTAGGAAGACCACTGAAAACACTCCTAAAAAGGCAGCAGAAAATACCAAAATAATTTCTAAGAATCCTTGATTAAAGAAAAAAAAAATCAACCAACATGATGGTGACCAAAGGTGCCCTAGTACATGTAGTGGCCACAAGCCTTTTCATTTAAATTCAAAAAAATAAAACTTCAATGACAAAGGATTATTTGAAAAGAATATAATATGATAAAACTGATCTAAATTTTCCAAGATCACAAACACCATTTAGTATTGAGGGTGAAATTTCCAAGATAAAAATAGCCATACTCCTTACTGAAGTAGTGACTTAGGATGTATATAGATCTCAATTTTTGAAGGCTTTAAACATATTAAATGACACCGATACTCTAAATTTGACTGATGACAAGCCAGAATTGTTGTTTGGACCAGAGGTAGAGGGAAAGTTTTAAGAGGGAGCTATGCCTCCATTCTATGTTAGTTTGAACATTCATGACAAAATACTACACAATGCCATGCTAGACTCTTTGTAATGTTCCCACTTAGCCTTAGCTAAGAGGAACATTCAATTTTGTTTTAATTTATGTTTCATGAATAAATGAATAAAGGAGGACATGTAAAACTCATGAAAAGTCTAAATAATTCAATGCCAATGTGAACAAGCATGCGAAGGGATGGAACGGACTGCGACTTGCAGGTGTGAAAGAGGTTTGAGCTAAAGACTGGGTCAACATTGACCAAATCAACAACGCTGTCTAGGTTCATTTCATCTCCAAAAAGGAAAACGTAGTTCTAGAATGAAGCCTCTCATGTAAAAAGGGCTAACTCATCAAGATGGTTTAGGGTTCGCAAAAGCTTTCTCATCTTAAAAAAGGAAAAGGAGGGTAGCAAGAGAAGGTTGTTGATTGATCATATTTCTGAGTATTTGTCTGCTTAGACAAATACCATTCTCTGTTGTTTAGTGTAGGATTGTATTTGAAATTCCTATGCAGGGATTTCACCTCTTCCTTTGAGGATTCTTGGAGGAAATTTTGTTGAATTGAACCACTATCATGCTTGAGGCCAAGCTCCATCTTACATTACAGCGTTGCTCATCTTGAGGGTTGAGCTGTCTTGTGAGCTGCAGCAAGTGGGAGCCTAGATCTGCAGAGATCTAGTGTATTTTGGGAGCCTCTTTCTCATGGAGTGGGTCCTTTGACCTCCTAGAAGAGTGTATCATTTCTTTGTACTTAAGATCTACAATTTTACAGTATTTTTCTATGTCATTTGAGCTACAACGTTGCTCCCATGAGTAGACTGTGTTATTTCTGTATGAGGGTTTTCATGGTGTCTTCCTCATAGTTTAGATCAGAGATCTCTAGTGTTGGGGTTTGCCTTCCACTTGGTGATACATGGATTAGCTTTCTGATCTATGTTCTGTTCAGATCTGATCCATTGTAATGAAATGTTATATTCAGAAATTTACTGCAGCAATTTCCAGATCTGCAACTTGTTTCTCAGATCTACTCTTATTTATGCATGCTTTTGCCAAAATTCCAAGTGGATCTTGAAGAGAATACTGTATAGCTTCCAGATCTGAAATATATCTAATGTTTTGTCCACAGATCTGCTCTAGATCTGAGTTTTATCTTCCAGCTGCTGAATCTTCATAAAAATAGCGTTGTTGAGGCATTTTTGCAAATATACATATGTTCTAGCTCTCTTTTCTGAAGATTTATTGTTGTATTGACTCATGAATTATACTATATAATAAAATGGATTCATCATAATTCTGATTTGATGATTTATTACTGAAATATAAGTCTCCTTTCTGATCTCCACTGAACATTTTCTAAAACTACGCAATTCCTGAAGCAGTGCTTGCATTTGGCTGCAGCCTTCCTCTTTGGGTGCTTTTTAGCTAGTCTAGTTTTTGGGAGATTTGTTTAGTGAGTCTAAACTGATTTTTTTTTTTATGAAACTCCATATATAAGTCTCATAAAACATAAATAAGAGGAACCAAGTCCCAATCTACGTTATTTTTGCACATTTTCACTTATACAGCGTTTCTCTTGAGCACCTTGTTGAAGGATCATTACACTCTGGTGCTTCACATAACCTCATGCCAAAGGTTGTAATGGAAATATTATGCCTCGAAATAACTAGACCATACAAATACTTTCAATTTTTTTATTCAAGTAGAGTTAAATGTCTGGGTCTAATCAAATATCTATGTGTCAATCTGGAACAAATACTAGTCAAGAGCCTAGTCATGGATATTGTAGTGGTTGACATTCCCCCAAAATATGGCATGCTCTTATCTAGATCATGGGGAGCCAAACTCCGAGGAACCCTCCAAATGGAGATGACCTATGCTACCATTCCAGTCTTTAACCAAACTAGAGGATTATACAAAGAATCTCACATGAAATACATGGTAAGAAGCCAAGATAAGCCAAACAACACCCCTCTCTATTATATTCATTCATACGTTGATTAATATATTTTGTACAATGAATATGACATTAATGAACAAGTAGTTGAAAAAGAGGGAGAGATAGACCTATCAGAACAGTCAAACCAAACACAAAATGAAGAACATAACATCCAAAAACCTAGGAGCCATGAACAACAACACAATGGCAAATCTAAACTTGAAACTCTTTAGAACATGATCTTTGATGGCTCCTGTGGCAAAGATGGTTCAGGAGCAGGTGTTTGGATACACAACACCAGTGAAGGTCACTCTTACAGGCTAGATTTTTAATGTACAAATAATATTGCAGAGTATGAAGCTCTTCTCCTAGGATTACAATGGCTTAAGAACATAGGAGCTAAGAGGATTTCTATTCAAGGATATTTCGAGCTAATCATTAGGCAAATCAAAGGAGAATATTCAGCCAAAAATCCTAGGCTAAGAGAATATATAATTGCTACCTTAGATCTCCTAAAGACATTTGAAAAATATGAACTTACCTTTTTCCCAAGAACTCAAAACAACCTTTCAAATGAACTAGCCTTTGCTGCCAGCACTAGCCAACTACCTCATGCTAATGAAAAATAAACGGTAAAGGTCAAAAGAAAATCAACAGTTGCAGATAACAAAGATTATTGGAAATTTTTTGAAGGTGACAAACATATTGAAGACTTCCTGCAGTCCAAAAATGAATTTGAAATTCCAAAATTATACTTAGATCATGAAGAGCACTGCTCTGCTGAAGAAAAAACACACAAAACAGAGCCACCTTATGTTGCTGATGTAAATATGTTAGAACATCCTCATGAGGAATAATTGTGTGAAGATTCAGAAAAAAAAGAACTTGAGGTATTGTAATGCAAAGACAACTTATTGCC
Source organism: Pinus albicaulis (assembly GCA_034641835.2). Lineage (NCBI taxonomy): Eukaryota > Viridiplantae > Streptophyta > Pinopsida > Pinales > Pinaceae > Pinus > Pinus albicaulis. Next base: position 601,026,123 of record CM076580.1, read on the forward strand.
AAGAGGACTTACCCCCTTAGAAGAATTGTTTGATTTTAATGATGTTGCTAGGAAGCCTAAAATGGAATCCACTGAAACCGATGTAGAAGAATGCAACATAGGTAGTGAGAAAGAACCTAAAATTATAAAACTGTCCAAAACACTACCAGCTCTTATAAAATAGAAATACATTGAGCTATTCAAATAATTCAAGGATGTGTTTGCATGGGGCTATGAGGACTTGAAGTTCTATGACACAAACATCATTCAGCACAAGATTCCTCTCAAGGAAAACTAGAAACCATTCAAGCAGAAATTGTGTAGGATAAACCCTGTCCTAATTCCTCTAGTTGAGAAATAAATTAAAAATATGTATGATGCTGGAATATTAGTCCGACTCAGGTACTCAGAATGGGTCTCAAACCTTGTATCAGTGAGAAAGAAAACATGGGAAATTAGGCTATGCATAGACTTCATCAATTTAAACAAAGCCTCCCTGAAAGATAACTACCCTTTACCTAAGATAGATCATATACTGCAAAGGGTAGTAGGCTCCAAAATAATATATTTTCTTCATAGTTTTTCAGGGTATAATTAGGTGCTAGTTCTTCCAAGTGATCAGCAGAAAACTGCCTTCACTACACCTTGGGGCACCTTCATGTATGTCAAAATGCCTTTTGGGTTAATGAATGTCGGGGCCACTTTTCAAAGAGACGTGGACATTGATTTTCCAAAGAAATAGGTTACTTCATTGTGATATACCTTGATGACATCACTGTTTACTCAAAAACCAATGAAGAACATCTAGATCACTTAAGAAAAGTCTTTGAAAACTGTAGAAAGTATGGTTTATCTTTGAATCCCAAGAAAACTCTGTTTGGCCTTTAGGAAGGAAAAATTCTAGGCCACATCATATCTAAAGAAGGGATTAAGATAGACCCAAAGAGGATTGAGGGAATATTGCAGATCAGTCACCCTAGGAACATTAAAGAGCTACAATATTTCATTGGAAATATCAACTTCTTAAGAAGGTTCATACCAGAACTTGTAGAACTTCGAAGAAACATTACGAAGATGATGAAAAGATAAATAGGAGTAAAATGGACTGTAGAAGCAAATAATTCATTTGAACTAGTAAAATAAGCACCTACCCAAACACCAGTTGTAATCAACCCTGACTTCACCAAGGACTTTTGCATCCTCTCATTTGCATCAGAACACAAAATTGTTGCAGTATTACTACAAAAGAACATAATGGGACAAGAACAACCCATAGATTTCTTCAATAAGGCACTAAGAGATGCACCTCTGAAATACAACATTATGGAAAAACAAGCTTTTGCCTTAATCAAAGCATTAAAATATTTCAGAGTTTACATCTTGCATTCACATTTCATTTCTTTTTTTCCTCATGCAGTTGTTAAGGACATACTAACTAAGGATCCTGATGGTAAAAGAGGTAAGTGGATTTCTATCATATTAGAGTATGATCTAGAAATCAAGCCCACCAAGCTGATTAAAGGGCAAGGACTGGCCAAACTGATGGCTGAGGAAAATTTTCAAGCATTGTACATAAACATGATACATTCCTTGGATGAACAAGAGGAGCTGGCGACTCCAGATATTGAAGAAGCATTTCTAAACTCACTCTGGTATGCTGATATATTAAATTTTCTTTTTAAATTGAATGATCCTCCTACTTTGTCAAAAAAAAAGGCTAGATTCTTGAAACTAAAAGCTATAAATTTTTGCATTCTAGATAAAGATTTATATTGGAAAAATTTTGTTGGTATCTTTCTCAAATGTTTACTTGAAGATGATGCAGATAGAATAATGCATGAGTTCAATGAAGGAGAGTGTGGAGGCCATCTCTATTGGAAAACCACTGCCAACAAAATCCTTAGAGTTGGTTTCTATTGGCCCGCTCTTTTTCCTAATATCCACAAGCTAGTAGTGACTTGCCATAAATTCCAAATCTTTGAGGGAAAGAGAAAAATACTACCTTTTCCCTTACAACCTATCAGTGTTGAAGCTCCTTTTCAACAATGGGGTTTAGATTTCATTGGAGAAATTCACCCTGCCTCTTCTTCCCAACACAAATGGATCCTCACTGCCACTGACTATTTTACCAAATGGATAGAATCCATCCCTTCAAGGAATGTCACTGACTCAGTAATCATCAAATTCCTTGAAAATCACATCTTGTCTAGATTTGGTTGTCCAAGAAAAATCATCACTGATAATGTTGCTGCATTTAAGTCCAAGAGAATGGTGGACTTTTTCCACAAGTATCACATTACATTAGGGAATTCTAAAGCTTATTACCCTGAAGGTAATTTTTTGGTTGAGTCCTCTAACAAAAGTTAGGTAAATATCATCAAGAAATTGTTGAAAGAGAACAAAAATTCATGGCATACCAAACTAGTTCATTCACTATGGGCAGACAGATTAACAAACAAAAAATCAATAAATATGTCTCCCTATCAACTAGTGTAATGCATGGATGCAATTTTTCCAACATCCTTGGAAGTTCCAGTGATGAGGCTTATTCAAGAGGTACAATCAGAGGAGAATGATATACAAATGAGGCTGAACCAAACCATTCAATTGCAGAAATCAAGGGAAGAAGTATACAATAGAACACAAGCAGTGCAAGAGAACATCAAGAAGATTTTTTATAACAGGACTAAAGATAATGATTTCCATATTGGAGACAAAGTGCTGAAATGGGATTCAAGAAGAGAGGACAAAGGCAAGCATGGAAATTTTGAAAATCTGTGGAAAGGTCCATACATCATCCATTCAGTAAGAGGTAAAAATTCATTCTTTATACAAGAAATGGATGGAACAGAGTTATTTGGAGGTCCTGTCAATGGCAGGATGCTCAAGCACTATTTTTGTTAAAGTTATTAGCTTAAAGCTTTATTCATTGTACATAACATTGCTTGAGTAAAATACCAGAAAAATGAAAACACAAAAATAGAGAAAAGAAGAAAAAGAGGGCAGATAAAAGAAGAAGTAAAGCCCTATACCAAAAAATAATATGTCTGAAAGTGTGCAAGTCCAATTTCCACTAAATTTGAGAAAGGAAAGTCTTGTTCAATCATACGGCCTAACCATGATTGAACATGTTTTGAATTTCTACTGATAAGTTAGAAAATGATGATTTTCCAAACCATTTAAACTTCTCTCATTAGTAGACTAGGTTAGGAGAAGATACTGGTTCTTAAAGCTCAAATCTAAACCAAAGAGAAAAGAGAGGGGTAAGTGACAAGTTTTGAATTATAGCCCTCAAGTTTCTATTTTTACTTGTGCAAAAATAAAATCTGTGTGCAACTTGTCCAAAATTCCACAGCTCATTACAAACCAAACTACTCAACCTTGATTTGGTCATGTTTTAAATTTTATGTTGATATATTAGAGAATAAAAATCTGTCAAACAGTTTAACCTTGACAGATAAGTAGATTAGGTAGGGAATAAAAAGGGCTCATCAGTCTAGTCTGAGCCTTTAGATGATATAAGTGCTTTCAAAAGAAAAGATGGTGTTCAGGGTTTTCCAATCCAAATGCACCCAAATGAAGAAAAAATGTTAGGAAAATTATGATGGGTAGGAAGAGTTGGTATAGAAGTAATCATGTTTTTTCATATTTTAAGATCACAGCTTCAAGGAGCAGCAGCAAGATCAACATTTCAAAATGAATAAAATAAGTGAGCATGTAAGGCATCTCATCTGCAAAATCAGAGATCTGAGATCTCAGGTTCTTGACACCTCTTGAAAGGAGTTTCCATCCCCAAGTGGAGCCACTGTTAGTCATCAGTATTTTTCACTATCTTTAGATGACTATAGGATGTTTGTAGCTTTCTGAAAACAATATTCCTTGAATATCTTGAGTTTCAGAAATCTCACTGCCTTCGTTATCCTCATAAACCTATTTTCACTATTTATCAAGTTTTCCATCCCAAAGCCACCCTGTTGCTCCTAAAAGACTCATTAAGGGCTTATACCTTTCATTTTCATCTTTCTTTCCTGCCTATAACATCATTGCCCCATTTTTTCCCCTATCAATAGACTTCATCCTCCCTCTATGGTTTCTTCTTGCCAACTTATTCCCATGTCCCTTTGGGCATAATAATCTATAACAGTACTATGTTTTCACTTGAAAATCCTCGGGTCAAATTTCAGTCAAAATCAGGTCAAAGGAACCTCCCACTAAGTCATTAGGGTTTTACATTGTTTAAGGTTATCCTTGGATGTTTTAGGCACTACTTTTCCTTTTCTAGAATCTGGCTCAGATGTAATAGAATGTCAAGACATGGTTATTCAAGAAGGACCTAAAATATACAAAGAAGATTACCTTATCAGTTCAGAGTCTGCAAATGAGAAAAATGGAAAAAGTTTGGAACTTCTGCAGGAATGTTGAAAGATTTATCAGTAGAAAGTACTGATGAAGTAGACCATCTACTCCTGAATGAAAACAACTTACAACAAGGGAAAGAGGAAACACTTGGTCTTGTAGATGACTAGAGTTATGAACTGGTTAGTCCATTTGAATGCCAAAGTAGTAATCAGTTGCAGAAAAATGACATGGAGGAATTACACAAGGCCAAACATGAGGAAATTTATTAGAAAATATTGATGGAATATGGAAAAAGGAGAGGCGAACTGGACAGAAATTAATGAACTTAAAATGGCTATAAATAACTTAGAAGAAAACACTGATTATTGTTGTAAAGAACTGCAGACACCTAGGGTTTTGGAGATGTCAGAGTGGGTGGAAAAATTTAAGTTGAACATTATGGTGGAAACAACAGAAGATTTTGAAGCTGCTACTATGTGATTAAACCCCAAAGTTATCAAAGTGAACTTATCATGCCTAAATTAGCAAAAGAAAAGCCACCTCAATGATTTCAACAACCTGGAAGGAAAAAGTGTAAAGGATGTTTGTGAGAAAAGGAAAAGGGGTTTCAAACATTAGAAAGTGGGTTTTCAAAGTTAAATTAAATCCATAATCCTATAAAATCTCATTTCACATTTCAAATAAATCATTGTTGCCTTGCAAATAATTAGAAGTTTGAAAGAGAGAAGAGTTTGTGGGTTTTCTGAGTGAATTTGGGAAAATTGTATTGGCGCTATGCACTTGGATTGGCGTTGCGCGCCTAGGAGTTAGCAATGCACACTTGACAGTTTTTCTCCACACAAATTCTGAAGGCGCTGTGCGCTTGGAGGAGCATTGCGCTCTTGCTCGAACAGAACCCTGCGTAAAATTGCACCGGTGCTGCGTGCTTGGACAAAGAGGGTTTCTCACTCTTCTAAACAGTCAAACCACTTCAAATCACCTTCAAGTCTTTGCCAAATTCTTCCAAAGCACTGATAAGAGGTAAGTGCATACCATAACCCATTTTCACAGCTATTTTGGTCATCATTTAATCAATGGAAAGGAAACCCTAATCAAACCCTAAGTTTTTGTAAGGATTCTGGACACCACATATCTCCACAATGGTATGATATTGTCCACTTTGGGCCTAAACCCTCATGGCTTTGCTTATGGGCTTTACCCCAAAAGGCCTCATACCAATGGAGATATTTTTCCATCCTTATATACCCATGATCCTCCCCACTTCTAGTCAATGTGGGACTTTGGTCGTATACCCAACAATCCTCCCCTCGAACAAAGGACCATCGAGCCTCCCCTCAAACGATTATCCATCCGTCCACTCTCTACCAACCGGGATTCTCCGCTCCAATGCGTTGGAAGCACACGCCTTACATGGAGCACCACCTGCCTCGAGAGCTTGCTCTATCCCAGGTCAACTCCTCTTCACCGTGTTGGGACCAGGACACGTCCATGAAGAATCCAGAGCATACCGCCTGTCTAACCGAGCTCATCCACGGATCCCATCGTGATATTACCGGGGCCCACCACCTTCGTTCGGCATTTGAGGATTCATCCACTTTGCTAACTTCGGGGCATGGCTCTGATACCACTTGTAAGGATTCTGGACACCACATATCTCCACAATGGTATGATATTGTCCACTTTGGGCCTAAACCCTCATGGCTTTGCTTATGGGCTTTACCCCAAAAGGCCTCATACCAATGGAGATATTTGTGATACCAGTTGTTAGGATTTACCGGCAGAAATAAAACAAGAATTTACTGAAAGAGAAAAACATAAAGAACTCAGCAACAAATCATGAACATAAACACAGATGTTTATCCGGGAAAACCCCAAATCCGGGGAAAAACCCAACCAATGAAATTTCATTAAACATTGGCCAAAACTCTGGCCAATCCGGCCAAGTGAGCCTTCACCGCTCACCTCCAGGCCTACATTACAATGAAGTCTTTCCAGCCCTTTTATAGGCTCCATCACATGCAATACCATGGGTCAAAACCATGGGTGCACAAAACCATGTGCCCCAAAACCACTACTGTTTACCCTACTCAACATTGACTCTACCCCGAGTCATGTTTACCTAACAGTTTTGAGATTGAAATCACTATTTTACCATTAATTCATCTTCCTATAAAGAGTATCAGCCAAAAAATGGAAATTACATTTCTTAAGGGCTTCCATTAATCTTGCTTGTCCCTACACCCATTCCCTTCATTCACTCATTCCCTTTATTTGCAAAGCTTCCTTTTCACATCAACCCTAGGGTTTCCAAAATAGAGTTTAACATGTCTGAGGGAGAAGAGAGTGGCAGTGGTGTTGAGGCCCAAATGCCAAGGAGGCATGATCACAAGGGAGGGAAGATAAACAGATTTTAACCCCTCAATACAAATGAGCTCATGGCATCTCCTCTTACTATTTCCTAATTTAAGCATGTAAGCTGCTTTGAATTTTGTGAGAAGGTGTAGCATGTAGAAATTTGAATAAATGATATATTATTCATCAAGATTCTCCTGATCACACACTATTTTAGCTTCATGCATAATACAAAATCTCTTCTACCATTGATCATCACATGCGGAAATAAAATCAATTGCATGCATACATTAAAACCACAAACAATCACACATATGAACACAATATTTAATGTGAAAGCTTAAAGTTGAAAACCCCAACTATCTGTATATTATATGTCATGGAGATCATGTAACAATCATAGTACAAAATCTCCTCACAAGCTCTCATGCACACCTCAATTGCTACACACTATCGAAGCTAGATCTAGCAAAACACATGCTCCAATATTTTGCCATGATAGCACGACCTCTTTTGCATTTTCAATGCTATGGGATGGCTTCATTAAATAGATAAACCACAGTTGTACTAGACAATCCTCATGGGCCTTCTCCACCTATCCATGTGTTGCATTGTTGCAAATAACCTTGATGTAGTCACAAACGATAGTTACTTTGCTCTTTCACCTATTTCTCTGTGGTCTCCTTTGGCTTGTCCATGCACTGAAGTTAACTGATGTATTCTTTAGTTGATTAATGAGTTTATAATTAGTGAATTAACTAATAATTAATTCACACCACTCTCACTAATTGTATCAATCAGTTAAACTAGATACACATAGCTCAACTATGTCTAGATTAGTTAAACTGAACACAACTCCATTAACTTCCTCAATCAACTCCACCAAACTCTGTCACATGAGTTCTAACTGAAGTATCCATGCAATAGCTCCATTTAACCCTCAGGAATAGTTTAATTCCTTCTATCAGCTCCTGTGTCACATCTGTGCACTTAACTGAAGTGCTCCAAGAGAATAAGATAATGTTTATAGTCCAAACATTATTAAGAGCTAATAATATTCGACATATCTATTTTTAGACTGGCAATCTAAAAATAGATTCCACCCAATATGTCTAAAAATATAAATCCATCTATTTTTTTCGGCTTGACCAACCATCCACAAATAGCATCTTGCACGCTCATAGAACATGATCCATATGTCTAAAAATAGACATAGTCTAAAATGAACTTTGTGCCAAAAATAGCTTTGTGGGCCCTTTGTGAAGGCGACTTCTTTCTACTACGCTCATCATCTTGTTGCAATCTCAACACTCCCTCTCAACAAGATAAGGATTACCTGCAACCCTATCTACCTTACCTCGATGTATTCAAATTTTCTCCTGGTGAGCGCCTTCATCAAGATATCAGCATCCTGATCCTCCGTGGGAATGTATGAAAGTAACATGACCTTCCGCTGCACACAATCTCTGATATGATGATACCGGATGTCAATGTGTTTAGATCTATCATGAAATACCGGATTAACCGAGAGTTTAATGCAACTTTTATTATCACAATAAATCATAGTAGAATCCAAGTGTGAATCAAACAATCCGACCAAGATCTTACTCATCCATATAGCCTCGCATGCAGCCAAACTTGCTGCCATATACTCGGCCTCTGCTGAACTGAGTGCCACAGATCTCTGCTTCCTGCTGTACCAAGAAACTGCTATCGACCCGATACTAAAAATCCCTCCAGATGTTCTCTTTCTGTCCGTTGGGCTCCCTGCCCAATCTGCATCCGTGAAGCCAGAAAGCTTCGCTCCATCCTCCTGTCTGTACCATAGACCATATCCCGATGTGCCTCGAATATAGCGCAATACATGCTTGCCTGCCTTCCAAAAGAGCTTGGTAGGCTTAACCATAGCTTGCGAAAGCTGGTTAACTGCATAGCATATATCGGGTCGTGTATTGACCGGATACATAAGCGACCCCACCAACTGTCGATAGACAGTGGCATCCACTACCTCCGCTGAAGTAGCATCCTCCTTCCTCCAACCACGAAGGGTATCAACGAGGCTTGCGACCATGCATTTTTAACTTCTCCCGGTATCTCCCGCACATACTTGCACGAGGAAACAAAAAGTCCACCCTTGCGTTGCCAAATTTCCAATCCCCGAGGGAAATAATGAAGGAGGCCCAAGTCCTTCATCTCAAACTTCTATTTTGCAAGATCAACCTTGCATGAGTGTATCAACAGTTTATCACCTATCAAAATCAAATCATCTACATAAATTACAATGATCAACAACTTACCCTCCACCACAATCTGGTATAGGTTCGAATCCACCTCACTCTTGGAGAATCTAAGTCCGGTGAAATAATTGTCTATCCATGTGTACCAAGCACGAGGTGCTTGTTTCAACCCATATAGCGCTCTCGTGAGCCTGCACACATGCGACTCGCTGCTGAATATCTTGAAACCTTCGGAATGCTCTATGTACACCTCCTCCTCAATCACCATGTTGAGGAACGTAGTCTTCACATCCATCTAATGAATGTGCCACACCATCTGCGCTGAGAGAGCAAGAATCGTCCGTATGGAAGAATACCTTGCGATAGGTGCAAAGGTTTCCTCATAATCGATCCCCTCCCAATGCGAAAAAACTGGAACAACAAATCTTCACGCCATAACTAATTTTACTCCCGTCGACTTCACCTTCACTTTGTAGATCCATCTCGAACCCACCACTGATTTCCCTTCCGGCCTCGGGAAAATCTCCCATGCACTGTTTCTGACAATCGAATCATACTCTTCCACCATGGCATCTACCTATGCGGGATCCTCCACGGCTTCCTCGAAAGATGATGGCTCTGTCACGATACACTTGCTCATAAGAGCCATGTATCTAGTATACCGGTCAGGTGACTGTCTCTGTCTGCGCTATGATGTAGGTGCTCCTACAACCTTCTCTGCATCTTGAGCTAGTCACTCAGCTTCTGTAGTGCGCTTCTGCCCTCTGATGGTTGGCGCTACCTGAGTGGTCTCTTTCACTCCATGAACCTCCTCTTGTGGCTGATCCACATCCTGAGGCTCATCCTTAGGAACTAATAGCTCCTCATCTGCATGCAAGTGTGGCTCCCTCTCAAGCGAACACTTCATGGCTTTCTCCTCATGAAATTTGATATCCCATTGCACAACAGTCTTCTAACTGTCTGGAAAATAGACACGATAGTTGTGGGGTGTATTAGTGTACCCCACAAATATCCCAACCTCTCTAGTTGGCTCCAGCTTCTTCCTGGCATCCTTCTTCACATGAATGTAAACAGGTGAACCAAAAAATCCTCAAATGGGAAATATCATGCCTCTTACCAGAAAACACCTCCTTGGGTGTACTCATGCCAAGTATCCTGTGAGGACAACAGTTTTGCACATAAACCGCAGTATTGCATGCCTCAGCCCAAAAGTGCATGGGAAGGCCCTGATCATGATAAACTTTTAGTACAACACCACTTGATACGTTTTGTTCTTCCACTCAGTAACCCCGTTCTACTGTGGGTTATGAGGTGCTATGAGCTCTCTTCGAATTCCTTCTGCACTGTAAAAGTCCTTGAATTCGCCAGAGATGAATTCACCACCATTGTCGCTCCTAAGAGCCTTCACCTGCTTTCCCGATTCTTTCTCAACCAGTGCCTTGAACTCACAAAACTTTGAGTATGTCTCGCTCTTCTTCTGCATGAAGAAGATCCAACACTTACGAGAAAAATCATCAACAAATATCACATAATACCTGTGCTTTGCTGTCGAAGCTACTGAGAAAGGTCCACACACGTCTGTGTGAATTCTCTCAAGGATCGTCGTGGCGTGACTATCCTTCTCGTGAAGGTGGATTTCACAAATTTTCCCAAGGTACATCCCTTGCATTGATATGAATGTGCAAGATTACCCTTAGGAAGCCCAGTAGAAATCTATTGTAGTATCTTCAAAGCTCCATGGTGAAGGTGGCCCAATCTCCGGTGCCACAACTCGCCATCATCCCAGCTCACCACTCCTTCTGCCTTGCCTGCCATTGCTACGTAGCCATCTACCTACAACTGATAAAGGTTATTAAATTGAACCCCTATCCTCTGGGTCTCACCAGTTGCCTTATTTCACAGGAAAGCCTTTCCCTCGCTAAAGACAACATCATATCCCTTGTCTTCTAACATTGCCACAGAGATAAGATTCTTCTTCAATCCTGGAACATGCATGACTTCCTCCAATAAAAAGGGTTTACCAGACTCCCTCTCAAATGAAATGGTACCGATACTGGTCGCACTGTATCTACCATCATCGCCCATCTCGATGTGCATTCATAGATCTTTCTCATCCATATCAGTAAACAAATCTCGATCTCCTGTCATGTGAAAAGACGCATCACTGTCAAGAAACCACACTGATCCCGTCATACTTGAGACCAAGCATGCGATCAGCGAAAAATCCAGCTCAAAATACGAGGCTAAGGCCTCTCCAGCTGCAGTCCCAGCAGCCTGCTTATTTTTCTTCTTCTGTGGACAATTAGTGGCGTAATGTCCGTGTTGGTGACAATGAAAGCACTTCACCTTAGACATGTCCTACTTCTTGCCTTTCACACCGGATTGAGAAGCTTTCTTGCTCTTCCCCTTCTTTTCTTTGGCAGCCAAAGCACAATTCTCTTCATCAGATTTCTTTGATGAAGATTCATCCCTGGTACTCTGCCTTATCTCCTCTTTCACAAGATCCGACCAAAGTTGCTCCCATCCTGGAAATTTCTCCCGACCATTGACAGAGTCATGATAGGAATGCCAACTCTTCGGAAGCCCAAGGAGAGCCAAGCTCACCAAGTCCTCATCATCAATAGTAACCCCTACACTTCCCAGCTCATCCCTACATTGGATGAACTTCGTGAGGTACTTGGGCATATTGTCGCATTTCTCCATTTTTATGTTCCTGAGTTTGTCCTTGAGCGCCAACTTCCTCTGGTCGCTCTTGCTTTGAAATAAATCTGTCAAATATTTCCACATCAAGAATGGAGAAGCCTTACCATGAAGGCTTGATACTATGTGATCCTTCACGCCCTCCAACAGAATCCTTCGACACTTTGTTGTCTTCTTTTGCCATGCGTCAAGTACGGCAACATCACTAGAAGTAGGCTTTGGAATTTCTGCATCTATGAACTCCTTCAACCCATTGTTATACAGCACCACCTCCATCCTGTCCTTCCATGCAATATAATTCGAGCTACCCTCAAGGGCATACTCCAATCGCAATATGTTGAAAGAAATCTCAACTTCGACACCAAGAAAACACTGCTGCAAATTCGAATTCCACCAGCACAAAACTCAACCGCTTCAATGTTTTGCAATTGCTCCAATGATCAATATCGCTCCAATACCATGTACAAATTTTAATAACTGATATATTATTCACCGAGATTCTCCTAATCACACACTATTTTAGCTTCATGCATAATACAGAATCTCTTCTACCATTGATCATCACATGCGTAAATAAAATCAATTGCATGCATACATTAAAACCACAAAAAATCACACATATGAACACAGTATTTAATGGGAAAGCTTAAAGCTGAAAACCCCAACTATCTATATATTATATTTCATGGAGATCATGTAAAAATCATAGTACAAAAGCTCCTCACAAGCTCTCATGCACACCCTCAATTGCTACACACTATCAAGCTAGATCTAGCAAAACACATGATCCAATATTTTGCCACTTAATAGCCAGCCTCTATTTCGTTTTCAATGCTATGGGATGGCTTAATTAAATAGATAAACCACCTGGATTGTACTGCGCAATCCCCATGGGCTTCTCCACCTATCTGTGTGTTGCAAATAGCAAAAATATAGTCACAACTGATAGTTAACCTGCTCTTTCACCTATTTCTACACTGGTCTCCACTGAAACTTTCCATGCACTGAAGTTAACTGATGCATTCTTTAGTTGATTAATGAGTTTATAATTAGTGAATTAATTAATAATTAATTTACACCACTCTCACTAATTGTATCAATTATAGTTTAATACAAATAGCTCAACTATGTTTAGATTAGTTAAACTGAATACAACTCCACTAACTTCCTCAATCAACTCCACCAAACTCTGTCACATGAGTTCTAACTGAAGTATCCATGCAATAGCTCCACTTAACCCTCAGGAATAGCGTAATTCCTTATGTCATCTCTTGTGCCATATCTGTGCACTTAACTGAAGTGCTCCAAGAGAATAAGATAATGTTTAGAGTCCAAACATTATTAAGAGCTAATAATATTCGACATATCTATTTTTAGACTGGCAATCTAAAAATAGATTCCGCCCAATATGTCTAAAAATAGAAGTCCATCTATTTTTTCCAACTTGACCAACCATCCAAAAATAGCATCCTGCAACTCATATAACATGATCCATATGTCTAAAAATAGACATAGTCTAAAAATAGACTTTGTGCCAAAAATAGCCTGCGGGCCCACTTAGTGAAGGAAACTCCTTTCCACTAAGCTCATCATCTTGTTGCAATATCAACACAGCAAGTCCCAAAGCACCCAGAGCTAACAAGACTATTCATTATTAATTTGCATGAAAAACAATTCAACCTTGCCGGGGTCACCTTTGAGATGTCCACTGATTCCATTGTTGCTGCTACAGGGATACCAAGTGTGGGAGAAAAGTGGTTCAAGCAAGAAAACCTAGACATGAGTTACTTTGAACCATACCTTAAACCTAGGTATAAAGATTACCACAAGTCCATCTTCCCATTTTCTCATCTTCTTGATAGATATGCACCTATGATGAGGATAATAATGAAGTATTTCACATGTGAGGGAAGGTTTTCCTACCTCTATTCATACCACATCTTGCTTCTTATGAATTTTACTAGTGTGATGATGCTACACATACCATATTATCTTTTCTGTAGCATTGAAAAAATGGCCTACATAGCGCAAAAGAGATATTATCCTCAGCAAATGCAGAGCTTGTTTCATCATTCACTTATCAAGATGGTCGTTATGCACTAGCTCCAGCAGGAAAATATTCCATGGGAGACCTTCATTACCCAGGATATTTTCACTACTCCACATGGCCATCATCAGCAAGATATTCCTTCATCTTATCATCCTCCCATTCCTACTTCTCCATCACATCCCATTCCTCATGAATCACCATCCACTCACATTCCTTCACCCCATGATGACCCTTCCACGTCACCTTTTCACAACCCTTCACCCTCATGTCATGACACCAGAGCCTCAAGCAGTGAAAGAGACAGTGAGATATATGGCACTGAAATGAGTAACATAGAGCCTCTTCCTTTGACATACCGGAGGGGCTATAGGAAATTTTTTTGCTACACTTGAGGTGCAAGGGGCCATGCCTTCTTCACCAGCGAAAAAACTTGATAAGGTTAAGGAAAAGGTTGCAGAGCAGGTCCTTATTGAAGAGGAGGACAAACATGAAATTGAGCAAGAGTTTCAACTAATTGACCTTGAAGATGAAGATGAGGAAAGGATCACCAATACGATGCTCAAAATCAAGGATTCCAAGATTATAGAGATACAAGCTAATCTTGGTAGGGCAAAGAATGTGATCAACTATCTTGAGTTAGAAAACCAGCAGTTGGAAATTTTGGGGTCCTAGTGATTTGGTAGACTGGCATACCAAATGACAAGGCAACATCAGAACTTCTTTGGAATCCTAGGCTCTAGCCCTCCCGGATTCAGAGAGGGATCTCTCTATGTAATTATTGTTTTCAAATATATTTCTTTATGCTTAGTTATGATATTAGGCTAGTTATGAAGTTCAACAGGTTTTTTTTTTGTTTCGGTTGGGAATCATTAACTGAGAAGGTCATGTGAAGTGAACAAGGAAGTAAGTGGAAGCATGTTTCAGCATGGGAAGATAGGTCAAAAGAGTGCTAAACCATTGGGCTATGGAGTCATAAAAGGGTTTACTCACACATCAACTATCCAAGAGTTTTCAAAGGGCAAGTCATCTATATCAGAATATCTTTTAAGTTGAGTTTGTGATATGGAACATTAAGGAGTAAAATTAAAGTAGAAAATTGTAAGAAAACAAAGGTGGCCTAAGATCAAGCAAGGAGTTTTAACCTAACCTTCCTTTTTCATACACTCAGGAGAAACACATATGAGATAAACATAAAAAGAAACCTAAGATCAAGCAAGGACTTTAATCCTTTCCTTCTTTCAGCCCACTCTTAAGGGAAATATTCAAAGCAACTCTTTGAGACCAAACAAGGGGCAGGGCTAACCATAGATTTCCTTGCTTAAGACTCTACTTAGCATGCAATGAAAATAACATTTAAGAACAGTATCTCAAGTTCTATTTAGCAAGACATGGGCTCACCAACATTCTTTACTGGTTATACTCTATTGATATCACTCTTAAATGCACATTTAGAGGAAAACATACAGATAAAGCTTACCAGTTAGAATTAGGGTACTTTAGAAGTAAATCCTAATCTATATTTTACTATTATTTATTAGAGAATTTGAACAGAGTGGAAAACATAAGGAAAGCAACAAAGACAATGAGGAAACACATCACCAATGATTTAGATCAGGATCCAGTGAATCTGCTGGTGTATTGATGTCCAAAACCAGTTACATAGTTTGTGACGCAACAAAACTGAAATTTGAACCCCTAAGGAGAGATGGTCAACTATAGCGTGGCTCTGTCAGCACTTCCCTTTGGTTTACCCCACGTGGTATACTTTCTCTTACTTCCAGTTTATTTATCAAATTCGTAGAATTTGATAAATAAATACTATCCACAATGTTTGAACTTTAAATTATATTCCCGAACTTTATATTATGCCACCAACCTTATAACCAGCGTTTATACCTTTAGAAACTTTGTATTAATACTCCACGCTTTTTAACAAATAACTTATAATAACCCTTTGGCTCTGGACCCCACCTCTACGGTCAATGGTCCCAGGACATCACTACGGAGGCTTTCGAAGTACGGTGGCAATCCCTGGCTCGTCCCCTCCCGCAATGAATCTACACCGTCGATCATTATCGATATGATCCAGGCTCTTTTATTAAACTTCGTGCAAGTCCAGCGTGCGATTACTGTTCGATGGCCCCTTCCCAAATCAACGACACACGAAAATATCTTTCAGCGTCCTGGTACGAATGATAACGTGCGATGGCATGTTTTAAACGGTGGTTTTCCGGGGGTCCACTTCGCCACGTGTTGACAGATCTATGGAATCGCTCGCGTTTGGAAAATACCGCCTATTCACCCAAAAGCGGTGCGATATGGGCAATCCGTCTTACAAATCCACTCGCAGTTTTTTTTGTACAATGACTAACCAAGGTTCGCGTCGGGTTTGTGTTCTCCTTCGTACACTCTCCGTTTGTTAACTCAGGGTTTAGTCCCGGTGAGGAAATTCAATTAGCGGCAAAAAAAATATAATTCTCTTTATACGGGAATTTCACCAACATTAACCAGGATTCAAAGACCATGATTTCTCTACACAGGCCTCACCTGCGGTGGGATAATTTCACAAAACTTGCTCAGATAAATTACTAGAAGTGGTAGACAGAGGGCCGCGGAGACTGTAGGATCATTCAATTCAACAGTCATATATAGAGTTCAATCGCTTCGTAGTTAAAAAAAATTCTTCACAATTATCAATTCAGACAGTTTGGAAATCGACGGGACTTGACATCTATCCAACCGGAAGCAATTGCTCAATACACAGAGTTTTTATTGCAGAAATGTCTCTCTCTCTTCTTCCTCCCCTCCTTTTTTTTATACATCCAAGGGATTGCATTTATATACATCAACATATGTCCTTTCGGTTCCTCTGTGAAGACCATTATGGTAATTCAAGAGCCTAATTACAATTATTCGAAAACTAAAAACATGATAGATGGACTAACCATTCGACTTCTACAACTTTAACTAATCTAAATGAAATATTCAACTGAGGTATTGACACCTAGCTGTTACAATTCAAATGTTTTCGAACCCTCCTAGCCACAACATGTGGACAAAACCTCCTACATTGCTAGCTAGTGTCTAATGCCCCTGCATTAGACTCCCAAGGGAAATATTCTCCATGGGCTCATGTCCATGAGCTCTTCCACTGATCTGCCTAGCTTCTGCAACATTCCTTCAGTCATCCAAGTGGCATATTCCTCTGGCTTGTCCTTCCATTTGATTAAGTACTGAAATTACTCTTGTCCTCTGGTCCTTCTAAATGGTCTTTTATCCAATATCTTCTCTGGTTGCAATGGTTGCACTGGAGGTAGCTTCTCCTTCCACTCAATCTGTTCCTTGTCTGCTGATCTTTCTTCTGCACCACCATCCTCATACTTGTAAAAATCTACAACATTAAAAATGGGAGATATTCCAACATCAGGAGGTAATTCAATCTCATAAGCATTTGCAGAAAACTTTCTAAGTATCTTGCATGGCCCAATATTTTTGAACTTTAATTTGTTATACTGCTTCTTTGGGAGTCTCTACTTTCTCAAGTGTGCCAAGACCAAATCTCCTACTTCAAAGTGAAATTATTTTCTACTCAAGTCTTCTCTGCTTTCTTATTTGATGTTGCTACCTTGTAGTTGCTGTTTCACTTGTTCATGTATGGCCTAGATCTCTGAAGCAAATTCCTCACCATCTGCACTCCTTAGCTCTGCCTTTCCCAGATTTCTTAATTCTTATATTCCCCAGGGGTGCATTCCATAAACAACATGGAATGGGCTCTGCCCTGTGCTCCTGTTTGGTGAGTCATTATATGCATATTCTTCCCGGGGAAAAATATGATCCCACTGCTTGGGATGCTCTCCTGCAAGACTTCTCAACAAATTTCCCAGACTCCTATTCACTACCTCAGTTTTTCCATCAGTCTGAGGATGATAAGCTGAGCTGAAACTTATTTTGGTACCAATTTTATTCCACAATGTCCTCCAAAAGTGACCCACAAATCTGGTGTCTCTGTCTGAAACAATACTCTTGGGCAACCCATGCAATCTAACAACTTCTTTGAAAAACAAGTTAGCAACATGGGTGGCATCACTAGTTTTATAGCATGGAATAAAATGTGCCATCTTGGAGAATCTTTCCACTACAACAAAGACTGCATCATTCCCTCTCTGAGTCTTGGGCAATCCTAGAACAAAATCCATTCTCACCATGTCCCAAGGCCTGTCTGGAATAGGCAAGGGAGTGTACAATCTTGCATTCTGGCTCCTTCCTTTGGCATATTGACAGATTTTGCAACACTTCACAAACTTTTCCACTTCTGTTCTCATCCTGGGCCAGTAATAAAAGTGACTCAGCTACTCATAAGTCTTATCAGTACCAAAGTGTCCAGCAAGTCCACCACAATGCTTCTCTTTGATCAAATTTTCTCGAGAGGAACATTTTGGTACACACAGTTGGCTTCTTCTGAATAACAAGTCCTCCTGCAAGAAATAATCCATCCACTGGCTTCTATCTGTTAAAACAGGGTTACTACATGCCCAAATGCGTCTTTAAAATCTGGATCTGTTTTATACAATTCTTTGAGAAAATAAAATCCTACAACTTCAAAATTTGTTTCTTGAACAAGCATGTGCCTCCTACTCAAAGCATCAGCTACTTTATTGGCTTGACCACTTATATGTTTCAAAACAAAATTAAAACCTTGGAGATACTCAACCCATTTAGCATGCTTATGTTTCAACTTGGGTTGTTGTACAATATACTGCAAAGCATGATTGTCAGAATACAATAAAAATTCCCTAAACATCAAGTAGTGTCTCCACTTCTTCAGTGCTTGAACAATTGCATAGAATTCCTTCTCATAAGAGGAATACTTTCTTCTGGTGTCATTCAGCATTTCACTGAAATATGCTACAGGCCTATCATCCTGACTCAACACAGCTCCAATGGCCTCTCCACTGGAATCACATTTTACTTGAAATGGTTTAGTAAAATCAGGCATAATCAAAACAGGCTTCTCCGTTATCTTTTGCTTCAAAAGTTTGAAGTTTATTTCTGCTTCAGCAGTCCACTTAAATGGATGTTTTCTCTTCTTTATTGTCTCAATTATGGGTGCATTGATCTTACTAAATTTTCTTATAAACTTTCTGTAAAAACTAGCAAGTCCATGGAAACTTCTTACCTCAAAAACATTCCTGGGTGAAGGCCACTCCACAATTTCCTTAACCTTTTCTGGGTCCATCTTCAGTCCTTCTATAGAAACAACAAAACCCAAATACACCAACTCTTCCTTCATGAATGATAATTTCTTCAATTTTATCAGCAGGTTCTCTTGGTGCAGCTTCTTCAAGACATGATTAACATGCCTTAAATGTTCTTCTTTAGTTTTGCTGAAAACTAATATATCATCCAGATACACTATCACAAATTTACCAACGAATTCTTTCAATACTTCATTCATAAGTCTCATGAAAGTACTAGGTGCATTTGACAACCCAAAATTCATTACCATCCATTCATACAGTCCTTCATTTGTTTTAAATTTTTCCACTCATCACCCTCTCTTATTCTAATCTGATGGTATCCACTTTTTAAATCTATCTTTGAGAAATATTTAGCACCACTCAAACAATCCATTAAATCCTCAATTCTGGGCAAAGGGAATATGTACCTGATTGTGATCTTCTTGATTTCTCTAGAATCAGTACACATCCTCCAGCCTCCATCTTTCTTTGGGCTTAATACTGCTGGTACTGCACATGGACTCAAACTTTCTCTAATCAACCCCTTGTCCACCAACTCCTGTACTTGTCTCCTGATTTCCTCATTTTCCTTGGGAGTCATTCTGTAGGCTGCCTTATTTGGAAGATTTGAACCAGGGATAAAATCTATCTGATGGATGATCTTTCTCACAAGTGGCAGCTCATCAGGTAAATCATCCACAATAATGTCACAATACTCATCTAACATCTCTTGGATTTCTACTGGAAAATCAGAAATCTTTGTAGAAGTAAGAACTACCTTAGGTTTGCAAACTAAAGCAAAGCTTACCTCTTCTTCTTCTATCTACTGCAGATATTCCTTCCCACTCAGAAACAAGGTCTTTGGATCAATCACTCTGCTGGATGGCTCTCCTTCTTCCATGGGTATCAATGTATGATGTACCCCATCCTTGAAGAACTTGTAAGTGATCTTCTTGCCATCATGCACTGCTTCTCTGTCAAACTGCCAAGGTCTACCCAGCAGTATATGACACACATCCATGGGCATTACATCACACAGGACCTTATCTTTATATTTTCTCATTTGCAGCTCTATCTCACACTGCTCCTTTACAACCAGCTGGTGCCCTTTATGCAGCCAGGACACCCTCTAGGGAGTTGGATGCTCCCTTGTCTTCAACTTCAATTTTTCTATTACCTCAATGGAAACCAGATTGTCTGTGCTGCCACTATCAATGACTATCTGACAGCATTTCCCTTGGACTTTGCATATGCTCCTAAACAAAGTCTTCCTTTGTGCAGGCTCAGTGACCTCTTTAGATTGCTTCAACAGGACCTTATTTACCACCAAGGATTCTCCCCTCTCTGGAATAATTTCTTCTTCTATTTCTACCTCTTCTCTAGCCTGGGAAACAACAACATTCCTTGGACCAACACCCACATTCTCTGGACACTCATAGTGCTTATGTCCCACTTGCTGACATCTATAGCACCTCAACTCTCTACCTCTGCCTTTGTCTCTGCCTCCTCTTCCCTTTCCTCTATAAGAACCCCTTCTGCCTCTTTCATCCTCCTCTGTAGATGCATTCTAAGGTGAGCTACTATTAGCTCCATCCCTGGGTGTAGCAGGCTTTTCTCTACCACCCTGACTTCCCTTTCCACGGAAAGTACCTCTTTTCTTGGAAGACTGTTTCCTCAGGATTTTCTCCTCTGCTTTCAAGGCCATTTGATAGGCCTCTTCCACTATCTTAGGATAAAGGAGACAAATCTCATCTTGGATCTCCAGCTTGAGACCATTCACATATCTGGCAGTCTTCTCTGGTGTGTCTTGGAATTTCCCAGCCCTTATACTTACTCTGTAGAATTCCTCAGTGTATTCTTTTACTGTCAGCAACCTCTGTCTCAGGTTCTGCATCTGCCTATACAATGTTAGTTGATAATCACTAGGCAAGAATTTACCTTTTAATTTAGCCATCATTCTAGTCCAGCTCTTGATAGGTTTCTTTCCAACTCTCCTCCTTTCTGCCTACACTCCATCCCACCAAAGTGCAGCATGTCCTTTCAGCTTTGTCACTGCAAACTTGACCTTTTTATCTTCGCTTATTTATTCATAATCGAAGCACTTGTTCAATTCATTAATCCAGTCCACTAGTTCTTCTGGATTTAGTCCCCCTGCATAACTCGACACTTCAATTCTGGGCTTAACTGTAGACCCCAGAATAGTTCTAAGGAGCCTCATGTCAGGAGGAATCTCAACATTTTCTTCAGCTTCTTCTATTTCAGGTTCGCTGATGTCTTCAGGATCTTTGGTCTGTATTCGATCCATGGCATCCACTCTCGCTTTGAACCTCTGCAAAATCTCCAACACCTCTGCGTTGGCAACAGGTCTCCTTCTACAAGCACCTCTACCAATTCGGATTGGCATGTCAGCTTTCTGCAAAAACAATCTTAAAACAATGGCTCTGATACCACTAATGACGCAACAAAACTGAAATTTGGACCCCTAAGGAGAGATGGTCAACTATAGCGTGGCTCTGTCAGCACTTCCCTTTGGTTTACCCCACGTGGTCTACTTTCTCTTACTTCCAGTTTATTTATCAAATTCGTAGAATTTGATAAATAAATACTATCCACAACTTTTTAACTTTAAATTATATTCCCAAACTTTATATTATGCCACCAACCTTATAAAAAAAATTTATACCTTTCGAAACTTTGTATTAATAATCCACGCTTTTTAACAAATAAATTATAATAACCCTTTGGATCTGGACCCCACCTCTACGGTCAATGGTCCCACGACGTCACTGCGGAGGCTTCCGGAGTACAGCGGCAATCCCTGGCTCGTCCCCTCCCGCAATGAATCTACACCGTCGATCGTTGTCGATATGATCCGGGCTCTTTTATTAAACTTCGGGCAAGTCCAGCGTGCGATCACCATTCGATGGCCCCTTCCCAAATCAACAGCACATGGAAATATCACTCAGTGTCCTGGTACGAACGATAACGTGCGATGGTGCATTTTAAACGGTGGTTTTCTGGGGGTCCACTTTGCCACGTGTCGACAGATCTATGAAATCGCTCATGTTTGGAAAATACCTCCTATTCACCCAAAAGCGGTGCGATATGGGCAATCTGTCTTACAAATCCACTCACGGTTTTTTTTGTACAGTGACTAACCAAGGTTCGCGTCGGGTTTGTGTTCTCCTTCGTAAACTCTCCGTTTTTTAACTCAGGGTTTAGTCCCAGTGAGGAAATTCAATTAGCGGAAAAAAAAATATAATTATCTTTATACG
This sequence comes from Pinus albicaulis, assembly GCA_034641835.2. Lineage (NCBI taxonomy): Eukaryota > Viridiplantae > Streptophyta > Pinopsida > Pinales > Pinaceae > Pinus > Pinus albicaulis. The sequence goes on from CM076580.1 coordinate 601,048,312, forward strand.
GGAATTTCACCAACATTAACCAGGATTCAATGACCACGATTTCTCTACACAGGCCTTGCCTGCAGTGGGATAATTTCACAAAACTTGCTCCGATAAATTACTAGAAGTGGTAGACAGAGGGCCGTGGAGACTGTAGGATCATTCGATTCAACAGTCATATATAGAGTTCAATTGCTTCGCAGTTAAAAAAAATTCTTCATAATTATGAATTCAGACAGTTTGGAAATCGACGGGACTTGACATCTATCCAACCGGAAGCAATTTCTCAATACACAGAGTTTTTATTGCAGACAAATCTCTCTCTCTTCTTCCTCCCCTCCTTTTTTTTATACATCCGAGGGATTACATTTATATACATCAACATATTTCCTTTCGGTTCCTCCGTGAGGCCCATTATGGTAATTCAAGAGCCTAATTACAATTATTCAAAAACTAAAAACATGACAGATGGACTAACCATTCGACTTCTACAACTCTAACTAATCTAAATGAAACAGTCAGCTGAGGTATTGACACCTAGCTGTTACAATTCAAATGTTTTCGAACCCTCCTAGCCACAACATGTGGACAAAACCTCCTACATTGCTGGCTAGTGTCTAATGCCCCTGCATCAGTTTGAGCCCAACAGATTTTACATTCCAATTCTTCTCTTCCCAGCCTACTATATTACAACTACTCAGTAGCTCTAACTCAACAACAGTTCAGCAATTAATAATATTCCAACCATTACAATGAATTTTCTTTGAATATCTATAGGTGAAAGAGGAAGAACATTGCTGAAATAGTAATAAATATGAATTAAGACAGAGTGGGAGAAGTGTTCGAATGCCCATTTTTCTCAATCGTTGTATTAACTGTTTGTATCATTTTGGTATTTTTTCCTATTTTTATGCATATCTGGTAGGTAGGAATTTAACTCTGAAGTGTATTATTTGAAGAAAACCATGGTAGGAAGTACTCTGTTTGACCTCCAAAACAAGTAAACTGTCAGATTTCAGGTCCTGTAGCCCACGCTTGCTTAATAACTACTCTGACCATTTCACAGAGGGTTAGTTAGTAGGATGGCTGTCAAAGTGTCTGTGTGAAGTAACATAGGCCGCGGGTGTCCTTTTAGTCCTTAGGAGGAATAAATGCTTCTATGGGTGTTGCTTTAGAGGCTTTCCTCTGCTGATTTGTCTTCAAACTATGTTGTACTTCGAGACTGTAAGTTTACGTGTTTATTCTTCAACTTTAAGCTTAAAACCTTTCTCTTTGTCCTTTTATCTCTTTTTCAGTGTACTGATTTCTTCAGTGCACTAGGGGTCTTAATTGTAATCACTGTCCAAGAAAACTTTGATTAAGCTTTGAAAATTCACCCCTCGGCCCCTTTAAACACTGAATTATTTAGCCGTGATAGCCTTGTGGATAAATCCACCATTACACCTGCACATGATGACAAACTGGTTAATGAAATCCTGCGTTTCTTGGTTTAACTACAATAGAGGCTAGGTGGAGGGAAAAAGAGCAATGAGGAGGAAAGGTAAGCACAGTGGGGAATCATTTTAACCATGGCAGAGACAACTAGGGTCTAAATTCAGTTATGGCGCGAAGAACAGGGAAAGCGGTCTTAGAAAACTGTTAGTGGTTTTCACATAGGGATTAGGCGGTAAGTGGTAATGCCCTGGGGGAATGCGACACAGTCCAATGGTTGACACGTATCCTTTGAAAGCCACCCATTTCGCATTCCAAACTATCGATCAATTTTTTATTTGAAATGAACGCGAAACACCATGGGGACCGTTAGATCTAAGAGGGTTCAAATCTCTGGTTATGAGCGAGTGTGAAAAATGAACAGATGTGCGAGGAAAAGTATTGTGGGGCCGGGTTGAGGACGTCATCCTTCTTTGTCGTGTAGCGGGGAGGCTCAAAGTTCGGGTAAACAGTGGTTTCCAATGTAAACATGAAATAATCTGGTCATATAGAAATACAAAGTAACAAATCTTTTTTACCAGGGGCGAGTAGGGTAAATAAATAAGGGATGGGGGCTTATAAAATGAGGAAAATAAGGTCTTATGGGAGAAAAAATAAATGAGAGAAGAGGGATAAAGGGCTAATGCCAAAAAGTAATTGCATTGTGGGGAACAAAAGGGTCTGTGAACACCAGGTTTTTGAAAATGCGATGGCTGATGAGAAGGGATTAAAGTTGGGCACTGGGCATACTCATGTGGAGGGACAAGTGACCAGGGGCCAAAGGAGGAAAGGCTTATTGCATCGGCGGAGAAAAGGAGCGGTGAAAGGAAGATAAATGGGAATTTCTGATGGAGCGATGCGATGAGGGCTAAAGGTATGGATTGGGGCATGGTCACGTGGAGGAGTCAATGACCAGGGGCTAAAGGGGGAAGGGCTTATCGCATCAGTAGGGAAAGGGTATGGGATGCAGCGAATGGAGTTGCTGACGCAATATAAAACACTGATGCGATATAACGGCGTCGATGCGATAAGCGTTGAACGTTGATCTGGGGAGGTGGATGAACGACTGAGACTTATCTTGAAGATTGAGTTGGCAAATCGCAGTTTTGAAGAAAAACAGGTAGAAGCATGGGAAACTTGGAAAATGCCAATATGTGATTGTGATAGGCACTTAGGGTCCTTAGCGCATGGTTTCAGTAGCGGTTTTATGGCGGAAAAGAGGGAGGGTGCTTAAGCCAAGGGGCTTAAAACCTTGAAGGGGCAGAAAAACTTTTTAAAGGTTTTATTGGGTTTTTAAGGCTTTTTCGAGGTTCCAGGTAAGGCAAAAGGGCTCTTAAAAAACCAAATAAAGCAGCTAAATGGTTTTAAAGGGGATTTTTAGGGGAATGGAGGGTAAATGAAGGGGGTAAAAGGGGTTTTTAGAAGAGAAACAAGTGATATGGGGGAAGGAAATGATGGAAAATGGGCTTCTGCAAAAAATAGTCTTGTATAGTGAACAACAGTTAGGGAACAACAATTGTTTAAAGAAGTTACATATTTTCCATGAAATTTGTTTCTTGAAGCCCAAAAGACCCCTTTTTAGCCATCTTTGCATATGCAAAAATTATGGATGGCTAACAACGGCTCCAACTTGGGGATGGTAGCTCCTTGGAGGTGTCAAGAACCTCAGAAATTTTTCTATGAAATACAGACCTGTGCTTCATCCATTGAGAACTTGCTTCTTCTTTGATCACATTGCTTTAAAAAATGATCAGAAATATATCAAATAGAATGGTATATTCCCCAAACAAATACCTACACAACCTAATTTCCTAACATTTTTCTTCATCAAGGTGCACTTGGACTTGCAAACCCTTGACATCAATATTTTATTCTTTTATTGAGAGCAAGAAACTAGTCTAAATCTACCCTTATCCCTTCATGACTCTAGATTAAACAGTTGGACTCAAAATTTCTCTACCTATTCTACTATCTGCCAGGTTTAAACTATCTGACAGATGTCATTCACTACATTCTAAAACAGAAATTGAAAACAAAACCAAACCAAGATTGAACTGCCTGACTTGCTGTGGTGTCCATGGAAAGAGAAACCTGCTACACATAGACTTATTTGTAGAAAATTGAAACAAGATTGGAAGGCTTGAGATCTAAAAACAATGACAGTCCCACCTCCTTTCTTTCAGCTCTGATTTTGATCTCTTTGAGTTGTCTTCTTCTCTTTTACCTGGTTCAAGTTTTCAGCGTGTTAGAACCAATCCTTTGTGGCTTTGGCTCATGTTTTGATCTGATTAGAGCCCTTCTTTCTCTTTGATTTTTTGTTTCATATTTTGAGTGTATTAGAACCAATCTTTTTCTATCCTAATCTAATCTACTGATAAACCAAGATTAAACTGTTTGGAAAATATTTCTTCACTAACCTATGAGCAGTGAACTGAAATCTATCTAGCCATGATTAGGTTGTATGCATAGATATCAGCGCTTCTTTAAGTAGTGGCATTTAAGCTTTCATACTTTCATACTTTCTTTCTTTTTGGCATGGGGTTGTACCTTTCCTTTTTTTTTTTAATCTGCCCTCTTTTCTCTTTTTCTAATGTTTTTGTGTTTTTCAATTTTTCAAAATAAAACAAAGTAGTGATATTTACAATGAAAAATGAAAGCTTTAATTAGAATATTCAGTAGAAATAATGTTTGAGCATCCTGCCATTGACAGGACCCCCAAACAGGTCTGTTGCATCCATATCTTGTAGAAAAAATGCATTATGACCAACAACATATTGAATAATGTAAGGGCCTTTCCATAAATTGTCAAACTTGCCATGTTTGCCATTATCTCCTCTCTTGGAATCCCATTTGAGTACTTTGTCACCAATCTTGAAATCACTGGCATTTGTCCTCTTATCAAAAAACTTTTTGATATTCTCTTGTACTTTTTGTGCTCTGTTAGAAACTTCCTCCCTGGTTTGTTGAAGATGTATGGTTTGATTAATCCTTCTCATCATGCTATCTTCTTCTGACTATATTTCTTGGACCAAATTCATCACTGGAACTCCCAAACTGGTAGGAAAAACTACATCAGCTCCATACACCAGTTGATAGAGATACAGTCCAATTGATTTCTTTGTTGTCAATCTATCTACCCATAAGGCATGTACCAACTTGTTGTGCCATGATCTCTGATTTTCTTCCAGCACCTTCTTTATTATGTTAATCAGTGTCTTATTTGAGGATTATACCAACCCATTACCTTGAGGGTAATACGTTGTAGAATTCCCCAGCACAATCTGATATCTGTGACAGAAATCAACCATCTTTTTAGAACCAAATGCAACAGCGTTGTTAGTGATAATTTTCCTAGGACAGCCAAATCTAGAAAGAATATGGTCTTCGAGGAATTTTATGATGACTGAGTCTGTGTCCTTCCTAGAAGGGATTGCTTCTATCCATTTGGTGAAATAGTTAGTGGTGGTGAGTATCCATCTATGTTGGGAAAATGAAGCAGGATGGATTTTCCCAATGAAGTCTAGGCCCCACTGTTGGAAAGGAGCTTCAACGGTGATTGGTTGCAAGGGTAAGGGGAGTAGTTTTCTCTTGCCTTCAAAGATTTGTCATTTATGGTAGGCAACTATAATTTTGTGGATATCTTGAAAGAGGGTGGGCCAGTAATAACCAACTCTAAGGATTTTATTAGCAGTGGTTTTCCAATTTAGGTGGCCTCCACATTCTCCTTCATGAAACTCATGCTTGATCTTTTCTGCATCAATATCAGGCAAACATTTAAGCAATAAACCACTAGAATTATTCCAATATAAACAATTATCTAAAATGCAGTAATTAACAGCTTTTAACTTTAAGAATCTGGCCTTTGTTTTGGACAAACCAGGGGGTGCATTGATATTAGTAAGCACATATAAAATATCAGCATACCAAGATGAATTAAGGAAATGATCTTCAACAAGTGGAGTTGGTAATTCTTCCTGTTCATTTAGTGCATCTATCATGTTTATATCAAGTGCTTGTAAGTTAGATTCAACCATTAACTATGCTAGGCCTTGACCCTTGATGATTTTAGTAGGTTTAATTTTCAAATCATATTCCAGTATCACAGCAATCCACTTTCCTCTTTTGCCATCAGGGTCTTGTGACAAAATGTCCTTCACCACTACATGAGGCACAAATGCAATAATGTGAGAGTGTAAGATATAAACTTTGAAATCCTTTAAGGCGTTGACCAATGTATAGGCATGCTTCTCCATTATATTATATTTCAGAGGTGCATCCCTCAGCACCTTGCTGAAAAATGAAATTCACTGCTCTTGTCCTTCTGGATTTTTCTGTAATAGGACAGCAGCCATAGTATGTTCTAATGCAAATGAAAATATGAGGAATTCCTTAGTGAAATCAGGACTAATGAGAATCATTGCTTGGGTAAGTGCATGTTTAACCATTTCAAAGGATTTCTTTGCTTCCAATGTCCATTTGACTCCTATCTCTTTCTTTAGCATGTTTGTCATGTTCCTAAGGAGTTCTACTAGGTTGGGTATGAACCTTCTTAGGAAATTAATCTTTCCAATGAAAGATTGAAGTTCTTTGATGTTTATGGGGTGACTGATTTGCAATATACCTTCAACCATTTTTTGGTATATTTTAATCCCTTTTTCTGATATGATATGACCCAGAAGTTTGCCCTCTTGGAAACCAAACAATGTCTTCTTGGGATTTAAAGATAGCCCAAACTTTCTACATTTCTCAAAGAATTTCCTGAGTTGAGCTAGGTGTTCTTCATCTGTCATGGAATAGACTGTAATGTCATCTAAATAAATCACGATGAAGTGTCCTATTTCTTATGAGAAAGAAATTTCCATGGCCCTTTGAAAGGTGGCACCTACATTAATTAACCCAAAAGGCATTTTCACATACGTGAAAGTGCCCCAAGGAGTGGTGAAATATATTTTCAGTTGATCCTCAGGAAGTACCAGAATCTGGTTATATCCTGAAAAACCATCTAGCAAAGAGATCCTTTTGGAACCAACAACCCTTTGTAAGATATGTTCCATTTTAGGTAGGGGGTAGTTGTCCTTTAATGAGGCTATGTTCAAGTTCCTGAAGTCAATACAGAGCCTAATTTCCCCTGTTTTCTTCCTCACAACTACAATATTAGACACCCATTCTGAGTATCTCACAGGGACAATGATTCCAACATCATACATTTTCCTAATTTCTTTCTCAACTAGAGGTAATTGTACAGGGTTTATTCTGCGCATTTTTTTCTTGAATGGTTTCTGGTTTTGTTTAAGAGGTATCTTGTGTTGAATGGTCTCTGTGTCATATGCCTTCAGATCTTCATAGCTCCAAGCAAATACATAAGAAAATTCTTAAAAAAGCTCAATGTATTTCAGTTTAATGTGAGTTGGCAATGTTTTAGACAATTTGATCATTTGAGGTTTTTCTTTACTGCCTATATTGCATTCCTCAATATTAGAATCAGTGGGTTCTATTGTTCGTTTCTTGGCAACGTCATTAAAATCAAACAAGTCTTCTAGAGGCGCTAGTCCTTTAGGTAAGCCTTTGTCTTTGGACTGTAATACCTCTATGTCTTCTTTTTCTGAGTTTATGTATTCTTCTATTTGATATTCGAACTCACTGGTTAGAAAATTTATTTCTGCGATGGGAGGAGGTTCTTTTTGGTCACATTGTTCCTCATCCAGACATTTTTCATCATACTTTGAGTCTGAATTAGGCAATTCGAACTCATTTCTGAACTGCAAAAAGTCCTCTATCTGTTTATCTCCCTAAAAAACCTGCCAATATTTTTCATTGTCTGGGATAGCTACCCTATATTGTTTATTGTCATAGGGTCTTTGACATGAGCTAGCAGCACAAGCCAGTCCATTGGCAAGGATGTTTTGGCTTCTAGGGACAAAAACAAGTTCATATTCCTCAAAGGTTTGCAAAAGGTCCATGGCATCATTTCTATAGGCTCTTAGTCTTGGATGTTTAGCAATGTATTCTCCATTTATATGCCTAATGATTAGTTCAGAATCTTCATGAACAACTATCCTCTTGGCTCCTAATTTCTTTAGTGACTGCAGCCCTAAGAGGAGTGCTTCATACTCTGCTATTTTATTAGTGCATTTAAACTTTAGCTTGTATGCATGGCTTTTAGCATAATTGTTATCAGTGTTGTGAAGCCATACACCTACTCCTGCACCAGTTTTATTACAAGACCCGTCAAAACTCATACTCCAAAGAGGGCTAGTTTCAGACTTGGTGTTATTTTCATTGTTGTCCTCTTTTTCCTATGTGTTATGACTGTCATAATGCAGTTCTATGGGTTCTGCAGCATGTTCGGGTTGGACTTGTTCCTTAAGGTTTTCATGGAGTTCAGGCCTTTCTTCTTGACTCCCTTGATTTGCACTTAGTTGATGGACAATGGATGTTTCAGACTCTCTATTTTTTTTGCTGTAAATTTCAGAGTGGGAAAATGGTTTGAGAGCTTCGCCCTCCCTATTTTCTGTTATGTTGGGTGATTTCTCACTATCCAACTCTAGTTCACTAAAGCTTTCATCATTGTAGAGAATGAATGAGTCTAGGTTAGTATGGACATAATAAAGAGGGGAGTTTTCTAATTTTCCCTAACTGCTCACCATAAATTTCATGTGTGATTCCTTATACAGTCTCCTAAGTTGACTGAAGATCGAGATGGTGGCATATGTCATGTCCATTTTCATGGTACCTTGCAGCTTAGCACCCCATGATCTTGAAAGAAGCATGCCATATTTGGGGGGCACATCAGCCACTACCATATCCATCACTATGCATTTGGCTGGGATCTGGGTCAATTTCACACAAAGATCTTTGATCAGGCCTAAGCATTTCACTCTGGTGGAGTCAAAAGAGTACAAATATTTGTATGGTATGGTTATTTCAAGGCCTAATCTCTCCATGATTACTTTGGGAATGAGGTTATGTGATGCCCCTGAATCGTGCATAGAATTGTGTAAAATATTATCATGAATATTCAAACTGACATAGAAAGGAGGGACCACTCCTTCCTGGAATTTCCCTTCAATTTTAGGACCAAATAAAAGGGTTGGCTGATCATCATTGAGGTTGACAGAGTCATTATTTTCTTCTATCTTTAAAGCTTTCAGAGCCTGACATTTATATACATCTTGAGTGACTAAATCAGTGAGGGGGATGAATATTTTGATTTTAGAAATTTCACTTTCTAAACGGAAAGGGAACTGACTCTTTGAAAGGTTCAAATATGTCTTGTTAGTCACTAATTTACCAGCAAAATCAGCTTTCTAGTTTTCACCATGTACATTAGTTAAAATAGTTCTTTCAGGTGTACTAGCTGAAGTACAAGTCTTGTTGGGGCCAACACTTGGTTTATCAGCGTTCTGAGTGATTTTTCCCTTGTTTTTACTAGAACTTTCAGCTGTTGTTTTTTTGTTTTCAGCAGCCCCTTTAACCAATTTTTCAGATCTATTCTTAACAGCCGTCTTAGAGGTTTTTATTTGGGGAGTTTCTTGTTTCTTTTTGCTTCTGAGGTCATATTGCTTGTGGACCTCCATGATTGCATTCTCAAAGCCTTGCCTATAATCCTAAGATTCTAAACCTTCATTATCATAATATGTATACGTAGCTTGGTCATCCTCTGTGAAAAAGGTAGGGTCTTCATTATTAACTCCCAGCATGTTTATAATAGTTCCCTCTTACTCTTCTATCATTCCCTCCTCTTCATAAACATAATTTTCTTGGAATGGAGGTCTGATTTGTTGATCATAGTCTCTTTGTTTCATCTGAGGGGGGTTTCTCCTAAAGTTTTGGTTCTGATTTTGAGTCTGGCTCTTGTTTTGGGCACTTGTTTGGATAGCTAACCTCTCCAACATTTTTTCTAACCTATCTATGTTCTTGGCTAAATGGTCTAATTTTGAGTCAGATGTAGAAGGTGCAGTGTCCTCTCTATATGTCACTTTCCTTCCAGTCCTCATCCTGGCTCTCTTTTCAATCATATTAGCTTCCACACTAAGAGATCCCTTCTGCATGTCTTCTAAAGTTAAGGGATCCCTTTCTTTGAGCTGATAGGCCATTTCAGGATCAAATCCTTCAGGAAATTTGGCCAAAGCTGATCCTCGTGGAGGTTTTAAATCTGGGGGTGGTGTGTTATACACACTATTAAATCCGGTGCAATAATTCTGAACACTCTCCCCAGGGTTTCTCTATAGTTTGTTGTAATATGAAAGTATTTGGAGCAGATTCTTCCCAATTTCCCATTTTTTTGTGAACGTTTGATGTAAAGAAGGGAGATCATGAATACTATGAGGAGTTAAGCCTTTAAACCATTTCTTAGCTTCTCCTCCTAAACTTTGGGAAAATATTCTCATTTTAATGGTCTCATCTTCTATTTACATATAATCAAAGACATCATTCATCTTGTCTACATGTTGTTGAGCAGTAGTGGATTCGTTTCCAGTGAAATGGGGAATTTTAGACTCACATTCATTGGGTAGAGGAACCAGAGGCTGTGGTAACACTGGGGGAGCATACCATGCTGCCATGATAGTATTTTTCAGGAGTAAAGGAGTGGCTTGAACAACAGGTATATGGATGGAAGAGTGCTTGGACCAGCAAGAGACTGTTGAGTATATTTAGGGTGAGAGAGACCCAATTTATGAATGAAATGGAGATCAGGAGGTGTGGATCGATGGGTTTCTCTGCTACTAATATGTTGACCACTATGTGGTGGTGAAATTGGAGGCTCAAAGTATGTCTAATCTATACCACTAAGTGACTTAGTTCTTAGTAAATTACTTGGTAAATCTAAGTCAACTCGAGTATCTGATAGAGCTGTAAGGTTTTCAGGCACTGAGTTAGCTCTATGAATGGGCCTGACAAAAGTTGGATCCCTAGATAAAGGAGACTTCCCAAGAATGCTTTCTGGATTATCAACTATTTCAGGAGGATTTGGATCAGGATAAGATCTGGTATGGATTCTTCTTGAAGCTAGTATGTTAAGTTTCAGACCCAAAAAGAAGAAATTTAGCCAGATATAACAATCTTTAAGAGGAAAACTAGTCTTTAACAAAGAAACTTAATCCTCAGAGTTTCCTAATCATGGGTGTGAACAATGTTTTTATGGTAGTGCAGGCTGCCCCTAGTGGAGTCTTTGTGAAACCAGGAATAATAGGTAGGCCTACTGATCACCCGTGGAGTCTTTTTATCCTTTAGGAGTTTTGGAGTCGCCAGGTGGATGATTTCAAATGTTCAAGATGAGTTACTGTCCACCACAGTAATTAACTACCAGTATAAGGCTTGTGGGTTTTCTAAGTTCTTAAGGATGTCTAAGATATCAGTTTACTCAGAATGTTCCACAGTGGAGTTTCCATTATGTTGGGGTCCTAGTGATTTGGCAGACTGGCATACCAAATGACAAGGCAACATCAAAACCACTTTGGAATCCTAGGATCTAGACCTACCGGATTCAGAGAGGGATCTCTCTATGTAAGTATTGTTTTCAAAGATATTTCTTTGTGCTTAGTTATGATATTAGGCTAGTTATGAAGTTCAAGAGGTTGTTTGTTTTGTTTCAGTTGGGAATCACTAACTGAGAAGGTCATGTGAAGTGAATAAGGAAGAAAGTGGAAGGATGTTTCATCATGGGAAGTTAGGTCAAAAGAGTGCTAAACCATTGGGTTATGGAGTCATAAAAGGGTTTACTCACACATAAACTATCTAAGAGTTTTCAAAGGGTAAGTCATATATATCAAAATATCTTTTAAGTTGATTTTGTGATATGGAACATTGAGTGAAATGAAAGTAGCAACTTGTAAGAAAACAAAGGCAGCCTAAGATCAAGAAAGGAATTTTAACCTAACTTTCTTTTGGCATACACTCATGAGAAACACATATGAGATAAACATAAAAATCAACCTAAGATCAAGCAAGGACTTTAAAACTTTCCTGCTTTCGGCCCATTCTTAAGGGAAATCTTCAAAGCAACTCTTTGAGACCAAACAAGGGACAGGGCTAACCATAGACTTACTTGCTTAAGACTCTACTTAGCATGCAATGAAAATAACATTTAAGAACAGTATCTCAAGTTCTACTCAAGAAGACATGGGCTCACCAACATTCTTGACTGGTTATACTCTATTGGTATCACTCTTAAATACACATTTAGAAGAAAACATACAGATAAAGCTTACCAGTTAGAATTAGGGTACTTTAGAAGTAAATCCTAATCTATATTTTACTATCCTTTATCAGAGAATGTGAACAGAGTGGAAAACATAAGGAAAGCAACAAAGACAATGAGGAAACACATCACCAATGATTTAGATCAGGATCTAGTGAATCTGTTGGTGTATTGATGTCCAAAAATAGTTACATAATTTGAGCCTAACAGCTTTTACAGTCCAATTCTTCTCTTCCCAGCCTACTATATTACAACTACTCAGTAACTCTAACTCAAAAAAAATTCAACAATTAACAATATTCCAACCATTAAAATGAATTTTCTTTGAATATTTATAGGTAAAAGAGGAAGAACGCTGCTGAAATAGTAATAAATATGAATTAAGACAAAGTGGGAGAAGTGTTTGAATGTCCATTCCACTCAATGACCGTTGCATTAACTATTTGTATCATTTTGGTAGTTTTTCCTATTTTTATGCATATTTGGTAGGCAGGCATTTAACTCTAAAGTGTATTATTTGAAGCAAATCATGGTAGGAAGTACTCTATTTGACCTACACGACAAGTAAACTGTTAGATTTCAGGTCCTGTAGCCCACGCCTGCTTAATAACTTCTCTGACCATTTCACAGAGGGTTAGTCAGTAGGATGGCTGTCAAAGTGTCTGTGTGAAGTAACATAGGCCACAGGTGTCCTTTTAGTCCTTATGAGGAATAAATGCTTCTATGGGTGTGGCTTTAAAGGCTTTCCTCTAATGATTTGTCTTCAAACTGTGTTGTCCTTTGAGACTGTAAGTTTAGGTGTTTATTCTTCAAAATTAAGCTTAAAACCTTTGTCTTTGTCCTTTTATCTCTTTTTCAGTGTACTAATTGCTTCAGCGGACTAGGGGTCTTAATTGTAATCACTGTCCAAGAAAACTTTGATTAAGCTCTGAAATTTGACCCCTCGGCCCCTTTAAACACTAAATTCTTTAGTCGTGATAGCCTTGTGGATAAATCCACCATTACACCTGCACATGATGACAAACTGATTAATGAAATCATGCGTTTCTTGGTTTAACTGCAACAGAGGCTGGGCAGAGGGAAAAAGAGAAATGATGAGGAAAGGTAAACGCAGCGGGGAAGGGTTTTAACCGTGGTTAAGACAACCAGGGTCTAAATTTAGTTATGGTGCGAAGAACAGGGAAAGTGGTCTCAGAAAACCGTCAGCGGTTTCCGCGTAGGGATTAGGCGGTAAGTGGTAATGCCCTGGGGGAATGCGATACAGTCCAATGGTTGACATGTATCCTTTGAAAACCACCCATTTTTCATTCCAAATTGTCGATCAATTTTTTATTTGAAATGAATGTGAAACACCATGGGGACTATTAGATCTAAGAGGGGCCAGATCTATGGTTGTGAGCGAGCGCAAAAAATGACTAGATGTGAGAGGAAAGTATTGTGGGGCTGGGGTGATGACGTCATCCTTCTTTGTCGTGTAGTGGGGAGGCTCAGAGGTTGGGTAAAAATTGGTTTCCAATGTAAACATGAAATAATCTGGTCATATATAAATGCAAAGGAACGAAGCTTTTTTACCAGGGGAACGTAGGGTAAAGAAATAAGGGACGAGGGCTTAGAAAATGGGGAAAATAAGGTCATATGGGAGAAAAAAGAAATGAGAGCGGAGGGATAAAGGGCTAATGCCAAAAAGGAATTGCATCGTCGGGAACAAAAGGGTCTGTGAACACCAGGTTTTTGAAAATGCGATGGCCGATGAGAGGGGCTTAAAGTTGGGCGCTGGGCATGGTCACGTGGAGGGACAGGTGACCAGGGGCCAAAGGAGGAAAGTATTATTGCATCGGTGGAGAAAATGAGCCGTGAAAGGAAGAGAAATGGGAATTTTCGACGGAGTGATGCCATGAGGGCTAAAGGTATGGATTGGGGCATGGTCACGTGGAGGAGTTAGTGACCAGGGGCTAAAGGGGGAAGGGCTTATCGCATCAGCAGGGAAAGGGTACATGATGCATTGAATGGAGTTTTCAACGCAATATAAAATGCTGATGCGATATAACGGTGCCGATGCGATAAGCGCTGACCGTTGATCTGGGGAGGTGGATGAACGACTGAGACTCATCTTGGAGATTGAGTCGAAAAATCGCAGTTTTTAAGAAAAATAGTTAGAAGCATGGGAAACTTGGAAAATGCCAATATGTGATTGCAATAGGTGCTTAGGGTCCTTAGCACGTGGTTTCGGTCACAGTTTTATGGTGAAAAAGAGGGAGGGTGCTTAAGCTGAGGGGCTTAAAACCTTAAAGGGGAGAAAAAACTTTTAAAAGGTTTTAATGGGTTTTTAAGCCTTTTTCGAGGTTCTGGGTAAGGCAAAAGGGCTCCTTAAAAACCAAATAAAGTAGCTAAATGGTTTTAAAGGGGATTTTTAGGGGAATGGAGGGTAAATGAAGGGGGGAAAAGGGGTTTCTAGAAGAGAAACAAGTGATATGGGGGAAGGAAATGATGGAAAATGGGCTTATGAAAAAAACAATCTTGTATAGGGAACATCAATTAGGGAAAAACAGTTGTTTCAAGAAGTTACATATTTTTCATGAAATTTGTTTCTTGAAGCCCAAAAGACCCCTTTTTAGCCATCTTTGCATATGCCAGAATTATGGATGGCTAACAGGAAACAAATCAGGCCATGAGTGAGGTCACGACAATCAGAGCTCGAAAAGAGGCCGGAAAGGCCAAGTATTTTCTATATGATACCTTGGGAACTTTTGTTGTGTAACCAACTCAAAAAGAGAAGAAAAGAGATATAAACGCCTTAGAAATGAGCCACTTCGAGGGGGCAACCTCCAATACATTACATAAATGAACAATTCTTGGATAATACAATTTACAAAACCTCCTTTCTATATATAGGAGTCCATGGGGCCATAATGTAATCCTAGTGGGCCACAATGTAATCCTAGCCGACCTAACAATAATAATTTAAGGGCACAATAATAACAATATGGGGGTTACAAGGGTACAATAATAACAATAAGGGGGGCTACACTAACATAATAAGGGCTATACTATTAATATAGGGACTTAACATGCCCCTCTCCTTCAAACAAGTGTTGTCCTCAACGCTTGATTATTTCTTGATGCTTCTGTATAAAATTCTCATCCTCCCATGTGAAATATTTTATAGGAAAGTTCTTCCACTTGCTGAGATACTCTGAAATTGATCGTACTTGTCAAGTTCTTGTTTCTATGACTGCTTCATAACTTCTTTCGATGTGATGTTGATCTTCCTGTTGATTCATTAGATTCTGCACCAAAGTTGGGTTATCCTTTGAGAGTTGGAGAACTTGTTGTTGATGCTCGATGTGATCTTCCACTAATTTATCATCCATATTTTCTATTATTTTATCCTTCAAACCATCCAACTTAGCCTCCATTTCTGCTTTTAAACCATCTATTTCATCTTCAATTGCTCTTCGTAATATTGAAACTTGTTGCACTTGGTACCGTAATTTTGATATCTCATACTGCAACTCTTCCTCTTCATGTGTCATAGTATAGATTTTTGAGGGATTAATGGGTATGGAATTATTTTTTGGTGGCATAATAGAACCCATTACTAACAAAAATTATTCAATATGCCCCTGGAATCAATTCAACTTGATTCTTCAAGCAAGATTTATGCAATTCGGAAAAAACAATACACACCTTTTTTCTTGCTTTGAGGAGCTCGATATTGAAATCAAATTATCTCTGTATTTGAAAATATTCAATATCTGAAATTCAGCCCTGCCGTAGCCCTCTTAAGCTTCTTTCAAATTCCACAGGTCTGACCTGATTTGGATTCTCCAAGACAAAGTTGTGTCCAATCTCCCACAATGACCTAATTCTGGACTGGTTCAGTAGAGCGCACTTGTACGACTTGCCACGTGTCACTGTTTCGTCTTTTGTCTCTGAAATTGATATCCAAGAAACTAAAGTCTGTTTAATTGCAACCACTTTTTACGGCACTCAAATCCGATGCCCAGAGAGAGAGTTATTGAACTTTTCCCACGATCACCTCTTTGAGATGAAATTCAGGAGCCTGAAAAAGCACTACCTTCCACAGAACATATCTCCAAAAATATTGCGAACCAAGCTCTGAAATTTTTTTACAAATTTCCTCAGGATTTCAGCTTCGCACCATATGAATTTCAGACTCTGAACCTTCGTACAAAAAAATTTATAGTGAAAATTCCACGATGACCTGTTTAGGAGCCTGAAAAAAAACCTGACTTCCACAGATCATATCTCCGCAAATATTGCGAACCAAGCTCTGAAATTTTTAGAAGATCGTCCTCAGCATTTCAGCTTCACACCCTAAAAATTTCAGCTTCTGAAACTTCGTAGAAAAAAATTTATAGCGAAAATTCCACGATGACCTGTTTGGAGCAGCGAAACCCTAGAATCCCAAGCTCTGATACCAAATGTTGTGTAACCAACTCAAAAAGAGAAGAAAAGAGATATAAACGCCTTAGAAATGAGCCACTTCGAGGGGGCAACCTCCAATACATTACATAAATGAACAATTCTTGGATGATTCAATTTACAAAACCTCCTTTCTATATATAGGAGTCCATGGGGCCATAATGTAATCCTAGTGGGCCACAATGTAATCCTAGCCGACCTAACAATAATAATTTAAGGGCACAATAATAACAATATGGGGGTTACAGGGGTACAATGATAACAATAAGGGGGGCTACACTAACATAATAAGGGGCTATCCTATTAATATAGGGACTTAACAACTTTTGATGATAGTGAAGATGAGGAAGAATATATTCCTAGGAAGAGGCCAAGGACAATTGGGTTGAAGAAGGCTTTAGCCTGTGAAAGGAAAAGAGAGACAAAATTAGCAGAGAAGCTCACTCGAAGTGAGTTTCTTGCCATGGAAATAAGCTATGATAAAGACTATTGGTTTGAGAGGGAAAATTTTCACCTAGAAGGTTAGCTAGAGAAGGCCAAAAGAGACACTGACATGTAGAGAAAGAGGGAAAAACATTATGTCATGAGGAACAGGATTACATGGGCCAAGCTTAAACGAGCCCTTTCAAAGATTCATGCCTTGACTGAGGCAAAGGAGAAATAAAAGCTTTGTATCCTTGCTTATGTATCCCTCCAAGCCACCCAACCATGATTAGCAAAGAAAAATCCAATTTTGGCACATTTTTGCAAATTTTGACTTTTTGACAGTTTGGCTAGCAGAAATTGGGCCAAACGTGCAGTGCCACTAGCGTTGAGATCTTTTTTGGGGTACTCAAATGAAAAATTATTTTCATCCTCATGTTCCTCATTCCAAGGACATCATCCTCAGAAAATTTCAGACCAATTGGAGTAAAATTGGTCCCTCAAACGGGCCAAAAACCACCAAAAAATCACCTTTTTGCCCTCTTTTTAGCACTGGCATTGTGCGTTTAGCAGTATTCGAAGAAATTATTTTTGGATAGGATAATGGGAACCAATATGGAAATAGAAGGCAGATATGTAAACTAGATAGGACAGGCTTTCCAATGAGCTATCATGGAGCTCATTTGGACACTGGGAAGGCCTCCAAAACTCAGCTGCAAAATAGGTGATGTTTCTAGTCTTGGCACTGCGTGCTTGGCCTGGCATTGCACCCCTGTACCTTGGAGCTGCGCTCTTGCTAGGAGTTATTGAAAAAGTTTTTTGGAAGCCTTAAAGCCAACTTTTTTCCAAAATTATCTCAAAAATTTATGTTAGGAGTTATTTTTGCCATAAATGAGTTTTGGATATTTTGCCTTGGGCCTTGCATGGTCTCAATGGCCAAAGTGCCTTAAATGTGTAATGAATGACATTTTGAAACCATATCTAGGGTTTACCTCCTCACTTGGTGGATAAATACTAAATGGAGGCTTCATAATGTTGTTGGTTGATTTTTGAGCTCAATATGATATAAATTTTGAGTTGTGAAGAAATTGGTTTTGGAGCTTTGTGAAAGTCTTGGATTGAGCACCAATTGAGCAATCATATTCATAGGATTCATGAAATTTTTTAAATGGTGATTTTGTTCTGATTTTACACTTGTATTATTACGTTTTCCATATTTTTCATCTTTTCCCTTATGACATAGTAGAAAATTTAGGTTAAGATATGTTGTTGAGAGGCACCTTAATTATGTCTACCTTCTATTGTTTAAATGTTTTCCTCTGCTAGGTCTAATTGAATAATTCTTAATTTCTCTTTGATTCCACTTAGCTTGTTGTCTTGAAAATTATTTAATGGAGCCAAGCCAAATAATTTTATGGTATGCCCTGTCCTTTGGTGTACCATAAAACATTGTTTTTAAGGCCTTTTCTTTGAAGTTTACTAATTAGGGTTTGGCTGAAGAAGTTTATGGTTTTCCTTGTCCTTTAGTCCATCTTGAATAGTCACTTTGAAGGTATTTTATATTTTGATTAAGGAATTTAGGATTTCCTTGCCCTTTAATCATTACTAATGTGTTATCTTGAATGTTTTCTTTCTCTGAAGGTAAATAACTAGAGAATTTAGGAGTTCTCTGCTCTCTAGGGTTTGCTGGATTGTTGTTCTAAAGTTTACTTGGTGAAGTCTGGTCAAATAATTTTATGGTGCACCCTATCCTTTGATTCTTTCTTAAGAATAATACTCTTAAATACCCTTCATGTTATAGTATATGTTAAAGGATTCTTAATTGCCCTTTAAACCTACTAAGTTCACAATTACTGTTCATTTCACATCTACATAAGCTATTAAGATCCATTTGGCTTTGTTAACTTGCCCTATGAAACACCTTTGATTTATTGTTGTACTTTCAAGCCTTTGAAAGACCCCATATCCCAATGGTTTGAATTTATCTTACTCTATCTGTTCTCCTTAACAAGCAACCCAACCAAACAAAACCAAACAAACAAACCCTATCACTTTAACTAGCCTAAAATCAGCAGCCTAAATCAATCAAGTCATATATTTTATACAAATATAGAGAGAGCCCTCTCTAAGTCTAGGAAGGCTAGGTCCTAGGACTCCAAAATTGGTTTGATGTTACCTTTTTTCATTTGGTCTTGCCAATCTGACAAATTATAGGGAACTAATAGGCTCCAAATCTAGATCCTACAACCAATCAAAGCACCCGTGTAATCTTCACAACAGTATAGCTTTCTAATAATTAAACTAGTATATAACTGACATTAAATATGCATATCTAAGTCTTTCGTATCATGCTACATAGAAAAATGAAAAAAAAATGTGACACTCATGCATCGAAGGGACAAAACAGATACAGTTCTATTGATTTATAAAAATGAAGATTACAACTGTCAGTTGCACCAAGCCCTCCTCAACCTTCCAATTCCTCTCTATCTTTCTCTATCTCTAAGTGTGATCATGCTCAAGTCAGAGAGTCCTCAACGAACCTCGTTGATATTCGAGCCTCACACTACAACAATGAAATTCTGCTCCACATATAATCAAACCTTCAACCTTAGACCAAGAGCCCACACCTCCAATTTATAGGAAATGGAGAGGAAAATCCTTGCAAACATTTTTTGTAATATTCCTAATTAGTCCAACCTAATGGGAATATACAATTTTGTTTCATTTTCCTGTTACATGAATAAATGTGTAAAGGAGGACAAAAAAACTCCTAAAACAGAGAATAGATCAATGCCACATGTGAACAAAGATAAATCTGGGATATTTTAATAAAACACCCTTATGTGTGAAAGGGATTGAGATATTTGACTGAGTCAACCATGACCAGATCAACATCGCTGTCTAGAAGAGATGATCCTCATTGATGCACAACGTAGTCTTAGTTGGAGGTGGCACATGTGAAAGAAGCTAAATCATTGAGATGGTTTAGGGTTTGGCAAGATTTCTATCTTATAAAATGAAGAGGAGGACAACATGAGAAGGTTGTTGAGTGTATTATATTTCTAAATATATTATATGTTTAGACATATATCATTCTCTTGGTTGTTTGGAAGAGAATAGTGTTGTTTAGCACTGGGTATTCCTGATCGGGAATCCCACCTCTTTCCTTGAGAGGCCTCTTGGAAGAGTCTTGCATGTCTTGTCCCCTATCAGGAAATTGGACAAGCTTCATCTTACACCTACATTGCTGATCCCGTTGAGGGTTTAGTTGTCCTTGCAAGCTGCAGCAAGTAGAGGCTAGATCTACTCAGATCTAGGCCATTCTAGTGCCTCTTTTCAATGGGAAAGCCTTCTATCCCATTGGAAAGAGTGTATTGGACCTTTGGAGCTGCATTTTTAGCTCTTGGCATTAGGCCAAACATATAATACATCCTACAGTGCATTTTCCCTTCCATATCCGCGTTTTTATTGTATGTACTGTTGCAGGGTGTTTTAGCACACCATTTGGGGAGCTAGGCTTCATGTGTTGGGGATCTGCCCATCATATTTTGAGATCTATTGGAGAAGATCGAATACATGTTTATATCAGATCATACTGTTGTAAATTTCTGAATCAATGCATATTTCTGCATATCTGTAACTTAGATCTTAGATCTACTTCATGTACATGGTGTTTTTCTCAAAACTCCCAAGGGGATTGAAAGAGGAGCCTCTATAGTGTATGGATCTGTTATATATTTGATGTTTCATGCACTTATAAGCTCTATATCTAAATTTTGATCTTCAACTATTGTATGCTCTATAAAATAACGTTGTCAAGCCTTTTGCAGTGAATATATGTGATTGCAACACCTCCTTTGAGGGTTTCTTTCTGTTTAAGTCTTCTATTTCCTATTATACATTGTATGGGCCTCATTTTAAATCTGATTTGATAATGTATATGTAAATTTTGAGCCTCCATATTGGCCTCCTGCTTTCATTTAGCTGAACTGCATTATTTATTAGCAGTATTGTTTAGTATTTTTGCTTGTTCCCTTTTGGGGATACTACAGTGGTATCAGAGCATAATCTTGGCTCAGCCTGTGCATTCAAGACATTATGCCATTAGAAGGAGAATATTCTTCTCATAGAAAAGATAAGTTTCACATAAGAAAAAAAGGCATGACTCCATTATTTGGAGAAATTAAGGAAGAGAGGATCTCCCAACTTATTTTCCAAACTATGAAGAAAATCAAGGAAGATCTCAAGGAGATGAAAGGGGAGAAGTGTAGAAAATTTCCAAAAGGGTTTGAAGGTAAAGCAAGCCCTAGATATTCACATGATGGGTGTGAGAATTCAGCCACACATGAATATCCACAGTGGTATCAGTGGTATCATATTCCATAGCGCAGTTTATTTCCGACACTCACTGCAAGAAGGATGGAGGAATAAGATGCACCAAGGGAGGAGACCTTGAGTGACTATCTCCAGGAGTATGAGTCTCAATCATGGAGATTCAGAAAGCACTTGGACTTCCAAGGGTTTTTCCAAATCAAGGGAGACAGAAGATCCATCGACCATAATAGAAGCAAGAGAGGTAGAATCTTTCTATCTAACTTTGATGGATCAACAAAGTGCACAACCAAAGCTTGGGTGGAGGAGCTAGATTCCTATTTCTAGCTACACCAAGTTTCAGAAAAGGAGGCCATCAGAGTAGCAACGCTGCAGATCAAAGGTATGGCCCATTGTTGGTGGTTTTTTATTCCTACTTCATGTTATCATGCAAATGTACATACTTATGCAGCGTTCACTAAGAATTTAGTGAGGAGATTTGATCTTAAACATTGTAAAACATCTCTTGTTGAACCAAAAAACTCAAAAAATTTGCATGAGTTGGAGAGATTTATTTTTCCAACTCCACTCCATAAATCTTTTAAGGGGAATAAAAACATGCATGATGCCTTGCCAAGGGCAAGACCCCCACTTATTGAAGAGCCCTCTTCTATCGATGAAGACATAGAGTTTCCTCCTTCAAGGGAAGACAAAGATCATGGGTCTCTCATTGATGATGGGGCATTCTCACATATTGATGAAGAGGATGAGCATGGAAGAGCTAACAATGTTGTACTATTGGGAGTAGATCCATCACCACATGGAGGTGCAAAGGGAGCCATTGCTTCCATTAGAGGAGCCCTTGTGTCTTTGCAAGGAGTTCCAAATGATTCAACATGTGGGAACCAAAACACAATTTAGGAGCAACATGTATTATTTTTTGTGGATTGTGAGATGGAAGGGGAAGAAAGGAAGGATCAGCATCAAGGGATGATGATAATTCACCCTTATCTATTTCGGGAGGTTTCCACACAAAAGAAGGATACTTTATTTCGTAGTGAAGGGAGGGACAAATCAATCCACTCATATATACAGTCCACTTCAGATTTTGATGTCTCACTACCTGGGGGCATTCCACCTGGGACGCCACTAGATCTAGAGTTGGTGGGAGACATTTTTCCATTTGGTTCACCACTCTTATATTTCAGAGGGGTGAAGACCTTGAAGGAGTCCAATATAGTGCAGAGGGTTTGGGATAGACTCAAGGAGGAGAGAGGCATTCTCCCATTTTTAGCATCACCCTTTCTCACTACATACACTACGTTGACAGAAGTTGTTGTGGTGATCGAGGATGACACCTTCATGGTGCAAGGGAGCTGCTCCATGGATTTGTAGAAACAGAGGGTACTTCTTTTGAGGAAGGAATTCCCCATATATTGGAGTATATGGAGGCCACTCATGCTTACATTGGCCAATATCAGGAGATTATTTTTGGATAGTAGCTTCTCATAGGAGGCCAAATTCCAAAAGTAACCACTTCTATTTGAGCATGAGCAGCTACATGATGGTCATGACAGAAATTTGGAGGATGAATTTGGTATGAGGGATGTCAAAGGAGAAGACAAAAACATGTGGAGAGCTTCACATTCTAGATCTTCAGCGTTGTCTCTGAGGAGGATTGATCCATATTGGAGGTCTCAAATTTTGGTAGAGTACTCCAAGGATATTGGTGCTTGCATGATTCTTGATGACCTGAATGGAGATGATAGATATATGGTGGATGATGTGGTCATCTATTCTTATGGCAGATTCTTCTTTACTAGAGCTTCTGAGCTCAAGGAGAAGCTGCTACATGCAGCACATGAGGACTTATTTTCCATGCACTTTGATTCATATCATTATTTGATGGAAGAGTTCACTTGGGAGGGCATCCAACATGATACATTTCAGCTTATGGAGAGATGCATAGAACAGATGGTGATAGAGAGGATCTCATAGCCACTTCCCTACTCATTGGGGGTGAGGGAGCATTTTTCAGTCGAGCCATTTCAGCTCAAGGACCATTGTACGTGGTAGAGGAGGTACAAATTTGCATTATGATTTGCACTTCTTTACTTTATATGAGAAACATGTTATATTAAGGAGGTTCATTCCTTCTTATAAATTATATTATGATGTACTTGAGGAAAAATGTAGCATTTAGATTGACTATCCCATTGGTGGTTTTTGGGGGAAGCCACATGATTCTGGGTGTGCACCATTGACACCACATTTTACATTCATGATTCCATATTATGGGATGATTATGGCAGAAAACAAGTGGCTGGGAGAGCACTTGTTATCCTTTGATTTGAGGCAGGCAGGGGATGCACTGCACTGGTTCCCTGTGTGGAACTATGATCCACTTTCCGGTTGTCATGTGGCAACTTGTTTTCATTGGTTTTTGCTTCCATGTATTGTTGATGTTATTATGTTGATAGGAAGCTTTTTTTGGAGAGTGGGATAAGAGTTGAAGATGCTCATTCGAGGCATGATTCTCCCTACTTTACATGTTTTATGTTTTAGGAGAGACAATGGGAAAACCATGATTGCTATGCTACATCTCTTTTCTTCACATGGGATGAGCCATTTGGAGAACTTGAGTTCTTGGAGGAGGCACTTCATGGCTGATTTGCTTTATAGGGTAACTTGGGCCATTCTTGGAGGCCATGAAATTTCAGCCCAAGATTAGAAAAAACCCCATACTTACCATAAATGGAGAGAGAAACAACTTGGATGGGGAAATCTAATCTTTTCATGCAGCCCCAACACATTGGATAAACCACGGGTTCAGGACTTTTTTGATGAGCTACCTAGAATGGCTCATTTCATTTGGATGATAACATGGGTATGGGAGACTCTAATTTGGGGATGAGATTCCCTATGTTTATCATCACTCCTACCTTGAGAAGGCCATTGAACAACAAGAAGGTTTCCACTTACCCCTTCCATTTTCTCATGATGTACACCGCTTAGTTTTGCATACTTGGGAGGGACCATTGGAGGGAAGATTTATTGCAGATTATGTTGAGTTGTGGTGGGAACTATTGATGAGGAGGCCACAAGAAGAGGAAGGGAGGAATTTTTCTCCACCTTTATAGTTTCTTGAGGACAAGAAAATTTTTGGAGGGGAGGACTGTAATATTCCCAATTAGTCCAAGCTAATGGGAATATACAATTTTGTTTCATTTTCCTGTTACATGAATAAATGTGTAAAGGAGGACAATAAAAACTCCTAAAACAGAGAATAAATCAATGCCACATGTGAAAAAAGATAAATCTGGGCTATTTTAATAAAAAACACTTATGTGTGAAAGGGATTGAGACATTTGACTGATTCAACCATGACCAAATCAACAACGCTGTCTAGAAGAGATGATCCTCATTGATGCACAACGCAGGCTTAGTTGGAGGTGGCACATGTGAAAGAAGCTAAATCATTGAGATGGTTTAGGGTTTGGAAAGATTTCTATCTTATAAAAGGAAGAGGAGGACATCATGAGAAGGTTTTTGATTGTATTATATTTTTGAATATATTGTTTATTTAGACATATATCATTCTCTTGGCTGTTTAGCAGAGAATAGTGTTGTTTAGCACTGGGTGTTCCTGATTGGGAATCCCACCTCTTTCCTTGAGAGGCATCTTGGAAGAGTCTTTCTTGTCTTGTCCACTATCAGGCAGTTGGCAAAGCTTCATCTTACACCTATAGCACTGATCCTATTGAGGGTTTGGTTGTCCTTATAAGCTGTAGCAAGTGGAGGTTAGATCTACTCATATCTAGGCCATTCTAGTGCCTCTTTTCAGTGGGAAAGCCTTCTATCCCATTGGCAAGAGTGTATTCGACCTTTGGAGCTGCACTTTTAGATCTTGGCATCAGGACAAACATGTACTAAATCCTACAACACAGCTTCCCTTCCAAATCTACGTTTTACTTGTAGGTATTGTTGCAGGGTGTTTTAGCACACCATTTGGAGAGCTAGGCCTCATGTGTTGGGGATCTGCCCATCATATTTTGAGATCTATAGGAGAATATCTAATACATGTTTATATCAGATCTGATCTGCATACTGCTATACATTTCTAAATCAGTGCATATTTCTGTATATCTATAACTTAGATCTTAGATCTACCTCATGTACATCGTGTTTTGCTCAAAAATCCCAAGGGGGTTGAAAGAGGAGCCTCTATAGTCTATGGATCTATTATAGATCTAATGTTTCATGCAATTATATGATCTAGATCTAAATTTTAATCTTCAGTTGTTGTATGCTCTATAAGATAACGTTGTCAAGCCTTTTGCAGTGAATATATGTGATTGTAACACCTCCTTTGAGGGTTTCTTTCTGTTTAAGTATTCTATTTCCTGTTATACATTGTATGGGCCTCATTGTAAATCTGATTTGCTGATGTATATGTAAATTTTGAGCCTCCATATTGGCCTCCTACTTTCGTTTGGCTGAATTGTATTATTTCTGAGAAGTACTGTTTAGTATTGCTGCTTGTTCCTTTTTTAGGATACCACACTTTCAACCAGTTAAAATCGGGAAAGATCTAGATGTGTCCTAACTTTTATTTGATTTTTCCTTCCATAGGAGTTCAGCTGTGTTTGGAAATATCTAATAAAAGGTTTGTGCCATTAGTTTATAATTTTGAACTGACTCTTTCTGAGGAAAAGCTGGAAATGCCAGATAGTTTTCTGCAAGATACTTCCCTTTTCACATTCAGAAATGGATAACACTGCCCCTTGGATAAGACAAAGAATTACCCTAGGAATTAATGATCCCTTTGCATGGCTAGGGTGCGTTATAACTCTGCCTAGATGTTCCTGTGGTGTGTTACCTTGGCAAAAAAGGGTCTTGTCTAGGTCATTTTCTTCCTTCCATGTTACCTTCTCCTCTGAGTTGATGAGGAGGTCATTTGTCCTATAAAACCTTCAACTTCAAATTCAAATCCACTAGCTATAGATTCCTCATCCTATAAGGTTCCTTTGATGTTGGTGCTTCCACTGATACTAACTCAATAGAAATGTCCACTTCCCTATGAGGCGGTAACTTTGAAATATCTGTTGGAAATACATCCTGAAACTAATGAAAAATTGGATATCTCTTCCAAAATTTTGCATCCTCAACATCATTACCTTTATCACTAGAAACATGCACTACAAGAAATACAGACCCTTTCCAGCAATTTTTCTTTTCCTCCATAGTTGTAACCATTCAAACCGATGTAGGCTTCTTCTTACTATACAAGATTCTCTTCTCTCCATCATCATCCAAACAC
Source organism: Pinus albicaulis (assembly GCA_034641835.2). Classification (NCBI taxonomy): domain Eukaryota; kingdom Viridiplantae; phylum Streptophyta; class Pinopsida; order Pinales; family Pinaceae; genus Pinus; species Pinus albicaulis. The sequence goes on from CM076580.1 coordinate 601,074,465, forward strand.
TCAATAGCCTACTCATAACAATCCACCTTAGTCCTGTAAATGTACAACCAATCCATACCTATAATCATACTATATGATCCCATTGGAACCGTGTTAATATGTGTTGATTTAGGCATACCATTCAGCTCAAATGCACAATCTCTTACACAATGATGAACTATTTTCTTAGTACCTGTATCCAACTACACCAACCAAGATTATGCATGCACTTCTTTTCTCAAACCACACTTATCCACCAGGTTATGGTTAACATAACTATAATTATATCTAGGGTCAATCAAAATGGAAATAATTCGATCGCGGAGGTTACCTTCCATCTCAATAATAGATGCCTCGTGATCCGCTTAGTTGTTATCAAATGTTGTGGAGATCCAAGGAATGCTTTTTCCAACATCCCCGACTATCTGCACCTCCTGAGTGGTGTATATTTGAGGCATACCACCCTAATACAACAGAAAAACCCTCTTGTGATGATCCTTTCCAAATATACAACACTAAAATGGTCCACTACCTCTATTTTTCTACTATCCAAAATATGACCCATTTCCCTTCTCAACTGCATTAAACTTCTTGTAAGGAGAAACATTCTCTTTCTCACCTGCATCTTGAGATATTCCATGCTTGAGTGGCCATTTTAATTTAGTCTTTCCATTCCCTTTCTAGCCCTTCTTAGACTTGGTATTATGATTTGATTGCTCATAACAATGAATCAACTTCCCAATGACTTATTCTAGTGACCTAGACTCATAATACTCAATTTGATCCTTAAATTCTATTGGAAATCCACTGATAAATCTTTAAAATTTTGTATTCTCATCCTTAAGATATGGTACGTACATAAACAACTCCAGGAACTTAGTCATTTACTCCTCATCTATCATCGATCCCATCTCTAGTTGATGGAGCTCCTTGTCTTTTCTATCCTAGTACCTCTATGAAAAATACTTCTTATTGAAGAGTCTCTTGAATTCATGTCAATTCAAATCCTTTTTCCTAATGTCTCTAACAGACTTCACATCTTCTCATCAAATGTCTTCTTTCCCTTTGAGGCTAAAACTATCTATCTTGGCCTTCATGTTCTCTATATATTCATGCATCTCAATGAACTTCTTGATCCCAAGTAATCATGTCTCTGCATCTTATGGTTTATTCAACTATCCATCAAATGTAGGTGGCTTGGCTTTCTTAAACTCATATTGTGAATACCCCTTGGAACTTCTCTTGCAAGGATAATAGAAATGATGACCATGATACCTGTCTGAGCCAAAATTAGAGTAGATCCCATATCCATGGCCTCTTTAGTCAGGTGTATCCAAGAATCAACATACCTCAATGAATTTCAGGGGAGGTTATCTCATCTGCAAAATTATTCCACATTAGCATGATACATGTATATACATAATCATATCAATTTACTAACATCATGGATGATAATTCCAACTAGATACCATTACCTCGTGCATGAAAACCATAACCATAAAAATTCATCCATAAAAACCATATAGACACCAATATGCATGCATGACAAACACATTCTTCCCATCCAGTTTGAGTATTTGAACCAAGATTTGATACCAATCTGTAAACACCACCTTCCACATTTATCTAATTTCACTGGAATGTCAAGGTAAAAATGAGAGGCAGAGCTACTATGACATGGCTCGGCCTCCTAGGTTCCATTAAGGAAGTGGGTCCAACCACCAACGACCAACTGACATCCCACATCATCCTACAAGGATACAGGACACTCAGAGGCTAAGAACCCATCCCATGTGGCCAAACCCTGAGCTACACCTATCCTTCTATACCTTGGTCACTCAACCACACCCACAAAAAGACCTTTATGCAATTGGAAGCCTCCAACTTCATGCACAAGGCTACATCCATGCGGTTACAACCCAATTTTCCAGTTAGAAGCATGTGGTCCTATATTCTGAGCCTAAATTCTAGGTCAACCTCTAGATAACTACCCATAACTTCCTGAAACTTATCAAAATCAACAATGACATGACAACAATGTTAGACATACATATTTTAAGGTAGAACTTAACCTAGACTGTCTTGAACATGGTTGGCATTCATCAAACATATTGAGAACATGTAATCTATAGGCCATGAATGTATATCTGAACATAGGGGTATGATACTTATATGAGAATCATGAAGAATATATAATTCCCTCTCATAATAGAGACAAAAATAATTATTAGCTCACACATTCAATAACCTTTAATCAACCAATCAAAACATCTCAAGATCAATACCTACAACCTGTTATGAAACCATGCTTATAATTAGCATATAACCATAATAATAAGCATGGCAGAACAACCATGAAATCCATATAATAACTAGTATAAGTACTCATGAAATACAAGAGGAAAATAAATATTATTAACATATCAAAAACCAACCAAGTTAGGGACTTCCACATGCCACCCGACCATAGATTGCGTTGAGCCAAATATTTCTTTCAACCAATCAACCCCTATGCCATATTCCGAACATGAATGTGGGACTCAAGAAAGAAAAAACTAGGGCTTCCAAAACATTAAACCAACTCCACATTCATATTCTCACGATCCCGCCAAAACTAGTAAAAATATCACATAAGAAAACCAATACATAAAAAATCAGGGCTTCCCAAATATTAAACCACCTCCATGTACCGCAATCCCACCAAAACAATTCAAGGGATTACTAGGCCCAAAACAAGCTTGGATGCCCCTGAATTTCTTCAACAATACCTTGAGGAATTTTCTTGTCCCCCCCCTCAGGCTTTACCTTTATCTTTAAAACCATTCAAGGGATTCCTAGGCCCTCATTTGGTTCCAAAACCATCTATAAATCTAATGTTGATCCAAATAAAAGAACCCCATCACACCATGGCTATTCGGAAATGGAAAGGCAAGGCTTCAAACCACTGTCACACTTGGAAAATCGCATTCCCTTGACATCAAGAGAACCAAATACACACATGCATGTACCATGAATTCGCAAACCATCTAGGAAATCATACATGCAACCTGTTAACTTCAGATATTCCTATTGAAGCTTCTTGATCCAAATTTTCCTTGCTTGTCACTTACTTTCCTTTACTTCCATTTCCTTCCCTTGACTTCCTTTCTCCAATGCTAGAGTGCTCCAAAAATGTTCTAATTGTGAAATAGTATGAGAGAGTAATAGAATAGAAGAGAGCTCTAAGCTAAAACTGAAAAACAGTTAACCATCAAAAGTTGTGAATTGATACTTAGAAGCCTTTTTATCATTGAGGGATCTATTTTATTCAATTTCCTCTATTTTCCTTCAATTTTCCTCTCATGTAAACGTGTGACCTTTCACCTCCCTTTTCTCTTATTTTCCTTTATTTTCATAAATAAAAATACCAACTAATGCCACTTTTCCTTTCCAAAGCATTTTCCAATGCCTTTTCCAACTTCCTTAGCCATAATAAATCGAAATGAACACTCACTAGGATGGTTTTCCCAACATTGAGCTTGGAATATGTTTACCATGGCCTTGGTCTTATTTTTACTTTATTAAATTTATTGCATGTAATTTTAACCTTAGGTTGTTACATCATTGAGATCTAGGATGGAGAGAAACAATTCTTTCTTCAACTAATCCTGGCCAAAAATACACAATTTCCTACCAACTTAGAAATCGTTCCCATTTCCTTGTTTTTAGAATCTGTGCAACCGATATTGTCTTTTATCCTATAGTTATTTCGTGATGATGAGACAACAAATGTCTCCAAAGAGACCTTAGGGATTTTACATAAGATTATGAAGCCAGACGTTGTCCTTGAAATACCCTCTTTCCTGGTTGAATCCATCAAGTTCCAATACAAGAAATACTACATGGAATCCTCCTTTTTATATTAGTCCATGTTTTTTTACTTGTTCCTTTACACTCACGTAGAAAAAATTGAGTATCTGCTGCCTCAACATTGTAAAATCCCATAAGAAAAGGAAATTTGTAGTAGACTGGGGCAGTTCTCTAATAAATAATCCCAACAACGAGGGGTTTTCACACTTTCTTTTTATTATTATGGCCAATTCTTATAAAATTATCAAAAAATTCTCCCCTCCCAGAGCCTTACCCCAACAAAGGAGAATTATTCAACTCAACAAGGATGCTAGAGTGGGTTACTAGTATTTGTTTGAAGACTACACCAAAATTAAAGTATATGCATCTGAATTTCCTCCTTATCAACTACCTGTGTTTATGCCCATGATAAATTTTGGCTTGGAGTTCATCGGGCAGAGCCTAAACATAGACCAGAACCATTTTTTCCCAGCTAAAAATGGATGTATGTTTAAGCTTCCCATGATGGAAATCTCATTCATTGTGAACTCTAGACAAGCTTTCCAACAGGTGGAACTCATGTTAAAGGAGTTGAAATTTGAAATAGGAGAAGAGTGGCATTATGATCCTCATTGTATTATTTCTAGTAGAAGGAAATAGATTAATGTCTTTTCCTATGAACATGAACATAAACCAAATTTAGAATTTAAGGATAATATTGATTCATGTCCCATTAATACAAAAATTTAAATCAGGACACCAAGCACAGAGGAAAAATCTTACGAGAGGAGTATTGATGAGGCAAGTGATACTGAGATGGAGGAGGCATACTTGACCAAGAAAGTAAGACTCCATGAATATACATAGAAATATATCGAGGTCATATTAACAGAGAAGAGCCTAGATCAACCAAGCTTCTATGTGTAATTAGAGGACCCCCAAAAATTTGTCACCTCCAGTTCAACTGAGGTAGAAAATATGGGTTCAATTGGAAGCACATCAGTAGTAGGTCCTAAATGGGAGGAAAGGAAAATAATATGGGAAAAGAACAAGAAGTTCAGGAATGACATGTTGTCACAATTAGACTCCCATTCAACATTATATTAGACTATACTCTTGGATACCATCTACCTCGAAAGGAATCAAATGAAATTTTCCATGTATCACCCTTCAATGCAGTCCCTCCCCTCTGGACCATAGTTTAGAACAATGGAATTATCTCTAGACAAGACCAGTGTCCCTTTGTAAGATAAAATAAGTTTTCATAGGAAGGTAGAGGATATGATATAAAGTAGTTAAGCAAAGGATCCTTTACCATCATCAAGGTTGAAAAGTTGTTGGAGAAAACAACTACTTAGGTAAAGAAGGAGAAGGCCAACTCGATATCTTTCCATCTCCAAAATGAACTCTATAAAGAGATGATTATCAAGTTCGGGGTGGATCTAAGTGATAAGGATACCTTAGGTGTTATCATCAAAGGTTCACATACATAAATACCATTAGGGGAATTTTGGGGTCTAAAATGGGCCTCCTAAGAAAAATGTACAACCAAAATAAACTTTATAAGAACCAATAGGATTCAAGATGATGATGTCAACCATGGGGGATGATTCACCATTTTTTAAGTAAAAGGGTAAAAAGATTAAAAGATAATAAAATAATAAAACTAATTTTTCTACTTGTATTTTCAACTTATATCCAAAATTTTTTACTCAAATTTCAAGCAGGAGTACTCGTTGGATGCAAAATTTAATTCCTCATCCAAGGAGTACCCATGTTGCATACTTTTGATGGACCCTGCTACAGAAAAAATGAAAAATACATGAAAAAACATGATTGCAATCACATTTTTCATGTATTTCTCATTTTTCATGTAGTAGGATCCATCTAAATTATGAAACATGGTTACTCCTTGGACGAGGAATTAAATTTTGCATCCAATGAGTACTCCCGCTTGAAATTTGAGTAAAAAATTTGGGAGATAAGTTGAAAATACGAGTTGAAAAGTAGTTTTTTGTTTTTTCCTCCAAAATTTGATGATGTGATCAAATATTATTTTATTATTTCCAATATTATTTTATAATTTCCTTAGGAGGCCCATTTTAGACCTCGAAATTCCCCTAATGAGTCACTGAGGCAGCAACTTGAAATTCCTGTTGCATAGAATGTGCAGACCAAGAAACTGGATCAAGTGGAAAAAGAGGAGATATTATCCAAGGAGTCGATAGAAAGGAATAACAAGGTGGTAGCCCTCAAATTGAAAGTAGAAGAACTGCAACAAAGGATTGATTCTCACATCTATGTTGTGGTTGTTCCAGACAACCACAAAACCCCATTGAGAAGTTAACCAAGGCCCTCAAAGAGATAAAATTTTTGGAGATTGAGCTTAAAAAGATCCATATTTACTTGTACAACACCAAGTACATGCTGGAAAATAAGGAGAAATAACTAAAGTCCACCCATGAAAGTATACATCAAATTAATAATAAGTATCAGGTGGAACAAGATGTGATCAAATCATTGAAGAATAAATTTAAGGGAAATATGGCCCTTATTGAAGCTAGGAATATAATCTCGGATGATATCATATCTAAATTAAAGAAACTATGGGAACATATGAAATTAATTCTAGAGAAGAAGGTTGCAGTAAAATCCACTAAATTCTTTGTCCTATTAGCGAAAGAAGAGGATGTCAAGAATTCCATCATTTTTGAGAAATTTATCAATATCCTTAATGAGATATCATCTGATGAGTTGAGGGAGATAGACATCATTGATAGGATATGCATGATCATGGAAGTTTCAAAAATGACCGAGAAGAAGGAAGCGAGGGAAAAGGTTGAAGCGTGTGTGAGTTTGTTAAAAAAATTGGTTGCAACATTCAACTCTAATTTTGATCAGAGAACCAGAGATGGTGATGCTTCTTAACATTCAAAAATCATGGTGAAGATGGATAGTGGAGCATGGGTCTAGTTCAAAAGATCAAGTGAGCTAGCAATGAAGATTTTTCTGATTTGGAATCATGGCATACCTCTATCATTTTGAAAATTTTGTAATTTTTTTATTTTCAAGAAGGAATCAATTTTTTTATGTAATAATTAGGACAGCTAATCCATTATAACGTTCGCATGCCTGATTAGTTTAGACAATTGTCGCACTTCAAGAACTCATTTGTAGTGTTTCGATTTCTATTCTAGAGGTTGTAGTATTCTCTAAGTTTTGAAATTTTTGAGGCTTTATGGCATGTATGTTGCTCTAGAAGATTAATGAAGAAGTTTTTGGTGATTCCAACCATTTATATATGGAGTATGTGTCTCTTCCTTTGTTAATTATTTTAATATCTTTCATCTTAGAAATCGTATAATTGGGTTTGATGCAATTCAGTCTTGTGTATCAAATTTATCTATGTGATGTTATGGAAAATAGTACATGTAATATGTGAGATTGAAGGCCTTAAAATGTGCACCATGGTATCTAATTTTGTTCCACTTGTCTTTTCATAATTCTACTAGAATTTGGTGTATATGATTATTTCACTAGCCCTTCGCACTAGATTTCTGTCTTGAATTATCTCCTTCACCTATATTAAAACAACTAAATAAACTTCACTATCGGTTGGTAGGCCACCATGGCTGAAATGTAGTTCTTTGGAATGAAATACATTTAATGTGTGAAATGTGTTTAATCTTTGAGTAACAGAATCAAGCCAAATTTAAATCATTTTATATTTAGCTCTTGAAAAGCAATTATTTACCTTCAAGAGACTCTAATATGTCCTAGGCACTAACCCTTCTCCTCAACCGAGGGTTGTATCTATGAACGAAAACAACACCTATGGCCTGCTATCCTATGGTTTTTTCCTTTTGAACCCCCTTCCTATGGCTAGATAACTTGACTTAGCCTCTCTTAGAATGGAAAAACCTTGGAACAAACAAACAAACAATCAATGTGTCAGCTCCTATATATTTTTGAATCACTTCTTGAGATCTTGTTCTCACAATTTGTGCTTGTTGTTTTATTTCAATGACCTCCATGTACCTCTAATACAAAGTGTTCAAGGGGTGAATATTAATACCAAGGGTCATGTCTCTTGACAGTAGCCAACCTGAGCCTAAATGATCAAACACTAATAATATTATAAATAAATATTATTTCTTGTTCTAAACCCACTACTTTGGGTTCAAAATCGACAACTTGGGTACATTTCCCACAAGCGTCCCTTTTGTGGTTTTTCTCCACACAAGTCAAGCATCGAATGCTTGTGGGAGTACTTATTGATGAGTCCCATCAATAGGTAATCTTGAATATCATTATGCCATCCTCCAGCCTTAAAAATATCCTTTTCTCACATTAATTCACATTTTTGGTTATATTATACTTAGTAAGAAGAGTAAAAGGTGTTTTTCATAGTCTATGAATTAATGGGGTTTACTTGCAGTAAAAAGAATATTTTTTGAGGAATTTTTTGTTTACCTCCTTAACTCCCTAACTCATCTTAGGATCACAACATCCTCTCTCACCAGTTTGAATTCATTAATAGTGAAGTAAGTCCTAGTGCAAGTGAAATTCAAGAGGGACTAGATCCAACATTTCCGATATCAAGGAGGAAATCACTCATATTTTCAAGGGAGATTCTATCATCTATAATTTTGTATAAATAAACAAGATGAAAAGTAGATTAGGATTTAAATTTTTCGTTCATCTAGGTGTAGCTATTGAGCTCAGAGCTTGAAATTGTTATTTTTACTTTCATGTGATGTATGATACTCTTACTTTCTGATAATGAGAATTTGGTTAGCAAGCTACATATGATTTAGTTTTAGAGGGCTAAAACCCTTGGGTTTAGGCCCAACCTAGAGGCTTTGCTCCCTCTTTTTTACTTTTTTATTTCTTGTTTCCAAGCATTTCATAGCTTTCTTTAATTTTAGTAGAGGTTAAGTTATAAAAATTTGTCATTTTAAGCTTCTACATCACCTCTCTTATGGGATATTGATTGGAAGGATTCACAATCTTAGTCCAAAAACATTGTGTTTATGATTTCTTGGAAATAGATAAATGTTATTTGTCCTTCTTCACATTTTATATTTGTAACATAGAATTTAGCTCAGTGATAGTGTAATTTATGACATAAAATAGATGTTATTCAAATTCAACTCATCTTTCCCATCATAGCTTATATGATTATGTTAGTGATCAATGGATGTATGTATGTGGTTGGTTGTAGGGTTGTGTTGATATGTAGGGGAGGGAACCTCTTTCACCTCCATTTTTTACTTCTCCATATACTCTTTCCATCCCTAAATTATGTCTCAAAACTTTGTTTCCATAGTCACTCTTCCTAGTAAATTTAGGACACCGCAGGCATTCATCTTGGTGCAAGACAGACCTCTGAGAGGTCGAGGTCTTGTCTAGGACGCTTCCTCAACCTTCCTTCACTCTATATAACCTCCATCCACCTCTTCATGCCCTCAAGAAATAAACTTCAGCCTAAAAACACCCTCAAAAACCTTCCTGTAGCATTATAGGTCCTCCTGTAGCAGCCCTTGTAGTAGGCCCGTAGCACCATTTTCCTTCACCTATTTCGCTCCCCAATTTATTCTTAGCTCAGTAAAGATGAATAATGATGCCAAGTTGTGACTTGATGATCAAGATAAGATCCTATACCACTCCAACCATTCCTTTTCCTTGCTACAAAACAGAGTAGAACTAATGTTTTTCAATCACAAGCAAGACACAAGTTAGATTTATGATTTTCAAGCAAGTGTGAAGTAGATATATGATACATGAAATTATATTACTAATTTGATGAATTATACAAGATAAAGTAGCTTTATTTCTACAAATATATTATCCCATTTCCTTTCATGAAATGTTAATTAGAATCTACAAGTTGAACAAATGGGATTTTCACTTTCATAGTAACTAGACTTAATTTTTCAATTGTGCTTTCAACATCAATATTTAATTGTAGACAAGTAGGGGGGATGGTCTTTGGACAACTTGATCTAATGTCATTAATGAGGGTGGCATGAGTAGAATCCAACCTACTATGCATATAGCATTGTCACCTCTAAGTTTGTACGAACCCTGGGTTGATAATTTGAGTTGAGGAGCCCTTAGGAGTTGCAACACTCTTGATGCAATACCAAGGCTCACCACTTTTTGGCGTCATTTCCAGGGAGGTATCTAAGTATATGTTTCTTCTTCTTAAGCATTATTATCTATTTTGCATTCAGTTTTTAAAATGTGAAAAAAAAACTTCCATGCCTCGTATGTTAGGTCCCTATATTACTAGTACAATCCCTTATTGTTGTTAGTGTAACCCCTTTATTTTTATTGTTGTACCCCTGTAACCCAAATATTTTTATTATTGTTCCCTTACATTATTATTGTTAGGTCAGCTAGGATTATATTGTGACCCCATGGACTCTTATATATAGAAGGAGGTTTTTTCATTTGTATCATCCGAGGATTGTTCATTTATGTAATGTATTGGAGGTTTCCCCCTCAAAGTGGTTGATTTCTAAGGCATTGATCTCTATTTTATTCTATTTTGGAGCTAGTTTCATAACATTTGGTATCAGAGCTTTGGATTCTAGGGTTTCTTTGTTCCAAACAGGTCATCGTGGAATTTTCACTATAATTTTTTTTCTACGTAGATTTAGAATCTGAATTTTTTAGCACACGAAGCGGAAATCATGAGAAAATTCATGTAGAAATTTTAGATCTTGGTTCACAATATGTGCGAAGATATGAGCTGTGGAAGTTAGGGTTTCAGGCTCCTGAATTTCATCTAAAACATGTCATCATAAAATTTTCGCTATAACATGTTTGCAACAAAGGTTCAGAAGATGGAATTTTTCTCATGCAAATCACAAATACTAAGGAACTTTTTCAAAAAATTTCAGATCTTGGTTCGAAATATTTTCGAAGATATGATCCGTGGAATTTAGGGTTTTTTTTCAGGCTCTCAAATTTCATCTCAAAGAGGTGACAATGGTAAAATCGTCATAACTCTCTCTCTGAGCATCGGATTGGAATTCTGTAATTATTGGCCGCAAGTACATGGATTGTACTTTCTTCTGTATCAATTTCACAGCTGAAGTAGGAGACATTGACACATGGCATGCCATACAAGTTTTCTCTACTGAACCAATCCATAATTAGGTCATTGTGGGAGATTAGGAATAACATTTTCTTAAAGAATCCAAATCAGGTCAGACCTGTGGCATTCGAAAGAATATTCAGAGGGCTACTAGAGGGCCAAATTTTAGATATTAAAGATTCAAAATAACAGAGATAATTCAGTTTCAATATTGAGCTCCTCAAAAGCAAGAAAATGGTGGTATTTTTTTTCAAATTGCATAAGTCTTGTGTGAAAAATCAGTTTGAATTGATTCCAAGGGCATATTGTAGAATATGTATGAGTATTGGGTTATTAAATTCCCTCTAAAAATAATTCAACACCCATTAAGCCTTTAGAAAGCTCTACTATGACTCATGAAGACGAAGAAGTTCACTATGACATATCAAAATTACAAGAGCAAGAGCACCAAATTTCGCTCTCGCAAAGAGCAACAAAAAATGAAACAGAAGTTTTGAAGAAAGGCGTGGAAGCTAAGATGGATGGTTTGAAGAAATGCATGGAAGCTGAGATGGATGGCATGGAAGCTAGCATGGAAGCTAAGATGGATGACATGGAAAAAAAAATTAAAGACAACATGGAAAACATGAAGAATGATCTAAAAGCACACATGGAAGGGTTGACAAAGTTGATACAAGAAATTTTTCCTAATGGTGAAAAGATAGTAGAGGAAACTCGTGATGAGAAAAAAGTAAATGTTAATCATGATTTCATAAACTCTAGTGTTGGATGGAAGAACTTCCATATTCCATTTATGGATATGAGGAATTTTGATGGCTAGGATCCTGTAACATGGATACTATAGATGGAGCAATATTTTGGTCTGAATAATGTGCAAAACACACAAAAGTTATGAATTGAAACTTAACATTTAGAAAAAAATACATTTGTATGGTATAGATGGCTTTTCTCTTCTCAAAAAATTGTCACTTGGTCAATTTTTACGGAGGAAATGATAGCACATAATGAGGATACAAAGAGCAACAAATTCTTTAGCCAATTGATAAATATCAAACAAAAGGGTTCAATGGTGGAGCACATTGAGGACTTTCAAAAATTTAATATAAGGGTAATTAATATTCCATAGGAACATAGGATTGATATTTTCATAGGGACTTTCAAGGATAACATCCAACATGAATTTCATGTTTGGGAACCTGATTCATTGGAGAAGGCATTTAGGTTGGAAAGAAAAATTGAATGTAAAATTATGGCGACAAGGAAGCCTACCACTCACATCTATAATATGGAAGTTTTGCTACTCCTAGACTTCCAAAACCTACAAGGTTGGCACCAAAAAAATTAGAAGAAAAAAGAGAAAAAGGGATTTTCTATAGTTGTGATAGCAAATACATTAAAGGTCATAAGTGTCTGAGAATAAATTATTTTACGTAGATTGTGAAGAGGAGGAAGAAAATGAAAAAGAAACTTCAAAAGAAGAGGATATACACCAGGAACCAACCCTAGAAGAAGAGGAAATGAGTTTGACCATGTCGTGTAATGCATTGGCAAGAATTTCCTCTCCTCAGACTCTCAGGATAGAAGTACATATCAAGAAGAAAAAGGTAATAGTGCTGATTTATTCGGTAGTACCCATAATTTTATTCATTGTAAGATAGCCAAGGAATTGAATTGCTTCCTATACCCAGCACCAGAATGTGAAGTGATGGTTCAAAATGGAGGAACTATAAATTTCTCTGGAAAATTCCATAATATCAAGCTAAATATGGGGGAATACGTACTGAATAGTCCAATGGTTTCCATTCCAATGGGAGGTGCTGATGTTGTACTAGGAGTACAATCGTTACAATCTTTGGGGATGGTAGCTTTTAATTTTAAAGAACTTTTCTTGAATTTTTTTTCAGAAGGAAAGGAAGTTGAATTATGAGGTATCCTAGGGAAGCCAGGAAATATAATAAGCTCTAATGTCATGAAAAATATTCTGAAGAAAGAACAACGAGGCGTAATTTCATAATTATGCTCACTAGAAGTTCCAACATAAAAATCATCTATTTCTCTAGATCTCCAAAAATTCCTGGACAATCATTCCAAGGTGTTTGAAACTCCCAAAGGAATCCCACCTATTCATGATCATGATAATGCTATTCATTTGATTCTGGGAAGTGTTCCTCCAAACATTAGGCCTTACAGATATTCTTAAGTCCAAAAGAGTGAAATTGAACGTATAATTGTAGAAATGTTAGAGGCTGGTATAATTCAACCTAGTCAAAGTTCTTTCTTTGCTCCAATAGTATTGGCACACAAGAAGGATGGATCATGGTGCATGTGTCTGGATTATATGGAGCTCAATAAGCTCACTATTAAAGATAAATTTCTCATTCTTGTGATTGATGAATTATTGGATGAATTACATGGAGCAATTTATTTTACCAAGTTGGATCTTCATTCAGGATATCATAAAATTAGAATGAAGACTCAAGATATTCCGAAAAAAAAAAATTCAACTTATGAGGGTCATTATGAATTTTTGGTCATGCCTTTTGGCCTTAACAATGCACCTTCTACATTTCAAGGGTTGATGAATTCCATTTCCAAACCCTTCCTTAGAAAATTTGTGCTCGTATTTTTTGATGATATACTAATCTACAACAAGTCTTTGAAGGATCATGTTCAACATGTTGACAGGGTGCTCAAACTATTAGGGTTGAAACAATTATATGCAAAAACATCCAAATTTTTCTTTGGAGTACAAGAGGTGGAATATCTCGGTCATATTGTATCTCACAAGGGTGTTAAGGTAGAACCTAACAAAATTAGAGCCATTAAGGAATGGAAAGTCCCCACAACCATAAAGCAGTTGCGAGGATTTCTCGGGTTAACATGGTATTATCGCAAGTTTGTTAAGAATTATGGGAGAATAGAAGCTTCTCTAACAACATTATTAAAGAAATATGCATCTTCGTGGAATCCTGAAGCAACTAAGGCCTTTGAACATCTTAAAGAGGAAATGTTCCTAGCACCGGTCTTAGCTACGCCAAACTTCACAAAAACCTTTATTGTGTAATGTGGTGCCTCAGTAAATCGAATTGGTGTTGTTTTGATGCAAGAAGGAATACCCATTGCTTTTTAAAGTCGTCCAATCAAAGGAAAGTATTTAAAGAAAGCTATTTATGAGAAAGAAATGTTGGAAATACTACATGAACTAAATAAATTGCGACCTTACCTAATGGGAAGAGACTTCATGGTAAAAACTAATCATGATAGCCTTAAACACTTTTTGGAGAAAAGACTATCTTCAAAAGAGCAGCAAAAATGGGTCACAAAGATGTTGAGTTATGACTTTGAAATCATCTACAAAAAAGGGAAGCTAAATGTTGTTGTAGATGCACTCTCAAGAAAGGATGAAGAGGTGGAAGCATTGCTTTGTGCCATTTCTATTATCCAACCAAATTGGATAACCAAAGCAATGGATGAATGGAAGAAGGTCGAAGAAGTGTGGACACTCATTCAAAATTTGCAACAAGATCCTAGTACATATTATACATTTAGTTGGAAAAATGATTCCTTATGGTACAAATATCGCTTATATATTTCTAATAATTCCCAACTAAAACAAAAGATTCTTTTGGAACTGGACACTTCTCCTTTAGGAGGACACTCAGGATTTTTAAAAACTTACCACAGGGTGAAGAATTTTTTTTTTTGGGATGGCCTTAAATCTGATATTCAAAATTTTGTGGCAGAATGTTTTGTTTGCCAGCAAAATAAAGTTGAGACAATTAATACCCCAGGTCTTCTACAACCTTTATCCATTCCAATCAACGTTGGGAGGAGATTTCAATGGATTTTATCACAGTTTTACTCAAGTCCGAAGGAAAGAGTGTCATCATGGTGGTAGTTGATAGAATTACCGAGTATGCACACTTTTTTGCATTATCTCATCCATTTAAAGCAATTATAGTTGTTACTACATTTATGGAAATAATTAAAAATCTACATAGAAACCCAAAGATTATTATAAGTGACAAAGATCCCATTTTTACTAGAAATTTTTGGACGAAATTATTTTCTTGTTTGGGTACTCAACTAGCTCATAACTAATCTTATCATCCTCAATCCAATGGTCAAACAGAGATAGTGACTAAATGTTTGGAAGGATATATTTTATTTTTTGTATATGATAAGCAAACAAAATGGTTCAAGTGGTTACCTCTCGTTGAATGGTGGTATAACACTTCCTTCCATACTGCAGCAAAAATGACCCCATTTATGGCACCTTATGGATATCATCCATTGTCCATCACATCATCTTTAAGAGAAAATTCAAAGGTTCAAGCAGTGGAAGATCACATCGAGCATCAACAAGTAGTTCTCCAACTCTTACAAGGTGTTGCAAAACATTGGTACTATGGCATACAAATTGGAGCTTCTTTCATCTTAATGAGTGCATCTAGTTTTCCATGTTTCATGCTTAAAGAAGGTTATAGGTGAAAAAATTCCAGTTCAAATAATATTTCCATAATTTGATGAGGAAGGAAAAAACATATTGGAACCTGAAGAAGTCACGGAAACAAGAACTCGACAGCTACGAAATCGATCAATTTCAGAGTAACTCATCAAGTGGAATAACTTATCAAGTGAAGATTCTACATGGGAGGATGAGAATTTTATACAGAAGCATCTATGAGCATAAGTTCAATTTTTTCCCCTCTTCCCTTAAATATGCAGTCTTGTGCTTGTTTATGGGTCTACATGGGGGAAACATCTCTACCTGGGCCCAAATGTAATAGGCCCTCAATAACAAGTACATGGACTACTATAGGTCCAAATAAACCAAGGAAGAAATATTCGGGATGACTCTTGGACTTGATGAATCCATAGAGGACTACGAGGAGAGGTTTCAACTTGATTATAGGAGGGCCAATTGTAACCTTGATCCTGAGTCACACAAGTTATTTCTTCTATGAGGGATTAGGGAGGAAGTGTTGGAAAGCCTCAACACATTATCTAGAGGATATATTTGTTAATTACCCTATGATGACATAAAAATTGTATTCAAGAATCACTCTAGAGATGCTAGGAAAAAGGGTAGGGCTAGTCAAGGCTTGGCTAGTTCCTCTCCCTCCAAAACATCCATCAAGAAGGAGATAGGGAACATGTTTGAATATTTCAAGAGTCAAATATTGCATACCTTTGCATTTCAAATGGATGTCATGAAAATAAAAAGAAAGCAAGAGGAAGAAGAGAGGGCACTAGCTCTTTTCTGCCCTAGATGCACTAAAGACATCCTAGGAACGAGTTCCCATTGAATGTCGTAGAAGTTTGCTTAGTCTGTGGAGAAAATCATGCAATAGGAAAATTTCCTTGTTTTCTAGGCCTAAAATTTGTATACCAAGGGGCAAAAGGTGGGTCTGAGCAAATTTTCTTCATTAATCAAAGAAGACCTCAAGGATATTGGCCATATCAATAGGGCATGCAAGGTGCACATTACTCTTATTACAATTGATATCATAATGCACCTTTCCAACCTTGGTAATCTTCCACTAATCCATCATAGTCCACACCTCCTTCTTGGACTTATTCTCCTCCATATCCTCCTCATCCTGTCTGTTAGCACTGGAATCAACACTTGGACTGCTTCAAGAACCTAACTAGACACATCCTAAACTCTAAGGCAATTTAATGATTTGGTTTATAAGATTGGTAGGTGGTTTAAACTCCCATTCACTGAAAAGAGATTTCAGTCAAATCCAATGTTCTACTAATGAGGGTATTGGGTTTGATGTGGTATAAAAAGAGTAAGTTTGTAGCCTATGAGGCGAAGAGAATGTGAAATGGAAGAAGAAACAATGGGTTTGTAAGGCAGAAATCCACTGCTTTTGGTAGAAAATAACACAAGTAGAAATTTTTCAATATTTCAAAAAGAGAAATCCATTTCTAGACTTACAATATTCTCACAGAAATATCATGGAATATAACAATTATAAGTGATGCTCTTAACAAGTCATCATGTATATTTCATCAAGAAATCTCATTCTTGTGAGACTAATGAAAATTTATAAAACACATGAACATGTCAAGAGACTGATAAAAACACATAACATCATGAGGGATTTCAAACTGCCGCTAAAGATAATAAGATATGGAAACACAAGTGAAAATTAAAAAGACACACACCATATTGATAATAAGTCATATGAGCCAAGATTATAAAACCATGAACCAATATTATAAAAAAAATCATTAAATTGCCTTAGATTTTAGGATGTGTCTGGCTAGGTGCTTGAAGCAGTCCAAGTGTTGATTCTAGCACTAACATCTTTTGGTGCATCTTTCGAGAGAAATAAAAGAGGAGCGGGTAATATGGAGGTTAAACTGGTTATGGAGGCGGATTGAAAGAGATAGCAGGGTTTCATTTTATTAGTGGGAGAGATTATTAAATAAATGATGAGTGGGAGGAGAAAACCTTTCATACATATATTGCAATCGTAGATCGGGGTCAGAAAAATTTAAGCATAAGACATAAGCGGGAAGGAATGCAATTTGCGATGGGGTGATGATGTGGCAAGCAGTTTTGGACAGAGGGGGGTGTGAAATGTGGAGAGGAGGACACATAGCTAGAAGAGCGACAGAGAAAACAAATTTTCGGACCCCCCCCCCCACCCCCGTAATGTTAAAAGCAAAATGGAGAAGGTGGGCTGAAAAGGCATGAGAATCGTGGTTGAAAGGGCAGGGAAGATCACAAGGTGTAACGGCTGGTGGAAATCGCAATTACATTTCAGTTTTTATAACGGATTCCTGAGCGCCTATCCTCCTGAGCTTACAAATTATGATATGTGATTGTGTCCTACCAATATCGCACATTTCACTTTAGTGTTTATAACATGATCCTAAGTTCCTATCCTCCAGAGCTTGCAATGTGTGATGGGGAAAGGGTGACGTGGCAGGGAAAGGTGGGTCCCTTTAGTATCACATCGAAATATTTGTGGAGTGGAAAATGAATGTGGCGAGGATTGTTGCAATATGCGATTAGGATGATGACATGGCAGGAAAGGGTCCCACTCAATATCACAATCGGGGAAATGAGGAAGAGGAAGTGAATGTGGTAAGTGAAATTTTCAAAAATGTGATGTGAAAAGGTAGGTGGGGCCCATTAAATGGATTTTAAAAGTGGATAAGTGAAAACTTCGTTAAGTCAATGAGTATGGTAAAATTCTTCTGAATCATAATATAAATGATTTTTCTAAAACATTTTGAATGTTATGAAATGGATCAAAAATAAATGATGGGTCCCAGCAATATCGCATATCAGAAAGTTTGTAGGATTCAAAAATGGTTACATGTATAAGGTTTGAATATGCGATAGAAGGTAAGGTAAAAACTGTATAATATGATATGGTTGTTAGTGGGTGTGTGGAGCTACTTTTTAGCTATAAAAATTGATTTTTAATAGTTAAAAAGGGGTTTTGAAAGAAATGAAACGCTTGAATTTGGTTTTTTTTGGAAAAATGAAAGGTAAAAGAGGGAAAATGAAATGAATGAAGGTAGAAATAAAATTTTCTCACCACTACACTTTGACAGTGACACTTTCATCTTACAATTGCTTTGTAAAGGCAGATTGATTCCTTGGATAATGATGACCAGACTTTGAAAATATTTGAAAACATTACAATGCTAACAGTGGTTCCTATTGGGGATGAAGTCCTCCCTATGAGGCTTCCAGGATTGTAGAATCAGTGCCTTAAAAATTCTTTAAACTTAGAAGACTTCTTGGAAATTATGACTAGAACTGAGCATTGACTGACTGGAATCAAAACTGACCATATATAGACAAAAACACTATTGGGCATGGAGTTTTATTGACACATCAGATGAAATATTTACAATGGTATGACTCGACAGACTTACAAAACAAAGAATTTTTTAAGAAAATGACCATTAACTGGGCCTCCAATAAGCTGATCATCATCCAGATGTTTGAGCAGAAAAGTATTGTTTTCCAAAACTTCAGCGATTTTAAATGGCCCAAACCATAGATTGTTAAACATACCATGCTTTCCATGGTCTTCTCTCCTGACATCCCAATGCAGCACCAAATCATTCTCCTGAAATATCTGTTGATTTTCTCTTTTGTCAAAAACATATTCGACTTTAGTTTGATTCTTATGTACTTTATCCATCAGTGATTCTATGATTTGGTGTGCCTCTATCAATTGTAGCATTCTCCTTTGGATTGGATTTTCATCACCAAATTCATCTTGCAAGAACTTCATCATAGGAAGTGCTAATTTCAAAGGAATTATAACATCATTACCATATACCGGCTAAAAGGGAGACATTCAAATTTATTTTTTACCACTTACCCTGTATGCCCAAAGAGAATGTACCAGTTGAGTGTCCCAATTTCTCTTTCTTTCAGGCAACATTTTCTTAATGATCCTGACCAAACTTTTAGTTGATGGCTTGGCTAATCCATTACCTTGAGGGTAATAAGGCGTGGAATGAGTCAATTCAATTTCGTATTGCTGAAAAAAATTGTACATATTAGTAGACTTAAAGGCCATTGCATTATCAGTTACTAATTTCTATGGACAACCAAATCTGGACATAATATTTTCCAATAGAAATTTGATAATTACCATATCAGTAGCATTTATGGTTGGTACAGCTTGAATCCATTTAGTAAAATAGTTTGTAGCTCTAAGAATCCATCTATGTTGTCCTGATGAAGGTGAATGAATTTCACTTATGAAGTCTAACCCCCACTGCTAGAAAGGAACATTTGCTGAAATAGGAATAAGAGGTAATGGTAGAAAAAAAAATTTAGCAGCAAATTTTTGACATTCGAAACAACTCCTAACTTTGGCAAAAACATTAGAGAAAAGAGTTGGCCAATAATAGCTAGATCTTAAGATTTTGTTTGCAATGGATTTCCAATAAAAATTCCCTCCACACACTCCTGCATGTATCTCTGTCATAATCTCTTGGGATTCAACTTCATCTACACATCTTAATAAGACTCCAATAGGGTCTTTCCAGTAAAGATGATATTCCAAAATACAATACTTCACAGCTCTCAATTTTAAAGCTCTCCTTTTTTACTTCTCTATTTTAGGGGGACAATTGAAATTTAAAAGAAAAGTATACTATATCCTTGTACCAATTTGAATGAAACATTTCAGGATAATTGTAAATATCTTCTCGATATTCTCCTTTAGCTGCCTCTACATTTAGATTTAAAGCCTTGTAGTTAGATTCCACCATCAAGTAATCCAAGCTTTACCTTTTATCAATTTAGTTGGTTTGATCTCAATATCAAATTCTAGAATTTTGGTCAACCATCGTCCTCTCCTTCCATCTGTATCTAGCTGTAGCAATACATCTTTAACAGTAATATTTGGCCCAAAAAAAACAATTTTTTAATGTAGCACATAAACTAGAAAAGACTTCAAAGCCTTAACTAGTGAATATGCTTATTTTTTAGTCACGTTGTATTTTAATTCAACATCTCCTAAAGCACAACTGTAAAATTAGATAGGCTACTCTAAAACTTATTTGTTCTTCTGTAACAAGATAGTTTCAATTGTCTCTTTTGAAGCATATGAAAAAATCAGAAAATCTTTTTCAAAATCAGGACTAATCAAAATTGGAGCTTCAATCAAGGCAAACTTGATTGCTGAAAAAGAATTATTTGCTTCATCTCGCCATTTAAATTCTGCATTCTTTTTTAGCAAGAAATTTATGTGATGATCAACTCTGCAAAGTTTGGTACAAATCACCTCAGAAAATTGATTTTCCCTAAAAATTACTGCAATTCTTTTCTATTCCTTAGAAAACCAATATTTTGAATAGCTTATACTCTTCCCGGATCAATACAGATGCCACTTTTTGTTACAATATGTCCCAATAATTTCCCTTCTTGGAAAACAAAGGATGAATTTTTTGGGTTCAAGGACAAACCAAAATTTTTGCGTTTGTCAAAAATTTGTTTCAAATGTTTCAAGTGGTCTTCATCAGATTTTGAATAGACTGTGATGTAATCCAAATATATGACTACAAATCTATCTTTTTCTCCTGCAAAAGCAATATCCATTGCCAGTTGAAAAGTTGCACCTGCATTCATTAGATCAGATGGAATTTTTTTGTACATGAATGCAACCCAGGGTGTGCTAAATGATGCCTTTTCTCTATCTTCCTGTCAACTGAAATCTGATTATATCCTGAAAATCCATCAATCATTGATAATATTTTGGATCCTACAACCTTCTGCAAAATATAATCCATCTTTGGCAGTGGATAGTTATATTTTAATGAACATCAGTTCAAGTTACGAAAATTGACACAAATTCTTATCTCTCCATTCTTTTTCTGAACCGGGACTATATTAGCTACCAAGTTAGAAAATCTCAAAGGTATAATTATCTTTGCTTCCCATATTTTTCTGATTTCTTTCTCAATGATTAGGAGCAGCATGGGATTGATATGTCTAATTTTTTGTGCTACAGGATTTGCATCCGTTTTCAAAGGAATCTTGTGCTCCATTATGCTTTTATGATAATTTTTCAGCTCACTATAAGAAAATAAAAAAATATTAGCAAATTCTTTCAGCAGCTTGATATATTTTGTTATGGTTTAAAGAGAAATGAATTTGGACACTTTGACTAATTTTGGTTGATATTTTGTGCCAATGTTACATTCTATTGTATTCTCTCAATCAAATTTACTTTCGGCCTTGAGAAAAATATCATTATTATCAAACAATATTTCTAAAGGGACTAAGCCTTTAGGAATATAGTTAGTTTTCAGATCTATAATGTTCTTCCCATCCATGGTTTTCTTAAAAGGCTTGCTATTTTGATTTTCAACAATTAACTGCTCATCATCAATTTGTATATTTGCAAACTCTTAAATGCACTCTAAAAATTTCTGAATTTCCTTATCATCCTCAAATACCTGCGAGTATTTGATGTTATCAGGAATTGAAGGTCTGTTTTTAATTTGACCGTCATAGGCTTCCTTGACATCTAGAGGAACTTTGAAATTACTAGTGGCAATAGCTAGTGAATCAGCCATTTGATTTTCTTCTCTAGTGACAAAAAATATATTTAATGTTGAAAAATAATTCTCAATCAAGTCCGATACTTCATTCCTATAATTTTTCAACTTGGAAGTTTTGACTTGGTAGTTGTTTCTCACCTGCTTTATCACCAACTCTGAATCACCAAAAGCAATTAGCTGCTCTGCTCCCAAATATTTCGCTACCTTCATACCCAAAATAAGCGCCTCATATTTAGAAGTGATTTAGTGGTAGAAAATTGCAATTTATATTCTATAGTTACCCTTTAATGAGTGGGCGAAAATAGGACTACACTAGTTCCTGATCCTTCTCTTGATGAGGCTCCATAAAAGTTCAATTTCCAGATCTGTCCTCCCTCTAAATGCTGCTCATTTGTACCTTTAAAGTGTTTTTTTTTTTTTTTTCAGTTTTTTCAAGCTAGAAATTGTTATCATCAACAACAAGGTATAGTATTAATGACCCCAATTCCTTTTCTTCAGCATATATGGGATGGTTTGAAGGATTATGTTGATCAATAATGTTGTAGGTCATTTGGGTTTCCCTATACAACCTTCTGAATTCCCCTCCAAACACTGGGATTGTGGCATATAACATGTCCATTTGAAGAGTGCCTCCCAAATTTTTAGACCAAGATTTGGAAAGCAGCATCCTTAATCTAGAAGCTATGTCTGAAACTACAATGTCCATCACTAATCTCTTCATAGGAAGCTAGGTAAGGGAAAAAACCAAGACCTTGATCACTCCTAGACACTTGACTTATGGAATCAAAGGTGTATAGGTCATGGTATTGCTTGGTGATCTCTAATCCTAATTCATCCATGACCTTCTTTGGCATCATATTATGAGAAGCTCTAGAATCTAGTAAACAATTATGCAACAATTTGTCATGCATATTGAGTGACAGGTAGAAAGGTGGTGATTTGTCATCATTTTGATCTTGGATATGACAACCTAGATAAATAGTGAGATTCTCATCCTCAATTTTTATTGAATCGAGAGCGAGGGGTGGTTTTAGCAGACTTTTAAAAGACTCTTTATATGCTGGAATTTTCAACAATTCTAGAAGTGGGACCGAAATTTTGATTTTATTCAATTCATATTTGAAACTGAAATAAATTGGAACTAATTCCTTATTTTCTGCAGTGATTTTGACAATTGGGGGATAATTTTGAGGTGGAGGAACCTCGTTGACCTTGGCCTTCTGTTTAGCAACTTGTTTATCTTAATCTATTTTTTGTTGATGTTGTTGAACAAGACCTTTGGACCTCAAAGGATGATATATATTTTGAACTTCTTGCTATTTTTTATCATTTTGTGCCTAAATTTGGGCATTCTCATCATCTGAAAACAAATAAATCCTTCACTGTTCTTCATATTCTTGCAAAGTCAAACATGTTGACTCTGAGGTTTCTCCCACAAGGTTTATTTCTTCACTTTCTTCTTCGTTTTCTTGGTGCTCTTCTTCAGCAAAATTATTCAAAGGAGGCTGAACATTTTCATCATCAACATTCCTCCTTGGGCGTTGTAGGATTTGTTGAGGTTGAAAAGGCCTTCTGAAGGGATCCTCATTTCTATTGGCCTCATTTTGATTGGCTCTAGCAGTAGGCTTGTTTTCAATCTCTAATTTTTTCATCTTAGAAGAAAGTTCCTTGATCAAATTAGACATTTGATCAATATTTTCTTCTGCTATAAGAGATTTAGAGGAAGAAGGTTTTTCTTATTTCATTTTCTTTTTGTCTTTTGCTACTTTCTCTTCCTCCATTTTCAATTTATTAGATTCCATAAGATTATACTACACTCCAATTGCAACCTCTTACATATCCATCAGTGTTTGTACTTTATCAGCTCTCAACCATAAAGCAAACTCATAACCTAAATAATATACAAAATTTATCATAGTTGTAGTCTCAATAGGCTTAATTTCTTTAGGAATTTTATGATAAATCTTATTAAACCTCTTGATAAAATTAGCCAATGACTCATCAACCTTCTTTTTCAGAGTTCCAAATTATGTAAGGTAGTACACATAGTCTTTCCTATCACCCCAATGCTTCACAAATACTTCCTCCAATTCATCAATTCCTGTTATTGAGTTTGGTGGCAGACTTCTAAACCATTTACAAGCTTCTCCATCTAGACTTTGAATGAAGAGTCTTGAATGGACATCTTCATGCTCAATGTTATCGTTGTCATCATAAAAATAGAAAGAAACTAAGTGTTCCTCAGCATAAAATCCTTCTCCCTCCCTAGTTTATTTTGGAATATATTTCAAGTAATATCCTTGAGGAAGTTGATGCAAGGGTTGAGGGAGAACAAGTGGCGCATATCTTGCAACCACTATTTGTTGCATCCTTGTGAGTGTTACACTGAAATTTGTCACCATGACGTTTTAGTGTCTATATGGGTTCATCATTACTCATATATTACTCCCTTAGAAGTCTACAACATCAAAGTTCCTAAAATCAAGCCTTGAAATTGAGAGAAAAGCTCATAAAAGTCTTAAAAACACTTGTACCGCACTTTCTCTTAACATTGTCTGCGGTGCCACACCTATTTGTTCTAAAGCATGCAGAGCTAAATGCTCTTTGATCTTGAACTTATTTTTCTTTTATTTTTGACTTGTGAAACTATTTTTCTGATTTTGATTGATTGATACTGGCTTGGGTAATTTATTCCTATAGAATCCCTAAAAAGTTCTTTAGAGTTTTTTATTTTTCTTTAATTTTTCTGGTCTCCGCACTTTGTCTTTAGGCACAGTGCAGTCATCTCCGCTGTTTTCCTATATAAATAGTGTGGCACCACACCTTTTTACATGGAAACCTGTAGACCCTGAGAAATTTTTTTTGAAAATTTAAAATTCTCTTTTCTAGGATCAACTTGCAAGATTTGCAGTATATACCAAGACTTGTATTTTCTATCAGAAAGCCTTGTGTGAATTTCTTTTCAGAAATTTTACAATCACATTATTCTCCATTAAGTTAATTGGGTGTTTTGAATATTCTTTTTTGAGAAATTCTTAATTTTATATCCTTTGGTAATTACTTCAAGGTTTGTCTCAGTCTCTTAACAATTTTGCATCTTTTTGCTTTTGTTTTTGCAAAAAGAAATCATCTAAATTGTGTCTAAGTGTTAATCGCATTTGAGTGTTTTTATTTTTTGATATTTGGAACTCTCACCCAATTTTCTTTAATTAAACTTGATTGGTTCTTAGATTACATTATACTCTCATCTTGTGTTTTATAATTCTCTTGCATAGAACACATTTTCATAATTAGAATTCTCATTTTCAGAATATGAATGAAAAATGTGCATAGATTACATTTGCATACTTTTCAAGTGAATTGTGCATGTGACACAATCCATATGAGCTGTAATCCGAAAAACCTCGTATAGATTTAGATCGCTTTAATTTGAATTTACATGTTTTTATGCTTGTTTTAAAAAAAAAAAATATATATATATATATATATATATATATATATATATATATATATATATATATATATATATATATATATATATATATGGAATTGATTAGTGTTAGTTTTTCTTGATGAAATTAGTGCATTATAGAATTTGTTATATTTTCTCTTATTGATCAATTGTTGGAAGTGAATGGAAACTCTCTCCTTACTTTAGTTAGGATTCATCGAATTGAAAATATTTCATTATCATATTCGATTGCATTCATTTTTGAGTCGGGTCATAACACCATTGGTTTCGTATCCATTTACCCTTTGAGTAATAGCAGCGTAAATAACACAATGCTTAATTAAAATTCATCTAGTAATTTTTACATTTTTAGGGCTCTTTCCACCAATCTAGCTCAGGATTAATGCTTTGGAATAGGTTGTAGTGAACTTTCCAAAGCAACTAAAACAAATAAGTAGTCGATCTTGTGGTAGGAAAATTCCAATAGTAGCATGTATGCTCTGGGAAGCTCCTCCTAAAGGAGTCAAGCACGAGATCATATCCGAACCAGTGAGGTAATCAATCCTTCCTCATTGGGAATGATAGAAGATATACACGTATTAACAATGGTAAACCTCATATTGACCATTTTCGAGGAGCCTGGGGTCACTTGTCGGTAAACCTTGGATTATGTCAAGGAGCCTTCAAGGGGATTGAGATTTGTTACTCTGCCCTTGCGTGTGTATCGGATCATAGACTGTTCCCCCAGGTATATTTGTTCCTGTTGGTGACCTTAGTGGCCATAAACTTTAGGATTTTTTTCCAAGGTGACAGTGGAGGGAAGATCCCACTGTGCCTGGAGCAGACGTCAACTAGACTCACTTGGACTCTCTGGAGGGTTCTCTTCACTCGAGATGGTATAGTGGAGAAACTTGCACCGGTATGTTTCATTAAGCAGGTTGTCGAGGTAACTGTTCTAACCATCATTTCTGCATTAAAATTCTACGATGTTGGATTTCATCACCAAATAGTGTTTCTAGTGCGGGAATCTACTATTTTTGTGTGGTTTGACTCCTAGATTTGATAGCGCGTGTTCATTTATTTGTTTTTACTTTTAGAGACCATAGGTGTGAATTGTGAATTTTAATTGTTTAGGTATGAATTGTGAATTGTTAATTTTAGTTTTAAATTGTTAATAAAATTCACTGAAGTTGAATCTAACGGCAAATGTTCTGGAATTTACCAACAAAGGAACCCCTCTTAACAAGAATCCTATTACTTTTCCTTGCTTTGGAAATGTTGGTCCTCCTTATATGGCTACATTGTCATTACCTGGATTTACAATAGGTTTACCGATATGGTTATTTTAAACTTTGTTGGCCCCGAATACTCAAATTGTTCCACCTCAAACGAATTCTTCACCTCAACAGAGTTCACCATCTCAACATCACCAACCTTCTATTGACCCTTTACCTTCTTTCCCCAATATTTCTTCCTCCCTTTCTTCCTCTTCGCTTGGTAAAATCCTTGACGCTAGTAACCAGGTGGCTAATAAGAAGAAGTAAGGGAAGAAGAAGAAGAAGAAGCAAAATGAGAAAGAAGTCAACAAACTAACCATGGCTGTAAGTGTTAGTAATGTTGAGGAAACCTCCAACATGCATCGTAAACCAAAATTTCCTTGCAAGCTTTGTAAGGGTGACCACTTCCTTATCAATTGTCCTGGTATTCCAAAGGTCTTGGAATTATGGTCAGAAAAATCTCATCAACTTTCCATTGATCCATCAACTAGTGATAGTCAGGTTCTTAGGAAAAAGGGTAAAGTTAGGTTTCCTTGTAGGTTATGCAAAGGGAGTCATAAAACTCACATTTTCCCTCACATGGATGAAGCCTCAAAATTTTTGGAAAACATTACTATTCCACAGCAAAAACTTCCAACAGGTTATCGTCAAATTTCTCCCAACCTACCGTCAATTGACGGAGTGATTGATCTAATTCCAAGTACAGTCAATCCCACTCTTCCATTGGAGAGTGAAACTGATATCACTCAGGTTGATGATCCATTAGTTGATCAAGTGCTCGACTCGATTTCACATTCGGTCGATCCCATTCTCCCTGTAGAGAGTGAACTTCATACTACTCAAGTTATTCTTGTTACATCGGATTCTTCTACACCAGGGGGCCTTACACCTATTCCTATAGATCCCCCTCCAAGTACCGAGGTATTTTCCTTTGATTGGAATATACTAACAGAACCTCGTCTTCCTTCTTCCATCCCTTTGCAAATAATTTTGTAGGCTTGTCGTAAGAATGTATGCCACACACATGTAGATGAAGGTGCTTCTTTTAGTATTTTATCCTCAACTGCTTGGAAAGCTTTGGTTTCCCCTTAGCTTGTGCCTATTACGCAGAATCTGAAAGCTTTTAACAAAACCATTAGTGAACCTTTAGGGATCCTTCCTAGGTTTTCTATTACTTTGGAAGGTAAAATTGTCTGTATTGATATTATGGTAGTTCGAGGCCCCTTGGATTTCAATTTAGTCCTTGGGTGAGACTATGTCTATGCAATGAAAGTTGTCGTATCGACACTCTTTCGCGTGATGTCTTTCCCTCACAATGGAAAAATTGTGACTATTGACCAACTTTCATTCACAAGTCTTGATTCGACTACCAAAAATCTGACACCCCTAAATGTTCCTTATACAAAGTGGTATCTACCCCGCCATGGGTTAATTATGTGGCAACCAGTCCCATGTTTTCAGTTACCAATGCAAGCGAGCCTCTCACTATTTTCTCAACTTACTTTGACTTAGATCCAGTAATTGACATGGAAAACTCTATGGGATTATTTGAACGTGATGTTCTTATCCCTTTTGAGTCCCTTGACATGTGTTCCTTTCAGAGAACTGTTCTTCCATCTAACGAAGACCTCTTGGAAGCTATGATAGAGATATGTCTGTTGACCGGATAAATAAATATTGCAGACAAGATCGATCTCCCTAGTACCAAAAGGTAATCTAGCAACAAACAGCCAAATAAACCTATCTTTCTCTAGACATATGAGATTTACAAAAGAATACTATAAAGGTGTTAAGGTCTTATCATAGATCCAATGCTTGTTCGAAGTAATTGTCCCTTGGTCACTTGAAGGAGTTATCTTTTATAGACATGAAGTCACAAACAAGAAAAAATTGAATAGCACCTGTATAGTAAATATTATAAATCATGCCTATCATGGTGATCAAGGAATCCATGAAATAAACAGTTAATTAACAACTTATTGAGAAAAATGAATTCATTTGTATTAACTTTTAATGAAGAAAAATTTACAACCTTAGCCTTGATGTTGAACAGGCCTTCCTGGGGTTTGAAGCAGGAATCTCCTCTACTCTAACAAGCCTTGCACTCTTCCAACCAAGACAGATAGAGGTATGTGATCTCTCCTCACAAAAATCTTAGTTAAATGAGTCTGAATCCCAACAACACTTAACCTAAAACAATTCTAAATCTTCAACTCCCTTTGAGGCTACCCAATGCCTGTTTTTATAGTGCAAAAGAGGAGGCTTCAGTTCCAACTATGAAGGGATAGAATCGTCCTTCAAAGGGATAAGCTCCTCACATCAAGGGGTTAGCTCCCTAAGGTAAGGGATACATGAACCTCAAAAGAGCGGCTCTTCCACTGCAAGATTCCTTCTAGAGGCTTCTAGAATTTACTGAAAGTGATATTTTTTAGTTTACTTGCGCATTTTTAATCTTTTACATGGGTCCGCACCCATAACACAAAGAAAGTGAATTCACATACGCAGGAGTCATGAACATTAGGTGTGGGACTGCAAGCAAGACAAAGAGAAAGTGTGATACCAGAGTTAAGGAGATTTTTAAGAACGTTTCTCTTATTTTCAAGGCTTGACATGAGGAACTGATGTGTTAGACTTGTAAAGGAGGAAGTATGAGTAATAATGAGCTCATACAAATAGTAGAATTCCAAGATGAAAATTTTCAGTGCAACATATTTCCCCCTAAAGTGCAAAGTCTGGAATAAATGAAGATGAAGTCTATCATATATGAAGAGTGCATTACTTTATCATTTCAAGGATCATCCTGTGGACACCCCAGTCAGAACCTGTAAAAACATTCAATGCAAAAAATATATATGTAAACATATCATCATTGAGGTAGGCATTCCCATACTCAGATCAAAACTAACTAGAAACTGATTTAAACTTTTATGATATAGGAATTATTTTCAATACATCAATAGTATAGACATGTGTAGACACAGTATGGATGCAGCCATTTGTTTATGAATAGTCCACTGTATAAATGATAAAAAATTCCTCGCAGCCTAGATGGTAGAAACTAGATCCAAGGTCTTAATTTCCACTTCTCGAACTAGTACAATTCTATCCATGTGAATGAATGTGTCGAAGTCGAACATGGTAGAAACCACTTGATTACCAGTCAATGATGTAGACTGTTAACAAGTGTGAGAGTAACCACTAGTAATTTCAATGGACCTCAAAGTACTCAGTACAATCCATGAAATGTGAATGAATGAGCTGAAGTTGAACATGTCACGGAATCATTTGATCGAAGGTCAATGATGCAACCTGTCGTCGAAAGCGAGAAACCTGCCATTAAGGCATGTAGATTTAAAGGTATTGACAATTTCTAGATCAACTTCCTAGATAATGAGTTGTTGTCGATAGGAAGTGATCCGTCGTAGGAAAGCCCACAACACGAAATCATAGATCAAGTTTGGAAGAAATATATTGGCAAGGACTGACTCAAGGATGGTCACCATGGATGACAGATATTTTGCAGATGAATGGTTCATTTGAACTTTCCTCTTGAACACATAACGACACTAAAGATGGTTTGGCAACAATTGACCCAAAGCTAATACCCAGAAACCGGCTGAAGACTTTCAATATGGTTTTATTAACTGTTAGGTAAAGGATTTCCCAACCCAGGTGAACAAAAGTGTTGTGTTCAAGAGTGGTGAACGGCTTTTCGAATAATCAAAATACAACAAACAGGTTCATTTTTCTCTCTTTTCCCCCACCATTTCTGGAAAGTACCTCTTTATTTTTGACAAGCTCAAGGAGGATAACATTTTCTTGTTTATAAGCTCATCCTTTGGATGAGTCCAACTTAGTTTAAGATTAAAACCCTAAGAAGGAGTGGTTCGTTCCTATTTTGAAATTGAACAGGTCCTTTACTGTTAAATTTTAACGAGTCTAGTATAGGAGAAACTCGGTGTTTTTTCAATTTTAGGGAGTCAGAAGAAAAAACTTAAGAAGACTCCATGAGGGTACTTTTTTGTAAATTTAGTCTCTCTAGCCCGAAAAAGGATAAAATAATGTGGGAGAGAACTCTATTGACCGTATTTAGTCAATGTATACCTTTTTCGTAAATATTTCATTTCAGTCCGTAAAAGGGGTAAACTTATACTGAAAGGACGATCATTCATTTATTTTAACGAGTTTCAATAATCAAGTGCTTGGAAATATTTTCAATTTTCGAGAGTCTGAAAAGAGCTTAAAAGAGGACTCCAAGTTTTCGTTTTTTCGTAAATTTTTGAAAGAGTCCAAAAAAGTGATAAAAGTATGCTCTTTGTTGAA
This sequence comes from Pinus albicaulis, assembly GCA_034641835.2. Classification (NCBI taxonomy): domain Eukaryota; kingdom Viridiplantae; phylum Streptophyta; class Pinopsida; order Pinales; family Pinaceae; genus Pinus; species Pinus albicaulis. The sequence continues at coordinate 601,105,486 of CM076580.1, forward strand.
AAACGATCAATTTTCCCGAAAAATCCAATTTTCTGCACAAAAAATCGAAACATTACACATAACTGTTTAAGATAAATAAAAATGTTTTCAAAAATAACCTTTTTAAAGTGAAAAATAAGCGAATTAAAAATTCATTTATTCAAAAAAACTTATAAAAAGGACTTTTCTAACTTCATTTTTACCATTTGAGTTCAGAGTGAAAAGTGAGAGCTTTTGGGTAAAAAAGTTCCTGCGAAGATTTTGGAAAATCCGTCTGGCGAAATCGAGAACCGTCAGCTCCAAGTAATCCAATACCTCCTTATCTTGCATTTCATCCATTTATATTTCGTTTTTAGGCTTTAGATTTCATTTTGTAAGCAAAAATAGGTTGAAAAAATCGTCCGTGGGGGTCTGCAGGTGCAAGACGTGGGCCCTGTGGACCCCGACTTTTTTCTACATAGAAAAAAGTCCCGGGTCCACACTTGTTCCACAACACCCATGCGTACCTACGCACTATGTATGAACTTAGGGTGCATACCCTGCGCAATGAAATTTCAAACTTAATTTTCTCAATTTCCGCCCAGAAATTTTCAAAAAATCTTGTTCTAATATGTCTTTTTATGCATTTAGGACATACAAGATGCTTGTTTGGAGAGAAAGCGAGCATGAAGACATAGATGATGCCGCAATGAATCATTTTCCTACAATGTAGGCATTGAGAGCATGCGGTTTGTATAAATTTTGGGCCATTCAAGGCATGAGGGCACAGGTAGACCTCCTGACGTGGCCGGTGAATAGATGGAATGTAGAGGACTAGTGTTTTATTATTGGTGGCCACCGACTCAAAATTGATTTGGAGGATATCTATTTTTTGTCTGGTTTGTCCAAGTGGGGTGAAAAAATTTCTCTGTTTGGGACTAGGCCAGGTGGCTAGTCTATCGCTAGTATTCGACTAGAGTTCTGTGATGATCAGGCAGACCCCTGGGACAGTCGGATTGACATAAAAAATATCATCCATCCCAAGATTAAAGTTATTGCATTTACTATCACCAAACTGTGTGGGAGTGAAACATTGCATGTGGCTACTAGTTCCTAGATGCGCATTGCTATAGACTGTTTTCGAGGCACCATTTTCAACTGGTGCGAAGCTGTGTTGGCCAATGTAAAAGGCCAACTAACCAGAGCAAAGAATGGAAAGATAAACAACTTTGGATAGGGATCCATTGTAGTCACCTTTTCTCTAAAGAGGATCCCCATGTTAGCTCCGTAGAACATTCCTGTTGATGCTGGTCGACCTTGAGAACCTAGGATGGTTCGTTGGGTTGCATTGATGGCCCATCATGCTGAGGGCATCGAGGTTGTTCGATTTTCTTCTTCATATTTTCGTTGGCTGGAACGCCAAATTTTTGTTATAGAGGACTTTCCATATGCCGGGATATATTTCTACGGCGATCGAGAGATGGCTCTCCCAGTAGGGGAACAGTGGGATGAATCAGGTAAAAATCATTTTCAAAAATTTCTAAGTTCTAATTTTTTTTATTTTAATCATCCCAGAACTAATAATCAAAAGTTTAAATGCAGATGTGGGTCCACAGTGACCAACCCATCTCCAGCCTTATGAGAGGAGGCATCCAATTGCCACGGCACCAGCCCCAGAGGGCCAATCATCAGAGATCCTGTCTGATTTAGAGCATTACCTAGAGTGCCTGACTCTAGACATTCCAGGGACTGACATAGATGATATTCCACTCAGATTATAGAGATATGTGATTGGTGTCCCAGGACCTTTTAGGAGGTTCCTGTGTAGGGTGGCCCAAGCAGTGGTCTCTTATCATGATCATAATCAGGGATAGGATGATCGTTTTGTAGACTCATATTTTTTGACCTTTTGTATTATCATTTTTGCTAATCATAAGGTGTTTTTCAACCTATGATCGAAGACGATGTATATTTTGAAAAAAAACTTCTATGCTATGATATATCATTATTACCGGCTATCTATGTACATGTTATTAAATGTTGTTTAATTTACTGTTTTGATTATTGAAAATGTCTATTTATCATACCTGAAGCAACTGCATCTGCTAATGTATTTAAATGTCTTGGAATATGTTGATATTAAATGTAATAAAATTCACGTTCCAAGAGATGAACTCTTAAAAATAACCATAATAACACTAGATTTCTAATGGCATAAACCCTGTTAACTTGTAATACAACAAGTTCAGAATCCAACCTAACAATCAAACTCCGAATTCCAAACGATATGGATTCAAATAATAACTCAATGACTGCACTATACTCTGCAATGTTATTCGTTGTTTGACCAAGGCTTACCCCATTCATGGATACTAACTCGTCAGAGGGTGAATAGATAACCCAAGCTGCGGAAGAAATGTTCCATGTACTACGAAAAGCACCGTCAGCAAAACCAATGTAGGTTTGAAGAGACGTCTACATCTACAATATCAAGAGTAAAAATCAGATAAGCAGGAATAGTGATAATAACACACTCTAAACTAGGCACGCTTTTCTAATATAAAACACACCAACAGTAAAGAATCTAATCTAATTAAAAATCTCCACACCAAGTTTAAGCATAATATCTCTTCAAATAAAGCCCATTTCTAGGTTTATCTAAAGGGACACCATCGAAATCTATCAACTCATAGGCCCCTTTTTCCAGCTTTCACTTAACAATGAAAGGACCATGCCACATAGGCACAAATTGTCTAGCCCCTAGCTTATCATTGGATTGATCGTACACTAAAACTAGGTCTCCTTCTGAAAAATTACAAGGTGTAACATTTCTGTCGTACTGAGCCTTTATTCATTTGACATGAGCTTCATTTGCTAATGCAACATTTCGTCGATTCTCATCTAACTAAGCCAAGTACAAAAAATGCTTCTCCTCTTTAGAGGTAGCTGGGAGTAATTATATGGCTAATTTCAATGACGAAATTTCGCATTTAATAGGCAACACAGCTTCCAAACTGTAAACCAGTTGAAAGGGAGTGAAACCAGTTGATGTTTTTACTGAGGTCTGATATGCCCAAAGTGTTGAAAATAACATGGAATTCAAATTCGACTTATGAATACCAATAATTAATTTGATCACAGTGACTAAAACTTTATTGATAGCTTCAACCAGATCATTAGCTTGCGGGTAATATGGAGTAGAATTATCGTGGCGCAGGCCAAGTTGATTTGTCAGTTCAGTCATCATGATATTTTGAAAATGAATTCCATGATCTGTAATAATGGCTTGAGGAACACTAAATCTAGCAATTATATGATTGAACATGAAATTTGCAGCAGTCCTTCCGTCTGCCAAAAATGTAGGCATCGCCTCGACCCACTTAGTAAAATAATCTACCGCTAGGATAATATACGCATGCCCCCCGGACGAGTGAGGGTTACATGTAATAAAGTCAATACCCCACTTTGTGAAAGGACCGACAACAATTATAGGGTGAAGAGGAGTTGGTGGTGCACACATTTTACGATCAAAGACCTGACAATTATGGCATTTCCGGACTATATAGATATAATCTTTGAATAACGACAGCCAGAAATAACCAGTGCGCAATATATTTTGGGTTGTGGCATACCCATACATATGACCGCCACATGCTCTAGAATGATAGTCATTTAGAACCTTCTCAGCTTCTTCATGAGTAAGACAGCATCAGAAAACAGAATCCGCTCCGCGACAATAGAGTGTATCACCAATAATATTGTATTTTTGGGATTGGAAACGTATTTTCCGTCACTGAGATCGTGAAATTTCAGGCCGAAAAGATTGGGTTTGGAGATAAAAAATAATATCCCCATACCAAGGATCGAGAGTACTGATAGGAAACAAGGATTTGTCCACAATGGGCTGCTCCGCCACAGTTTCAGTATCAGTAGAGGGGAAATCACACATCAGTTCTGCAAAAACCAAAGATTTTTTTGCCTTGGATTTTTCAAATTCCAAGTCAAATTCCTAGAGGATAACTATCCATTTGGAATACTTTCCCCCTAGCAATGTTTTGGTCAAGATGTACATCATAGGGTTATAGTTAGAAATTACTGTGGTTTTTCGTAATAAGATGTAGTGTCAAAATCTTTGGAAAACTTGAACAGTTTCCAAGGCCAATTTCCCCACATGTGTGTATCTGATCTCAATTGGATGCAGATTTTGACTAAGATAGTAAATCACATGTTCATTGTTGAATTCATCTTCCTGAACTAAAACCATCCCAATGGTGGAATGATAGGTGACGAGGTATAAAAAATAGTCCTAGTTGTAATTGGGAGGATGAAATAACGGTGCATGGGTCAACGCGTATTTGAGTGCATCAAAAGATCGATTAGCGATCTCATCCAAAAAGAATGGAACGCTACGTTTCAACAACCTAGTAAAACCCTTTGTTAATTCAACGTAGTTAGGAATGAACCGATGTAAAAAGTTTTCTTTCCCCTGCAAAATTTGGAGTTGGCACAGATTCGAAGCAGGAGGTAGATTGACAATAGCTTCGACCATCGACGGATCAACGTGAATGCCTTGTTTCGAAACAATAAATCCCAGTAAGTGACCCGATTCTACACAGAAAATGCATTTGTGTGGATTCAGCCGAATTTGATAATGCATACATCTCATAAATATTGCTCGTAAATGAGTGAGATGGTCGGCCCTACGCCATGAATGAGCAGGTAAATCATCGAGATAAGGCTACACAATGTGCTTAATGTCATTAAATGCGTAAGACATAGCCCTTTGAAAGGTTTCCCCATCGTTCTTCAATCCAAAGGGTATTTTGCAATAAGAAAATGTCCCCCATGGACAAATGAATGTTGTTTTTGGATGATCAGCAGGGAGTATGTTTATTTGATTGTAACTAAAAAAACCATCCATAAAGGAAAACATTTCACTGCCGGCACAATCATCAATTATTTGATCGATATAAGGGGTTGGATAATTGTCTTTAGGACAAGCTCGATTAGTATCCCTATAGTCGATACATACTCTTATCGTTCCTTATTTTTTGTTAACAGGAACAATATTCAATACCCAATCGGTTAAAGGAATTGGATAAATGAAACCTGCTCGAAGTATTTTCTCAACTTCGGCTTTGATAGCAGAAACGTTTCTTGGATGTATCTGACGTAAACGTTGACAGATAGGTTTGGCATCCGGGTAAGTCTTGATTTCATGTACAACAATTGACAGATCGATTCCTGGAATTTCCTCATATGACCAGGAAAACATGTCACAGAATTCTTGAAATAGGGCTTTATAAGATTGGAGTTCATCGTCCGTACAACAAGCACCTATATGAATGTTTTCAATTATTCCTGGCTTAACTAAAATGTCAATTGGAATCGTTCGAGAGATATTTTCCAAATTTAACTTAGAATCAGGATTTTGTAATGGATTCTACGGTTATTTGACATATTTAGTAGTAAAAATAGAAGCGAAATCATTTTCAAAATGATCCATCTCAGGTAAAAACGAAGATCGATGATGAAGATCTTCCCATGGTAAATCGTCAACAGACAAAAGTTCACGAATCTGCTCATCAGTATGAACAAGATCAGGAATGTCGTTGTGGCTGAGCTAGATATAGAAAGTGATTCCTCATGGATCCCATTCATTGGATCAGTTTCGGTTGAAGAAGGATCGGAAATCAATTGTACAGCCTGATATGCAATTTCAAAGGGACTCAAAGGCATCGCACCATCAAAAGAATCCAAATCGGAATCGGAAGGTACGATCCAAGGATCATCAAACGTAATGGTATTCGATGAAATCATATGAATATTTGCAAGAGGAGGCGATAATTTGGGAGAAGGAAAGGAAAAAGTTCCTAGTAAACCAAAATCTTTAATCAAACCTACCCCAACATCCTTGTAAGGGATAGTTTTTTTACCGACGTGCTGGATAGTTTCTGTAGAGGCTGGATCGGATGAGAAATAAGTTAACTGGTCTATTGTAATGATCTTTCCTTGATGTGGAAACTTAATAAGCCAAAAGATCGAAGAAACAACAACATTCATAGCATAAGACCAACTACGACCCAGGAGAAGGTTGTAATCTAGAGGGGCATCAACCACTTCCACATCTAGATTTACGGTTTTTCCTTCGACCCCTATAAGTAAATCCTGTAAAATACCGAAAGGATGGAACCCTCAGCCATCAAAAGCCTTTAGAATTTTCGGATACTGATTGAGTGTAGGATAACCAAGCGATTTCCAACACTGGATCGACATAATACACGTAAGAGCCCCTTCATCAATCATAGTCCGAAATATCGGTCTGTTTTTTACTAATACTAGAATCTGGAAAGCCATTTGATGAGGTAGGTGGGGTGTATTATTCTCTAAATCGAAGATTATAAGGTTGGAATCCCGAATATCGATAGCTCCTATAGCAAACAAAATTAATTTATGCTATGCTGGGCACGATTGCAACACTTCCAAAGCTGACATTTCTGAAGGGGAAATAGCTAAGTCCTCAACAATGTTGTAATTCTGAGCAGCTCTCGCATGTGAATTGAAAGCTGATTTATGAAGTACAACTTTAGTAGGTGGTTTGATTACTAGGTCTGGATTGGGTTTCTCAATCTGTAGCGGATCAGAAACGGGAGGAGGTGTAGTTGATGTGTTTGAATTAGAAGTTTCTGCTTCTTTACCACCAACAAGACTTTTACTACCATTATCCTGCGATCGCGTCACAATCCTGAAATGAGACATCATCATAATAGGTTCTTATGAGGCATTCGAGGTGGAACCAATCATCTTACTGTCTTGAGTGGGAAAAGGATCCTTCAAGACAGCAGGTTGTTGAGAACCTTTAACGAATTTCGAAACCTCTTCTCGATGTGCGCATTCTTTAGTAAAATGATCCTCGTCGCAAATGAAACAAGGATAGTGAGGCTTGCGTTTTTCATCATTAGATTTATTTTTATCTGTTTTTTCTTTTGAATTTTGTTTGTTTTTATTCTTCCCCTTATTTTTACCACCAGATTTAGATTTGGACGTAGATGTCTCTACGACATGAATGTCGGCAAAAATTTCAGCGGAAGACTCTCCTTTCGGGGAATCAGGTAAAGTTATTATAGGAGAAGAATTCTTTGAAGATTTCTTCTTGCTTTTAATATTAACTATACCAATCATACCATCAGCAGCATGAGACCCTGAAGGAGCTACAGTTATTTGACCTTGTTTTGGAAGATTAGGAATTTTTTCATGTAAAGTACCTGACTGCGTATAGACGAGGTCAAGGTACTAAGCTTGAGCAATGACTTTCTCCTCAGTAACAACTCCTGCCTTAGCTACATCTTCAGTGATTTTGGGTAATAATGATTTAACAAACCATTCCGCCAAAATTTGATCCAGAATGAAAACTTTCATTAAACGTTGTCTACATCACCATTCGTGAATATGATCAAAAATATATGTGGATGTGGATTGTTTTAGCGAAGTCAACAGTTTTGTGCCATTGTCGTATCTGACAAGCAACTGAAAATGATTTAAGAAAGCAGTTGCTAACTGACTGAAATTATTAAAAGAGCCTCGTGGTAACTCAATGTACCATTTGGCGGCAAGACTAATAAGAGTTCGTTGAAAAAGACGTAAGCGAATTGAATCATCAATTATCGAATTAGATGCACACCAGAGGTGATAAGTCATAACGTGATTTGACGGATCCTCTCCTGACTTACCCTCAAATTTCAGTATATCACTGGGCAACTTATGCGGCATTGGTGACCAATATGGATGATAGAAAATTGGATCATTCATAAGGCATGACAAATCAGGTAAATCCAAAGTTGCAATAAATGGTAACTGACGGTTAGGGTCGCGAAAACCTTGAGTAACAAGAGCAGTTCTGGGAGGAGGATACCCAGTAAAATTAGTAATTGGATTTTCATTAGGAATGGTATAACCCCCCGGGAAACCAGGATTAACCGGGCCAAACTGTGGTTGTTGAGGCTATTGATAAGTACAGCCAGGGTATGGTTGATACTGATAAACTAGGTTTTGTGAAATGGGACCGAATTGATATTGTCCCTGGTACGGTTGATATGTGAATTGCGGTTGACTTGTGACAATCGCACTTGTACCATCTTGTCTTGTAGGTATCTGGACCAAATTCTGAATTATAGGTCCTGACTGGGGTATAGAGACTTGAGGGATTTGCACGGATGCATGGATAGAAGAAACCGGAGCTACAGATACTCCAGAAACAAGTGTTATAGGTTGAACAGATGTTGCAGTAGTTGTAGCAGTTTGAGGCAGAGTCTGAGGTGTACTAGGCCTAGACTGCTGAACAGAACCAGGTGCAGGGATTTGAACAGTAGGCTGGAGAGGTTGCTGGGTTGGACCAGAAACCAAAGGTTGTCCAGGTTGAGTAGAAAACTGCACATTAGGTTGCATAGTCTGTTGAATTTGGGACGGATCCCACACCATGTTTATTCTGGGGTATTTTCCCATAAAAGGTTGTACATATGAAGGACCATAGCCTGGTTGAACGTAGGGTTGATAACTAAGTGGTAAATTTCCAACTCCTTGTACAAATGATTGACTAGAAGGCTGTTGAAAACCTTGATTTGGGTACTAACCTTGAGGTTTATAACCCTAAGGCACGTACTGAATTTGGGGTTGATAAGGACCTTGAGGAACATACTAAGTCTGGGGTTGACCTTGGGGTATGTACTGTCCTGAAGGTTGATAACCTTGAGGTATGTACTATCCTTGAGGTTGTTCTCCAAAACAATATTGTCCTACAATTTTCCCTGGGAAAAATTTACCCTGTAATTGCCCCCCAGGTGGTAATTGACTACCTTGAGGTTGCCCCTCAGGCGGTAATTGACCACCTTGAGGTTGCCCCCCAGGCAGTAACTGACCACCTTGAGGTTGCCCCCGAGGCGGTAACTGACCACCTTGAGGTTTAGGATTTGGAATATTACCAGACATCATAAATGTTTGCTCTGCGTTTTACATTTCAATTTTAATTCCATTAAGACCAGATGATAATACTTGTTCAATCGGTCAAGGAGATGCTCCTAAAAAAGTACCCAAAAGAGCCTAATACCCCAAAGGAACAGAAGGAACACCATGTAAAAATTCTTCTGGTATTTGGGAAAACATGGATGACTCTCCTGCCATGATAGATGAAGGATAGTAACCTTTGGGCATAGGATGAAACGGAATTCGAGGTGGAAAAAAAGCAAGACCCAGGTTTTCTAAAAAAATTTCAAAGATAAATACCAAGCGTCAATCCTAATAGGGCTGTAGAAAATGGATTCACGCTCCCTAAGATTCAAAGACTGAGGATTCGGGAAGAGATACCTCTTCATCTGGACTAGCAAGTTCTTCAATGGAAATGAGGCCAGATGGAAAATCTTCAGTAACAATATTTCTTACCCTAGGTGAATCAGGATCGCTAGAAGTTGAAGTAATAAATCCTGAGGATGTTTCCAAAACAGAATGTTCAGTGTTAGGTTCAGAAATTTCAGGTTCCTCAGCTAGTTCACTAGAAGGAGAAATACTACCAGTAACTTTGGAAACTGAAATCGGTTCTTGAATGTGTTATGTCGTGGGTATTTGATGATCAGGATGAAAAACTATAGATGAAATTCCAATTTCTGTTGATCTAATTCTACCACTACTAGATGATACTAGAGCACGCAGCCCTTCAAGCTGACTTGGTGTATACTCAGGGGGCTTCCCCTGAAGTCTCTGGGATTGTCTCAGTAATTTTTCCATGATTAAATATTAATCAATCACATGCAAACAAAGAAAATTTCAATAAATACACCTAAAGTCTCTAAAGAAACAAACAGTTGAATCACACGCCTAAAAAATCTAAGAGTTCAAACCACACACAAACAGTAACTTCTCGTACGAAAAACAATAGTTAGTGATGAAATCCAACTTAGTAGAAATTTAAGACAGAAAGGGCGGTTGGAACAGTTACCCCGACAACCTGCTTAATGAAACAGACTGGCACAAGTTTCTTCATAAAACCATCTCGAGTGAAGAGAACCCCCAGAGAGTCCAAGTGAGTCTAGTCGACATCTGCTCCAGGTATAGTGAGATCTTTCCTTCACCGTCACCTTAGGAAATAATCTTAAGCTTATGGACACTAAGGTTACCAACAGTAACAAATACAACTGGGGGAACAGTCTACGATCCGATCCCACGCGCAAGGGAAAAGTAACTAAGCTCAATCCCCTTGAAGGCTCCTCGACATGGTCAATCCCAGGTTTACCGACAAGTGACCCCAGGCTCCTCGACAATGGTTAATGCGAGGTTTACCATTTGTAATCTGCGCAGATCTTCTATCTTTCCCAATGAAACAGAATTGATTGTCTCAAAGGTTCAGACATGATCTCGTGATTAACTCCTTTAATAGAAGCTTCCCAGATTGTACCAATTACAATTGGATTCATTTCCTACCGCCAGATTTATCTACTTGTTTTTTTTTACTATCTTGGAGAGTTAATTACTCCCTACTCCAAGATACTAGCCTAAGCTATATTGGTGATAAGAGCCCTAGAAATAAAAAGATTACTAGATCAATTTTAATTAAGCGTTTTTTTTATGGGTTGTTCTTTAATTCAATAGGTATGGAAATGAAACTTTTATGTTGTGAAGACTTGACTTCCAAAAACACTAAAAAAATGCACCTAAAAATGATAATCAATTCGTTTATCTTTCAATGAAATTCTAGCTAAAGAAAGAGTTTGAGAATGCAATTCTTTTTAAGAGACAATTATTTCTTTGAACATGAAGAATAAATGAAAGAAAATATTTTTGTCTTTTCAATAAGAACTCAAAACAAGACAAATAATCAATGCTCACAATAAATCCCTTTCACTTTCAAGACTCGAAACTACAAAAAACAACTTTCCTTCAAAAGAGATCTACAAATTCTAAAAAGCATTCAAAACTACAAAAACTAATTTTGAGATCTACAAACTTTGAAAATCTAATTGAATAAAAGCTTTTGTTTTTTTTAAGAATGTTTTAATTAGTTGTTCAGTAAACTAAGGATTCATTTGTACAGAATAACAAACAAATCAAAAAACATCCAGATATGTTTCCTTTTGTAAAAATGAAATTCAAAGCTTATAACAAATTTTGTTCAAAGATTTGCAAAGAGACAACTAGATCTATTTCTCAAGAAAGGATGGATTTCACAACCAAGTCAGACTCATCAAGAAGAAAAAAATACCAGTGTGATCTAAGGTATTTCAAGCTTCCAATCTTTGAGTCACTACAGAGACCAAGTGAAACCAATCCAAGTATGCAAAACTTCTAGAAAATCACCCAAAACACAAATACTGTTGGAACTCACTCACAAGAGGATTTTGATAGGAATAATATACAACTGGGTAGATACTAGAAACCCTAAATAAAATTAAAGATAAACTGGAATAAGAAATCTTGATTTTTTCAAAAAATTTAACAGTTTCCACAGGCCCCAGAAGTAACAGATGCGGTCTCGCACTGGTTACTGAAGGAAAGTGCGAAACTGCCCGCACTGTGTAAGAAAACAAAGTGCGGTCCCTAGAAAAGTTCAAGAAAAACACAAAAGACTTCAAAATTTTTAAAAGCAAAGTAAAGATAAGCTACCCAGGCAAGTATCCATCAATCAAAAACCAGAAAAATCATTTTCTCAAGTCAAAACAAAGGAAAACCAAAAAACAAGAATCCTTCCCCAATGGAGTCGTCAATTTGTTGATCGGATAAATCAATCTTGCAGACAAGATCGATCTCCCTAGTACCAAAAGGTAATCTAGCAACAAACAGCCAAATAAACCTATCTTTCTCTAGACATATGCGATTTACAAAAGAATACTATAAAGGTGTTAATGTCCTACCGTAGATCCAATGCTTGTTCGAAGTAGTTTTCCCTCGGTCACTTGAAGGAGTTATCTTTTATAGACCTACAGTCACAAACAAGAAAACATTAAATAGCACCTGTATAGTAAATATTATAAATCATGCCTCTCATGGTGATCAAGGAATCCATGAAATAAACAGTTAATTAACAGCTTATTGAGAAAAATGAATTCATTTGTATTAACTTTTAATGAAGAAAACCTTACAACCTTAGCCTTGATGCTGAACATGCCTTCCCCGAGTCCAAAGCAGGAATCTCCTCTACTCTAACAAGCCTTGCACTCTTCCGACCGAGACAGATAAAGGGATGTGATCTCTCCTCACAAAAATCTCAGTTAAATGAGTCTAAATCCCAATAGCACTTAACCTAAAATAATTCTAAAGCTTCAACTCCCTTTGAGGCTACCCAATGCCTCTTTTTATAGTGCAAAAGAGGAGGTTTCAGTTCCAATTATGAAGGGATAGAATCCTCCTTCAAAGGGATAAGCTCTTCACATCAAGGGGTTAGCTCCCTAAGGTAAGGGATACATGAACCTCAAAAGAGCGGTTCTGCCACCGCAAGATTCCTTCCAGAGGCTTCTAGAATTTACTGAAAGTGAGCTTTTTGAGTTTACTTGCGCCTTTTTAATATTTTACAGGGGTCCGCACCCATAACACATAGAAATTGCGTTCAGGTATGCAGGAGTCATGAACATTAGGTGCGGGACTGCAGGCAAGACAAAGAGAAAGTGCGATACCAGAGTTAAGGAGATTTTTAAGAACTTTTCTCTTATTTTCAAGGCTTGACATGAGGAACTGATGTGTTAGACTTGCAAAGGAGGAAGTATGAGTGATAATGAGCTCATACAAATAGCAGAATGCCAAAATGACAATTTTCAGTGCAACAACGTCCCTTCACATGTGTTTCTTCTATTTGGAAGCCATGATCAAGAAGTTTGGCGAGGATAGTTCCTATTACTATGTCAACCTCGTTAAAAAATGAAACAATTCTGGTGAGGATAGTTCCTTTTACTGTGTAAACCTCACTAAAAAAATGAAACAAATATATGAGGAGAGTTCCTTTTACTGTGTCAACCTCGTTAAAAAATGAAGCAGACCCATGAGGACAGTTCTTTTCCCATGTCAACCTCATTAACAAATGAATCAGTAGGTTATATAGGTAGATTGTAGAGAGTAGATATAAGGACAATTATTTTACTGTGTCAACCTCGTTAAAAAATGAAACAGACCCATGAGGACAGTTCTTTTCCTGTGTCAACCTCATTAAAAAATGAATCAATAGGTTATGTAGGTAGATTAGAAATAGTAGTTTATGAGGATAGTTCCTTTTACTATGTCAACCTCGTTAAAAAATGAAACAAGTCACTATGAGCATAGTTCTTTTCCTATGTCAAGCTTGTTAAAAAATGAAACAAATCCTCTCCTATTCAAGTCATGTCTTTCATCTGATCTCGTAAATGAACCTTCATTCCATCCAAATTTTAGTAACCAGTAGTCTACTTAGTTGAATGAAATGAAGCTTGGGGGGTATGCACTCTAGCAAGTTACGCTTGGGGGGCATTCAAGCATGATTTTTCTTTTGTTTCAAGCTTGTGTAAAAATGAAACAAGCCCTTACTCAAGTACAGTTTTCCTACGTTTCAAGCTTGTGTAAAAATGAAACTACTTTCAAGCATGATTTTTCCTTTGTTTCAAGCTTGTGCAAAAATGAAACAAAACTTTTTCAAGCACAATTTTCTCTTTTTCAAGCTTGTGTAAAAATGAAACAAACCTATCTGAAGCACATTTTTTCTCTGTTTCAAGCTTTTGTAAAAATGAAACCTATCTTGAGTCGATTTCGGTTATTATTTTCAAGCCTCGTCAAACTTAGGAAAATCCCGAGATTTTTTTTCTATCTTTCTTTCTCGTAAAAAACATGAAAATGTTGAGTTATTTCCGTCTTTTCATGCTCATTAATTAAATTGAAATCTGGCCATATGAGTACATTTTTATCACTTTTTCAAACTCATTAAAATTTACAGAAAAAGCAAAACTACTGAGTATACTTTTATCACTTTTTTGGACTCTTGAAAATTACGAAAAAAACGAAACCTTGGAGTTCTCTTTTAAGCCCTTTTCTGACTCTCTAAAGATGAAAATTTTTCCGAGTACTTGACTATTCGAACTCGTTAAAGTAAATGAACATTCGTCCCTTCAGTATAAGTTTACCCATTTTCCGGACTGAAATGGACTATTTCCGAAAAAGGTATATGTTGACTAATCATGGTCAATAGAGTTCTCTCCCACATTATTTTATCCTTTTTCAGGCCTGAGAGACTAAAATTACGAAAAAGTACACCCATGGAGTTTTCTTAAGTTTTTTCTTCTGACTCCCTAAAAATGAAAAACACCGAGTTTCTCCTATACTGGACTCATTAAAATTTAACAGTAAAGGACCTGTCGATTACAAACAGGAATGGACCACTCCTTAGGGTTCGATTTTAAACTAAGTTGGACTCATCCGAAGGATGAGCTTATAAACAAGAAAATGTTATCCTCCTCAAGCTTGTCAAAAATAAAGAGGTACTTGCTAGAAATGGTGGGGTCAAAGAGAGAGAACGAATCCATTTGTTACACTTTGATTTAAAAGTAGTATACCACACTTGAACACGACACTTTTTGTCACACTTCTACCTGGGTTGGGAAAATCCTTTGCCTATCAGTTAATCAAACCACATTTAAGGTCTTCAGCCAGTTTCTGGGTATTAGCTTAGGGTAATTATTACCAAACCATCTATAGTTTTGTTATGTGTTCAAGAGGACAGTCAAACAAACCATTCATCTGCAAACATTTGTCTCCATTCGCGTTGACCATCCATGAGTCAGTCCTTGCAAAAAATTTCTTCAAAAATTGATCTATGGTTTCATGTCGTGATATTTCTTACGACGGATCACTTTCTATCGACGACAGCTCATCATCTAGGAAGTTGATCTAGAATTCGTCAATACCTTGGAATGTGCATGCCTTAATGGCAGGTTTCTCGCCTTCGACGATAGGTTGCATCATTGACCTTCGATCAAACGATTCTATGAAATGTTCGACTTCAGATCACTTATTCACATTTCATGGATTGTACTGAGTACTTTGAGAGACATAGTCATTATTGGTAGTTTCTATCACACTTGTTAACAGTTCACATCATCGACTGGTAATCAAGTGGGTTCTACCATGTTCGACTTCAACACATGTAATCACATGGATAGAATCGTACTAGTTTGAGAAGCAGAAATCAAGATCCTGGATCTAGTTTCCACCATCCAGGCTACGAGGAGTTTTATTATTCATTACGCAATAGACTATTCAATATAGATGGTTGCGTCCATGCTGTGTCTAAAATATTGATGTAACATTAAAATCATTTCTGTATCAAAACAAGTTTAGTTAGTTTTTGATATGAGTATGGGAATGCCTACCTCAGTGATGATGATATATATATATGTGTGTGTGTGTGTGTGTGTGTGTGTGTGTGTGTGTGCTTTATCATTTCAAGGATTAGCCTGTGGACACCCCAGTTGGAATCCTATAAAAACATTCAATGCAAAATATATATATATATATATGTGTGTTTTGCATTGAATGTTTTTACAGGATTCCAACTTGGGTGTCCACAGGCTAATCCTTGAAATGATAAAGCACATCACTCTTCAAATGCTCTCGGACTTCGCACTTTAGGGGGAAATTTGTTACACTAAAATTTGTCACCATGACGTTTTAGTGTCTATATGAGATCATCATTACTCATATATTACTCCCTTAGAAGTCTACAACATCAAAGTTCCTAAAATCAAGCCTTGAAATTGAGAGAAAAGCTCATAAAAGTCTTAAAAACACTTGTACCGCACTTTCTCTTAACATTGCATGCGGTGCCACACCTATTTGTTCTAAAGCATGTGAAGCTAAAATAAATTTTGCTTAATTAAAGGTGCGGACCCCTGTAAAAGGTAAAATGAAGGCGAAAAGTAACATTTAGAAGCCCAACATTCAAATATGGAAGCTTCTAGAAGCAATTATTTGGTCAAAGGTTCGCTCCTATCATGTATATTCATTCCTCCATTATGGGTGCCTACCCCTTGGTTTATGGAGCTCAACCCCTTCAAAAGAGGATTCTATCCCCTCTTATGTGGAGTTGTAACCTCTTCTATTTTCCTATAAATTGAAGACATAGTGCAGCCTCAAAGGGGGACCGGGTGAGACTTTGAGAATTTTTGAGGAGAAATGTTGTAGAAACTCAGACTCTCTTAACTGATCATTATGTGGGAATGATTGCACACCCATGTGCATTTTAGCTGAGAGAGTGCAAAGCTTGTTAGAGTAAAGGCAACGCCTGTTCTGGACCCCAGGAAGGCTTGTACAACATCAAGGCGAACACAGTTGTAAGGCTCTTTCTTCATCAAAGATAATACGAATGAATCCCATTTTCTCAATGAGTTCTTTAATTAAGTAGCTTGTTTATCATGTTTTATCAATGAGTTATTTAATTAATTAACTTGTTTCTTGAATTCCTTGATCATCTTGATAGATATATATCTCATGAATTAGTTTATACTATGCAGGTGCTATTTATTTTTTCCATGTTTATGATTGCAGATCTTTGAAGATGACTCTTTCAAGGAATTGGAAAGAATATCATTACGAACAACGCTAGACTACAGGTAGGTCTTCAAAACCCCTATTGTAGCTAATTCTGAATTGAATATTATCTAGAGAAAATAGTTTTGGTTTGTCTGTTTGTTGCTAGTTGTCCGTAGTACACTTAGGAGGTCTGTCTTATCAGCAAGAATGACTTATCCATCCAACAGTGAGGGAAGGTTGAGCCATGTCCTTCTGATGTACAACTAATATATTATTGGTTGATGTAGGTCTTTGGGAACTAGGAATTACAACCTGTGGAATTTGAATCTGACTTGAGACAACAAAAAATTGGAATTCTCGGGCTGATTCTTCAAGTTTTGGGGTTGAAAACAATGGATTTTAAAAGAGATGAACAGAGGAGGTTTTGACCACACCTTCTATAGAAGAATCAAATTCAAATGTTGCCTCTTGAGGATTTGTGGTAAATTCAACTTTATTTTGTTGAGCTAGGAAGCCAAATAAGTTAAAAGTGAGGCCTTTAGAAACATTCCCTTCTGGTTCATGAGAAGAGGATGAACCATCAGCTGGATTTCGAGACAAAGGAAAATACTCTTGTTGAGGGGTAATAATAGATTGGTATTCAGGATGAGTTTGAAGGAAATTTAAAATATTCTTAAAGTCTTCTTCAGTCAAAACATCCCTATCAAGAAAAGGTGCAATAGCCAATACTTGCATTAACTCTCCTTCTTTGAGTACAAACTCTTCTAATTATTTATTAATACTTAAAAAATTTATTTTTCCTCTTTGAATGGAACAATACTTATCTTATATTTACTAGGTGATGAGTGAGAAAAAATTTCAGCTGAGCCTAGGTTAACAACATCTACTTTATTTTCTAGGGAAGCAGTTTCAACTTGAGATTTTTTAGAAAAATATTTTGAAACTAAAACTTATTTTGATTCTAAAGTAGATAAAGGTACCTTTTTCTTTGGAACATAATTTTTGTGTACGTTCTTCACTAATTGAGATCTAGCCTTAACTGAACTTTTCTTTCCTTTTGCATCTTTAATGATCTTCTCTGGGTCAGCAACTGGAGTCAGAGTAGGTGATCTCTGATTCCTCCTTGTAGAAGGAGGTCTTGAAACCCCTCTTCCTCTTTATGGAGTCGCCAGGTGAAATAATCTGTAGTCTTCTTCAAGTCACCAATTCTTGTTCACCATCAAGAATTGATTATCAACATTTCAAAACAAGAGACCCAGGGGAATACTTTGTTTCAAGGCCTTTGTCTCTCGGCAGACGCACCAAAAAATTTTAGCGCTGGAATCAACACTTTGACTTCTCCAAGCACCTAACCTGACACATCCTAAACTCTAAGGAAATTTAATGATTTGGTTTATAATATTGGTTCGTGGTTTTAGAATATTTGTGGAGTGGCAAATGAATGTGGCAAGGATTGTTGCAATATGAGAATAACGACTATGACATGGCAGGAAAGGGTCCGATTCAATAACGCAATCGGGGAAATGAGGAAGCGGAGTGAATACGGTAAGTGAACTTTGTGGAAATGCGATGCGAAAAGGTAGGTGGGGCCCATTAAAATACTTTTAAAAGCGAGTAAGTGAAAAGTTCATTAAGTCAATGAATATGTAAAATTTGTTTGAATCATAATATAAAGTATTTTTCTAAAACATATGTTATGAAACAAATAAAAAAGAAATGATGGGTCCCAACAATATCCCATATCATAAAGTTTGTATGATTCAGCAATGGTTACATGTATAAGATTCGAATATGTGATAGAAGGTAAGGTAAAAAGGGTATAATATGATATGGTTGTTAGTGGGTGTGTGGAGCTGCTTTTTAACTATAAAAATTGAATTTTAATGGTTAAAAAGGGGTTTTGAAAGAAATTAAATGCTGGAATTGGGGTTTTTTTGGAAAAATGAAAGGAAAAAGAGGGAAAATAAAATGAATGAAGGTAGAAATGAAATTTTCTCACCACTACACTTTGACAGTGACACTTTCATCTTAAAACCGAACTGGAAAGGCAGATTGATTCCTTGGAGAATGATGACCAGACTTTGAAAATATTTGAAAAAATTCCAGTGCTAACACTGTCAACCATCATTTTCAACCATATCCTCCTTAATATTCTCAATGGGGAAAACCATCACAAGGGTAGAGGACTCAAGCCAACCAACCTGTTGATTTACTGCCTCCACCCCAAACTCAACCACATCTCACTCATCCTAATCCACATAAGCAACCTCAAATGTCTACTCAACCCAATCCAAACCTGCACAACAAGCAAGCTCAATAGGTCTACAGTGGAGAGACATCTTATCCTACTTATGTTGTGGAAATCCAAAAGATCAACCTTCGGTCTTGGAGAGTGCTCCCAGATAATCAACCACCTTATCCACCTAAAGAGCTTGAAGAAGAGAAGGAAGAGAGTCTCATCCAGTCAATCCACCTCCCTTTCCTGAAAGGTTGATACACCCTAGCCAACACACCCTAGAAGAGGTTGAAATTCTATGTGAATTGAAGAATTTGTGTATTAAGATACCCCTTCTCCAGTATATTAAATATTTTCCCATCTATAATAAACTTATTAAGGAAAAATGTTTCAAAAATCTTAGGAGAAGAAAACAAGATACCCCCACTGTACATGTTGTTAAGAAAATTTATAATTTGATGCTAGGGAGGGTGATCTTCCCAAAATACCTAGGCCCCAACATACCAATAGTGGTTGTGCACATTGACGGCATTATGTTCCCTAATACCCTGATTGATCTTGGGGATGCAATCGATGTGATGACTAGGGAAATGATGTTGAAGTTGAATCTCCAAGGGGCATTGAGGAAGAGCACCATAGTGTTGCATCTTGTAGGCAGATCCACAGTGGATCCTAAGGGAAATTTTGAAGATTTTATGGTCTCCATTTATTCCTAGGGGTATCCTACTAATTTCATGGTTCTCCAGACAAAATTCAAGTTTAATGTCTATCCTCTCATCTTAGGAATATCTTGGTTGGCCACTGTTGATGCCTACATTAGTATTATGGATGGGAACATGACCATTAAGAATGTAGATTTATCAAAACAACTGGTATTTTTTGGCTTAAGGGGTCCTGAACTAGGTTTAAGGTTTATCATGAAACCAACAAACCTTCCAACAATTGGTCCTTTTGACAATGACCTTCTTGCGTAGACCAAAGTCTCACCCAAAGCAGTATGGGGGGTGCTGGAACTAGGTTTTCGCACTCTGAGGAAGAAATTGATGTGGTGGCCCTAAACAGGTTTATAATATAACTTATTTCATATTGGAAACAGATGTGCCCATATAGAAATCACTACTTATTAGATCAACTCATAGATAATGCATATAACAGATTTATTACAGATCAACTTCATCACAGATAAATAAAAAAATCAAATATTCATAATGCACAATAACTTAAGTAGAACTATTCAAGTACTTAACCATCAACAGATACTCATGCATAAGGAACACATTTACTCGCGCATATATAATTGACCATAACAGAAATAAAGTGATCTCAAAGCAGTAATAGTAAATAGATAGCTTAGATATCAGACACATAACATAATTTCTTCGACAAAAACAATATTTGTATTAGATTCAAAAAATTTCAGTACAGCCAGACTTTCCCCTTACAATTACCCTTTTGCGCACACAGCCAGTGGAGTCCACACATATCCAAGACTAGGTCTTCGTGCACACAGCCAGCAGGAGCCTTTCTATCCAACCCAAACTTACAAAAATGTGTCACCAAAGCATAAAAGTACTTAGATAAAAAAGCATTACTTATTGACTGACTTCTTACTTGACTAAATGTATCTTTATTTATACTCCTCCATCGTGCAGATATTATGGTCTCAACCCATGGTTTGAGGCCCACGGTTTACCCTTACAACCCATTTACATAAAAGAGGTAATTTTACCCACCCCAAAATCCCCTTGACCTTTCCACGTAGCATGCATATCCAAAAATACATACAAAAAGTTACTCAAAATGCACCCCAGGGGACCCCGCTCCAACAATATTCAATCTGCCTACTTAGCCTTCTATTAAACATGAATTACCCTTGTGGTTAGAATATTAGGAATAGGATGAATTGTATCACACATCCCCCTACCCTAACTATACTCTAGATATTGTTATAGGAGGGGGGAAACCTCATGAAGATGACCTCATTGACCATATCCTACAGAACCAAGCTCCCATTTCCATACTAATTAATGAACTGATGAAATAATATGGGAGTAGTCTTTGGATAGAATTATTCTCAACTGAATAAAGTCTTAAACATGTCAATATTGTAGAGTTTGAACCGTATAGAACTTTAAATATCAACCCCTCTCTCTCAGTGAAACATGAATAAAAATTGTGCAATATACTAAGGGAACACTTAGATTCTTTTTCTTGGGATTATAAGGAATTTAAAGGGGTTCATACCCTGGTTTGTACTCATAATATTTACATCAAATAGGGATTCAAACCCATGCACCAACGTCATAGGAGGATGAACCCAACCCTTAAGGACTTTGTGAAGGAAGAATTACAAACTTTGTTGAATAGAGGGTTCATATACCCCATATCAAATAGTGAGTGGTTGTCCCCTCTAATTTTAGTCCCAAATAAGAATGGAAAGTGGAGGATATATGTTGACTATAGAGAGATTAACAAGGCCACAAAGAAAGACAATTTTCCCTTTCCTTTCATTGACCAAGTCCTAGATGGTCTTGCAGGAAATAAATTATTTTCCTTCTTGGATGGATTTAGTAGATATAGTCGGATCCAAATAAGCCTTGAAGAGCAAGACAAGGTGACATTTACATGCCCTTGGGGAAATTTTCCTATAGAGTTCTGCCATTTGATCTGTGCAATGCCCCTACTACTTTTCAAAGGGTAGTTTTAAGTATCTTTGTTGAACATGTTCATGAATCTGTTGGGATATACATGGATGTTTTCACTCCTTAGGGGTGTGACTTCCAAGAATCTCTCTCTAATTTGTGTAACATATTGAGGAAACATATTGAAATGAATCTCTCATTGAGCCCTAATAAATTTGAATTCTTGATGAATTTAGGGACTTCCCTTGGCCATTTCATATCCAAGGAATGGATATAGGTTGAACCAAACAATATTTTCATCATCAAAAGTGTCCCTACCCCTCAAAAGCAAAGATATGTCAGGATTTTCTTAGGATTAGCTGGGTATTATAGAAGTTTCATCAAATATTTTAGTAAAGTGTCTTCACCTTTGTTTGGATTACTATCCAAGGAATCATATTTTTGTTGGAAAATTAACTGTTAAGAGGCCCTTGAAGAGTTGAAAGAAAATTTGACCACTACACCCATCCTTAGGGGTCCTAACTGAGCATTTCATTTCCATATCCATATTGATGCATCAAATAAATTTGTGGGGTAAACATTAGGAAAAGTATAAGATAAATTGCATTATGTCATCTGTTAGCACAGTTCTTTGCTAATCCATGAGTCCATTCCATAGTTTTATTTTTAGGATTAAACTTCGAAAATTTAAAAATTAAAATATATATCTATATATATATATATATTTGGTCGCCACTGGAATTTCTGGAAGCACAGGTTTTAGCCCTTTCAGACAGTCTGTTATTTTCCAATTTCTATCATTTTTATTTGTATTTTGATGTTACCAGAATTTCTGGAACCATAATATGTTTTTTAAAATAAAACAAAAAAGTGCATAAACTTTAGCTAAACCACATGTGATAGTGTAAATACGCCTCAAATATTTTTTAAATCTTTTTAGATCTCGTGATAGGTCTCATATTGCAGTCAACTAGTTTAATTCAAGTTGTTATATACGTTGAGCCACATGTGTCATCCACAGTTATGGACTGAACCATTACCCATCATGCTTGTCTATGCCAAGTCAGTCATTCGTGTATCTAGGTGTGTTTTTTTTTTTTTTAAATCAAGGATATTGTGGTTATCACGCTACATGCCATAACCATTTGGTTGGCTGCACAGTAGTGCTGCTGAAAATTTCGGCCAATCAACAAAAAATATTCTAGAGGTGACTACAAGTCATAAACACACTTGTCATAAGCCATCTACATCTCTCGTACGAAAAATGTGGCGAAATCAAAGTGGTTATGGTGTGTCACATGGTACACATCATGGTGAAGAATATTTTCAATGATGGAGGACGATTTGCATGGGGTAATGGACCAAGTTTCAGTTTTAAAACCACCTAAAAAATAAGAATTATGTCATTTGAAGTTTTAGTTTCTAGAATTCGAATTTGCTAAGATTCATACTTCAAGAAGGAGTTTGGATTTCAGAAAATATCCCAGAGGTGAATACAGGCCACATCTGTAAGGTAAAACTCCCCTTACTCTGCCACCTATCAATTGTAGGAGACATAGTAATTTATTTTTCTAAAGATGACTAAAACAGGTGGTAAGATAAATCGAATAGAACCATAGGGTGTAGATTTGGTTGATGCCATTTTGAGGGTAAGAAGTTTGTTATGCAGCCAAGGTGGTATATTATTTGTACCAGGTTAGGGAGCTCCCACTTAGGATTTTCTGAACATTTTGATAACTCTTTTAATGGATAGGAAGCTACAGTTTATGGCCTCACTTTGCAGGTTTCTAAAGACTCCATTGTTGAAGCCTTTAACCTTCCTCAAGAAGGAGAAAGGTGGATCAAAGGACAAGTTATTATCGGAGGTTATCTCAATAGCTATTTCAAAGATGCTTAGAGAGATCCAAATTGGGCAAAGGGAATTCCAGGAAACTACCTTAATAATGACTGGGAAGAAGCTATCAAGCTTATCAAGATATACCTCACTTGTGAAAGGAGGTATACAGTTGTATTCCTCTATCACATGAGGTTTCTTTTTCATATTGTAGGGATGAAGACATTTAATCTTCCATTTTTCTTGCTGAAAAGACTAACAAAAATGTCAGCAAGGGTTCAGACCCATACTGATGTTTTAAGTATAGCTTGTACCATCAAGCGTTGATCAAAGTTATAGTTAAACAAGAGTTGGGAAAGAGAAACTAGACTTGGGACCACTTTTTATTTTGTAAGGCATACCAACCTGCACCTACATCTCCAGTTCTACAACCAAATCCTCAGCCTGCAAAGAGGAGAACAAAGAGAAAGGTCCAGAAAGAAAACATCCATAAGAAGGCCAAAGGTAAAAAAGAGAAGGTTTATACAGTCAAGGCTAAAAGAAAGGTGGAAAAAGGAGAGAGCTCCTCAGTAAGCAAACCCAAGTCCATGAAAATAGTACCCCATATTCCTCCATTTCCTAATTTCTACACTAGAGATAGAAGAGGAAGGTCTACAACAATAGATAAATCAAAAGAATAGGTGCTACTGGAAATTCCATAAGTATTTAGAAAAGGTTGCAGAAAGAGTATCAACCTACACCATCAGATGAAGAACTCCTCAAGGAAGTTGGATTTGAAATCGGCAACAAGAAGAAGAAATAAGAAACTAAACCTATTGCTAGCACCAAAAAGAGGCATACAAGAGACCAATAGGTTTAGGTTTAAGTCCAAGGCTCTACATAAGCCAAGCCTAATGACAGAAGTCATTGATCTTGAAGGGAAACATGAAGGTTCAAAAACGTAAAAATCCATGAAGAAAAGAAAGAACCCAACCCCTTCAGAACAGCACTCGGAGCCCTCAAAGAGAAGAAAAATAAAAAGGGGTTCTAAGGAGGAAAAAGACACTATCACGAAGGCAACTACAAGATAAACCAGATCCAAAACATCAGCTGTTGAAAGCAAAAATGACTTAGATAAATTGGCTGAAGCTGCAACACACATAGAGGAAAGGTAAAAAAGGTTTTTGATACAAGTACCTTTTTTACTTATCAGGTACAAATTTTGAACAACAACCTAGGTGTCATAGAATACAAGTCAACAAAAAATTTTCAGAATTTTCTATGTACTTTGAAAAAGAAACAAGGCGCTACCAGAATTTCTGGTAGCATTCCAGATTTTGTGAAGTTACAGGTTTTTACCAGAATTTCTAGCAACGCATGTTTTAATTGAATTTTGACACCTGTGAGCAAGTTTTTTTGAGCCAGATAAGGATGGATAAGAACCCATAACCAAATGTATAATACAATTGGGGGTGAGAGGTGGTTATGAGGTTGTTGGAGGTATTATTAAATGGAGATACATGGTTATTGAAGACCCAAGACCCAATGATAAAATTCAATAGAAAAAGGGGCATCATGACATCACGCTCAACATTCAAGCCTAGAATTGTTCTCTTCTTCTTTCCCCATCCGTCCTTTCTTTTATATTTCGATGAGATAAGGTTGTAATGTCTTTTGACACTTATGTTATGATAGAATTAATTTTTCCTTATCTTTAGAAGAGATGGAGTTGATTCCTCTCTTGCTATATATACCACTTGTAAATACTATTTTTAGATTTAATGTTAGTCTACCTGAAGACTGAATATAAAAAAAAAAAACCTTTGTTATTCATGTTGGAGGATTTTTTGACTCAAGGAACATGTAATTTGTGATGTGTCTCTTTTCTTTGTTAATTTGTTCTAAAATATGAATTGCAGCAACTAGTAGGGTGTGAGTGATAATTTGTTAAAGGATTTAACAGTGAATTATCTGCTTTCAATTTTCTGCAAGTTATATGTGTGTTATAGAACATGTGAGAGAAGATTTCACAAAGGATTTGTGGAATAATTTATACATACAATCTATTTATGAATGTTTTTTCCCTTGCACAAACTGATTTTATGTAAAGAGCCATAATCATGGTTGTGTGATTGATTTAGGATAGGAATATTTCCTGGAATAGGTACCAGCTATTCATCTTCTTCCACTTGTCCACTACCCTCCCTATACTACCTTTTATCCACACAATTTATACTTGCCATAGCTTTCCAAAAGCATGAAATTCTTAAAGAACATAAAATCATTTCAAAATATTTGAGAATATATCCCACCACTCAAAAACCCCTCTTTAAATTTTGAAATGAACTATGATATGTAAGGCTTACTCCTTTTGCAGTCAAGGAGTGAATTCTTATGCTAACATCATCTATTTAATTAATAATAATTTGTCTAAAGCTGAGTTGAGTTACATTATCACTGAAAAAGAACTCTTAGTTATACTACATTCTTTAGAAAAATTTAGGCACTATATTAGTAGGTATCAAAATATTGTTCATACGGATCATATAGCTATTAATTATTTAATGAATAAAATGCATGTCAATGCCAAGATAATTATAGCGTTTTTATTGTTACAACAATTTTATTTTACTATTATTGATAAACCAGGGAAAGAAAATGTGGTTGTAGATTTCTTGTCCATACTAACCTTGCCTATAGGTAATGAGGATATGGTGGATGATCAAATTCCATATGAACACCTCTTTTCCATATAAGTGCTTTATCCTTTGTTTTCTTACATAGAAAAATACTTGGTTTCTAGGAGTTTCCCTCCTAATCTGTCATCCAGAGAAAAAAACTAGATTGTAAGTAAAAGTGCTCCTTTCGCTTGGATTGGGGAAAATATTTTAAGATGGGGACTAGATCAAATCTTGAGAAGATGTGTAAAGGAAGAATATTTCTTTTACATCCTTGTTGGCTTGAGGGGTCCTGACCCAGGTTTGGAGGTTAAGGTTTGCCAACAAACCCCTATAATACTGGCCCTTTCAGCAATGACCTACTTGTGCAGGCCAAAGTCTCACCCGAAGCAGTATGGGAGGGTGTTGGAACCAAGTTTCCGCACCCTAAGAGAGAGAGAGAGTAGGTAAAGCGAGGCTAATATATGTTCACAACTTATCGAATTCGCACAACGTAGGTCTATTTGCAGGCTTTTATCAGTATAATCAGTTATTAACCATAACAGAGTGATTACCGTTCACATATCTAATCAAAACCTTCGCATCCACATGCATATCAGTAATTACCATCACAAAATATCATAAACACAACTATAGATATGTTCATAGCATAAACAAATAGCACACAAGTATTTGTAGCTTAAACATATACAATTTCAGAGAAAGTAAAACTATACTTATGCAGAAACACAGATATATTTACAGCTAACTAACGATCATAGATATGCTTCAGCAGTAAATATCACTGATTCAGATAACACACAGATACTTTAACAATACTTCGCATTCATTGAAATTCAAATCCACTTACAACCAAAACCACCCCACGCACACACCCTAGTGGGGTCTGTACAGAGCAGGACTGAGGATCTCTTTGCACACAATCAGTAGGAGTCCTTACCAAAAACAACCTAAAACAGATCTAACAATTCACATGTGGCATCAGTCTTAATTCATGCCTACCTCTAGACTCAAACTATTCATCTATATATATTGATATAGCCTACGTTATCTTGTGGTCCAAAAACCATGGTTTGTGGACTCTAGGTCTACCCTTCCACCCATTACAATGCGTTCGGGGCTTTGAACCACCCCAAAACCCCTGCATTAGACCAATTAATACAAAAATATACAAAATTCACAGCTTAGGGAGCCCTATTCCAACAGGCCCCCAACACAATCTTGTGACTCATCCCGAGTCATTGTGGTCGTGGGTTCTCCATCTTCCCCTGTAGCTGCTTTATTGCGTCCACCGGCAAGGGAAACATTCCTTCACTCTGAACAGTAGCATTTTGGGCTATCTTCACCAACTTCTACAAAGTTGGGCCTTCTGTAGTAGCAGTGACGCTCTCCAACATCTGGTTATTTTTCTTAACTACGATGTCAATATCTTGAGACAACTTGAGGGCCTCATCTGCCCATGGCTTGAGGTGATCACTCAAAGTCTCTTTCATTGCCAAAGAGCTTCCATGTTGTCCCGAATCGCATGGCTGGTGCACAGTCGAGCCAATCTCTAAGCGGGGACCAGAGTAGTCAGTGTAGCCTCCATTTGGTCAAACTCTTCTTCTTTCTAGCACAGTGCTTGGTTGATTTCACATAGGAGAGGGTCGCGCTACACCTTGGTCCATAGCTGCATAGTTATTTCCAATAGTTCTGCACCCTGAGTGATTTGTCTTGTAATGACATTGGTGGCCTCTGTAACCAACGCAGCTCATTGGTATCTTACCTCCAGTCATGTTTATGGTTGCAACTTGGCCTGCAAAGCCACAATATGTTGTTCCATCTCCATCTTGACCACTTGAATATCATTCCTTGAGGCTTTTAGCACTGCAACCAATCCCTCAATATTAACCTGCGGGGTGGCAGAAGCCAGGATATCTTCGGTGACATCCGCGCAAAGCCTACTAATGAGGTGCTCCAACTTTGTCTGCTGCGTGGTGGTGAGGGTACACGCAGCCTGTGCTTGAGATACTTCAGTAATTTCTTCTTCAATTGTTTGCTCAGCTATACTGAGTTGCTGGTGCAATTGATGGTCCCTATGATGAATCTCTTCAAACAGGGATGCGTGAAGGATCTGCAATGGTTCATGTGGCAGGCGAGCGAGATCCAACTATACCCCTACGTAGGCCTGGACTTGCACTCCTAAGTCGAGTGGAATTAGTATGAGAGCTATGCCTAGTAGAGGACAGAGGCAGCTTTCTGGCGTACTGATGACTACACTGGTTGCTGCTAGGGTTGACCTTACCTGAATCATACTATGTTGCAGGGTATCAGCTTTGAGCTGCAGGGCCCGGAGCTCAGCCTGGAGTGTCTCAACTATGACTTTCTGCTGCTCTTCCAGAGCCAACCATTTATCTTTTGCGGCTAGGGTGACCACATCTGCAACCTACTCTAGGTCCCCCTCTATTAGCGTACCTACGGTGTCACATTCCAATTGTTGAGCACATTGCTTCTTTCATGGCCCTTTAACAGGGTCACCATTTCACTTTATACCTTGAGGGGAGTCAGCACTACCTGCCTCCAAACCTTCTACACCCTGATCCTACTGTGAATCCCTCGGTGAGGCCGCTTCCATGCCCTTACTAGTGTTCTTGCCCTGCTGCGAACCCATCTGTGATGTTGGTTCTGTTCCTTCTAAGTACTCTTGCCCTGATATGAGCCCTTCTGTGATCTCGAGTCCACTTCCTTCCCAATACCCTTGCCCTGTCCTCTGGTTTCTTTGGTGGTGTCAGGCGGGGTGACCTTTGTAACGCTCGTCCTTGTGGTGCCCTCTGTACCTGATTTGAAACCAAGCTTCCATTTTGGAGGCCAAGTCAGGATTAGGTAGTCAATGTCTTCATCAGCAACCATGTATGGGAGTGAGACCCATGTTGTATCCTTGTAGCCTTTGATCTGTACATTATGCATGGTGACTTGAAATGAAGTGATGCTTTTATACTTATAAAAAACTACCGGTGACAAGCATGGCTAGGAATTGATTGTTGCTGTAATTCCACTATAAAAGACGACCCAAAAGACATTATTGTCCTGATTACACTGCGCATCCTTGGAGTCCCACAAATTCGGGTATCGCGCTCCCTCGCACATATCTGGCATGAGCTCAGGGAGGGCCAAATATTCCGAGGCTTCCCATGTGACCAATGCGATGAGAATTAACAGCTAGGAGTAGCAGAATGCTCGTCCCTAATCCTGGGATTCACGGATATTCGCCAAAAATTCGTTGCACAGGTACTGGGACCAATTGCAGCAAACCCCCTTTTCGCATTGGCCCGCCAACTGAATCACATATGCAGGGACAGTGGTAGCCTGGAATTTGTGCATCATCTTGCATGCAAACGACAAGGTACCCATCTGCGTACTGAGGTCACTAATGGTGCTGATCATGAATCCCCGAGTGTTCTGCTCCACATGGTAATCCTCACGCACCTTGTTGACGATATTTTTATCATACTTTTTTTTTACGCACATCATAGGGTCTGGCCCTTCCATGGGGAGGCCAGTAATATTATGAATAAGTGCAACATCAATGGGGATTTGATCCTAGATCCACAAGCTTCCATCATGGACCAGGGCAAGCAGTTGGCACACCAGTTGGTATGTGATATTATAGTGACCGAAATGTGGCATCCTTAGCAGGTTTAAGAGCCCGAAACCTACCAATCCATACACCCAGCGCATGGGGACTATCTTTATCCCGTCGTCTTCCTATATCCTTTTGAGGTATATCTCGGGTGCCAATTCAGGGAAGGCCTCCAAATTTCCTAGGTCGTGGTCATCAAATTTTACCTCATGGAGCTTTACAAAGGGTTCTCCAATGATGGGGACCTCACTCAGAGTCAATGGCATCTGAAGATAGGTGCACAAGCCATCAAGATTCTTCAGCATGTGTGTCGAGGGCCTACGGGGCCGAAAAAAGGGCGGTAGCCCTAAGCCAACTAATGGATTCGACTATCTGGGCCTCTTCCTAAGCAGACATAGGTATCTTTACTAGGTTAGGTGAAGGTGCCTGGGGCACCACCCACGGGGACTACACATTTCAAGGAGAGATGTGGGGCTTTACCCCAGCCCATTTCATAGGTTTCCCTGACCCTTGCGCTTTTTATTTCTCCTTATGATTTCCCTTGATTGGCATAGACATAACCTCCTCAACTTCATGGTGAACTTCCAGTACTTCCTCAAATTATTTCTCTACCGAGACCATAGTCTATAACGACTCAGCAGGATTGATTGTCGTCATTCTAGCACGGAAAATGAACTCAGGGTTGCTACTATCAAAGGGTGTAGGACACCTAGACATTAACAAAGTGCAATAGGAACATACTTTCTCAAGGCACAAACTATACAAGAGATACAAAACCCTCTTCTGATCTAGCCTTCTACTTTTATAGCTGCGGGGATCAATCAACGGTTGGGTGAACCTCATTTGGAACTTACCATCAAGTAAATGGTAAAAAATCTTCGAAAATCGCCTCATTAATTGCCAGCCACCTGCTCCTTTTTAATATTCCCAATTATCCCCAGCTAATGGGAATATACAATTTTGTTTCATTTTCCTGTTGCATGAATAAATGTGTAAATCAGGACAATAAAAACTCCTGAAACAATAAATAAATCAATGCCGCATGTGAAAAAAGCTAAATTTGGGCTATCTAAATAAACACCCTTATGTGTGAAAGGGACTGAATCTTTTGAATGGGTCAACCATGACCAAATCAACATCACTATCTAGAACAAGTGATCCTCATTGATGCACAACGCAATTTTAGTCGGAGGTGGCACATGTGAAATAAGTTATTTCATTGAGATGGTTTAGGGTTTTGCAAGCTCTCAATATTATAAAAGGAAGAGGAGGAAAACATGAGAAGGTTTTTGATGATGATATTATTTCTAAATATTTGTATGTTTAGACATTTCTTATTCTCCTTGTTGTTTAGCAGAGAATAGTGTTGTTTAGCATTGGGTGCTCCTGATCGGGAATCCCACCTCCTTCCTTGAGAGGCCTCTTAGAGGAGTCTTGCATTTCTTGTCCACTATCAGGCATTTGACCAAGCTCTTCTTCCAACTACAATGCAGATCCTGTTGAGGGTTTAGTTTTCTTTGTAAGCTGTAGCAAGTTGAGGCTAGATCTACTCAGATCTAGGCCATTCTAGTGCCTCTTTTCAATGGGAATGTCTTATATCCCATTGGCAAGAGAGTATTGGATGATTGGAGCACATTTTTCAAATCTTGGCTTGAGGCCAAACATGTTCTAGAGCCTACAACGTAGTGTTCATTCCAGTACTGTGTTATTTGCAAGTGTACAATTGAAAGATGTTTTTGCACACTTTTGGAGGAGATATTTCTAGTGTTGGGGATCTACCCTTCACTATGGAGATCCATAGGTTTTAGATATATTACATGTCATATTCAGATCTGATCTTAATACTATTGTATTTTCTTCATAATTTCTGAATCATTCTATATATCTGCTGCATAAGATCTTAGATCTACTCCATGTACTTCACTTTTTGTTGAAAACCCCAAGAAGAATTTGAAGAGGAGCCTATCTAGTGTACAAATATGATATAGATCTAAATTTTTGTAGACATATCTGCTCTAGATCTGAAGTGTAATCTACAGTTATTTTCAGCCAATAAAAATAACGTTGTCAAGCTTTTTCAGTCATAATATATGGTTGCAGCACCTCATTTCTGAGGATTTATTCATGTAACAGTCTTTTATTTCTATTTTATATCTTACGGGCCACAATATAAATCTGATTTAATGATGTAAATGTTATTTTTGAGCCTCCATATTGGCCTCCTACTCTTATTTAGCTGAACTATGTTATTTATCTATAGTATTGTTTAATATTGTTGCTTGTTCCCATTTAGGGATATTACATCCTTTCAATGGTAAAATTTTCTTTTTAATCATTCTTACTAATCCAACGGCTATTTTTCGCACCTCCTATGTGCCCAATGCACCCCTGCGCTCCCATCGTACCTCCTACACCCCAAACACACCCTTGCACTCCCATCACACCTCATCGGGCCTCCAAACTTATGATCAATCCCTGCGTGTACCATTGTCCTGCCTGCAATAGCCTTCCTTTGTGCATGTATTCCACCCCATACAACTACTTCGGGCATATAATCATTTGATCCGATATGGTTTGAGCCGATTTCCATTGACATATCCTAGTACCATATCACTGTGCAGGGTAGCTAGCCGAAAAACTCCTCCATCAATGATTTCTTTTACCATATAGGGACCTAGCCAGTGTTGTTGGAATTTCCCAGGGTGTTTCGCAAACTGGTTGTCATACAGCAGGACCAATTCACCCTTCGCAAATGTCGTTTTACGAATATGTCGATCATGCCATGCCTTATCCCGAGCCTTCTAAAACTACTGATGGAAATTAGCAACGAAACGATCTTCCTCCAATGCCACAAAGTGGTGCTAAATGCTCCTCCATTATATCAGGCTCTGCCATGTTCATAAAGGCTACAATGCATAGGCTAGGAAAAATATACTCCATGGGAATAATGGCCTCCTTGCCATAGACCATCCTAAACGGTGTCTTCCGTGTCAACTTCTTGTAGGTGGTTTGATAGGCCCAAAGAACTGACGGGATGCACACATCCCAATTGCTATGATCAGCATTGTAGACCTTGGTCAGTGCCTACTCCAGGTTATTATTAAAAGCTTCTACAACTCCATTTTCCTGAGGATGATACGAGATTCTTTTCACGTGGTGGATATGAAATCCTTCAGTCAAGGCCTATATTGTTTCATTAAAAAATGCGTACCTCTATCGCTCATTAATATCTTTGGACAACCAAACCTGGTCAGAATCTGCTACAAAATCAAGTGCGTAGCGGTGTCTATAGTGCAATCCTTCACAGCTTGTTCTTCGGCCCATCTGGTTACATAATCAGTTGTGGTGATGATGTAGGGCACACTTATATTCTTCCCTGGCGGGTTGATGGGCCCAACGAAGTCGATGGCCCATTTTTCAAATGTTTGCAGGGCCATCTACAGTTGTAGGGGAATTTTGTCTCTGCGCGATGGCCTTCCTGTCCTTTGGCATGTATCGCAGGCTTTGCAATAGTCATGAGATTCACTATGCAGCATAGGCCACCATAGCCCAGCTCTCAATATCTTCTGTGCCTTCACTTTTCCTATGTAGTGTCCTTATGCTACGCCCCCATGAGCTTTTGCTAAGATGGCATGTCATTCATGCTCCAATACGTATCTTTGCAGCACTTCATCAGCTCCCAGCTTATACAAATGGCCTGCGATGATGGTAAAATCTGTTGCATGGGTTACTAATTCTTTCTTTTGTTGTAACAAATATTCTGCGAGTGCCCTCCCTGTCGTCAGCAACTGAATGATGTTAGCGAAGTGCGCATCAACCACCTTAATGGTGAACAATTGTGCATCAATAAATCCTTCTTCTAGGTTGGTAGGTTCCTCACCGCTCTTGAGTCAAGATAAGTGGTCTGCCTAGCATTCAAACTTTCCGGCTTGAAAATGATCTCAAAGTCATATTCTTGGAATAGTAGCAACCACTGACATATTTTCCCCCCACACACAGGCTTATTCAGTAGGTACATCAAATTTGATTAGTCCGTAAACATCTTGAGGTGCCCTCCTAACAAATAATGCCGTTATTTTCATAGTGCATAGACCATGGCCAACCCTTCACGTTTAGTAGTGGAGTAGTTGCACTTCGCACCAGAAATTTTCCTACTCGCAAATGCAATTGGATGGTCAATGTCTCCATCTCTAGGCTGCGTAAGGAAAACTCCCAGGGAAATTCCTGATGCATCTACGTGAATATGGAAAACTTTCGCCCAGTCAGGAAAGATGAGAATAGGCACAGAGACCATCTTTTCCTTGAGTAGCTCGAAGCTCTTGTGACACTCGTCATCCCAAAAAAATGAAACATCCTTCTTTAGCAATTTTTCCATAGGTGTTGTGATCAGCGTGTATCCTTGAATGAACTTCCTGTAGTAGCCTGTGTGTTCGAGGATAGAGCATAGCTGAGAAATAGTGGTAGGTAATGCCAAGTTTATGATGACTTCTACCTTGGTGGGATCAACCATCAATCCTTGTCGACAAACGAGGTGACCAAGCAAGATCCTGAAGGGTACGCAAAATATGCACTTCTTAATATTTAGGGAAATATGGTGCTTTCTACAAGCATCCAACATCATACGCAAGTTTGAGACATTCTTCTTTACCAACCAAAAGACAGTCCAATCATCAAAATATACCTCCAAAAACTTGTGGATGAATTATTTGAATACTGCAACCACTACCCGCGAGAAGATGGTAGGGGCATTCTTGAGCCCAAATGACATGACCGTAAACTGGAAATATCCCCATTCGGTGGAAAACGTAGTTTTGTTGTGATCCTCAAGTGTGATTCTAATCAGATGGTAGCCTGAGAACCCATCCGTGAATGAGTATGATTCCTGCCCTCCTACGCTATCAAGGATTTCATCTGAGAATGGTGTAGGAAAGGGATCATGTCCGCAGGCATCATTCAATTTGCGCAGGTCAACACAGTCTATATTTCTCCCTTATTATTTTTCTCCTGAACCACCATAGGACTTACCTAATTTGACTGTTCGACCAGTTTGATGATACCTACGGCAAGAATTTTGTCAATTTCTTCCTTGACTTTTTGTTTGTAATTGGGGTTCAACCAATAAGGGCACTTCTTTACAGGGCGTGCATCTGGTTTTAAAGTGATGTGCATGACTCCTAGGTCCCCTATAATCCCTTTGAGCTTCAAAAATTTGGTCGTGAACAAGTCCTAGTATTTCGTGAGGAGTTTTGCAACTTTTCCCACTATATCATCATCCTAGTAGTCCCCAATCTTAGCTAACTTAGGCTGCATCTTCATTCCAATGTTTAATTCTCGTAGCTTTAGATGCTTAGTGACATCGATGGTCTATAATGGGGGTCCAGCAACTGCTTGTTCTCCCTCTATCTCTAAGATAGAGACATTTTGCGGGTCTTCATCACACTCCTCTATTAATAAATTGCGGCAGTTGACAATATCCTGCATCTACGTTTCCCATGTTGGTGCCCCATGTGTTGCGTAGAGGCGTGATTCATCAAATACTAAGGCATCAATATCCTCTAGAGCTTCGTCAAGTGCCTCTATCCCTCCTATCAACCCGAATTTCCCTACAAACTCATCCTTTAGGGTTTCCCAGTGGCGGGTGCACTGGTGTAGTTCTGTGTCTAAATACCATGCTGTCGGGATTGGCCCCAAGGAATGAATGAACATATGGACCCATTCCTTTGTATTTTTTTCACCCCATTCTCCCATCCATGTTGACAAGTGCTCGTGCGGGTCCCCTGGCCCCAATAAAGTCTTTATGTGTAGATACGCCAGAGGTTAAAATCGTAAGACCATCATGTCACGACATTCCTCCCAATACTGGAATGCCCCCTTATGTGTATCCCACCACCTAGCAAGGGTTGCACGCATAGCTAGATTAAGGGCCCATAGCCTTCATTCCCGTGGGACTTCTTGCTTCAAATGTTTGTAAAAATTCTCTAACACTGCCAGAACCATAAAAATAGGGCATTTCTCTTACCTCTGAGGAGATACACCGGAAGTCCTTTGTAATTCTGAGACATCGCAGCGCAGATACATCATGTAACCGATTCTACCAATTTTCAGTCTCCCCATTGAAGTCAGAGAAGCATTCGCTATCCTTCTCCCAGCAAGGCACACCATCAGTCGTAGGATTGATCCAATATTCGTCCCGAGTGGTTAATTTATAGATGTGATCCACATCCTCTTCTTCGTGCACTGGTTCTGTATACCACTCTCCTTTCGCAGGATCTAGTGGGACTATTACCTGTGTACCCTCATTATCAAACACCATGCTTCTTTTCTTTAGGTTGATGATGCCTCCCATATCTATAGCCCAATCCAGTCCTAAGAGCAGGGGATAGGGGTATATATCTTCCACAATTTGAATTACCTCAAAGTCAACTCGGACCTTAACTCTTGAAATATCTACCATAATTTTTGACAGCCTACCTAACGGTATGATTTTATATTAGTTAGCCATGCGCACCTGGATAGTGGACCATTCCAACTTAGGCTTGCCCATTCGCTGCCAAGTTTTCTTGGGCAGTACGTTTGCATCTGATCCCAAGTCCAAGATAACCTGATCCATTTCATAGTCACCAATCTGCGTTGTTAGCCTCATTTCCCTACCGGTGGATTTCTTATGCTTGTAAAGTTTGTGCACATCCTTAATTTTTGGGGGTGGGTTAGTTTTCTTTGTGCAACTGTCTATTAGGGCTTGCAGATTTTCTATTGCCTTATGGTTGCGTAGTAGCTTCATAAAATCTTGTAGAAATGGTTTAACTTCATCGTCTATTTTCAGGTTTGCTGGAGCTTTTGAAATAGGCACCTCATCCTTAGTAAAGTATTTGTGAGATATGACAATGGTTTCCTTTTCCTTTTGTAGGTCCATACTTTCCTGTTTGACCACTGCTTTTTGGATAAGAGTTTCAGCTTCGACTTTCTCTTCAGCTCCTCTTATAGACATGCCGTTGCACATTATGACATTAATACTTGGTCCTTCAACACGCGGTTCCGCCTTAACCCTTTGTACATTCTGCGTAGGTATTTGCTGTTTTTCCTGCATTTTTCTATCAGAATCGAACAATCTTCAATCACATGGTCCAGTTGTCTACAATATTGACAATATTGTCACATAGGGTTCAGAAAATCCCTTGTAAAGTGCCCTGTCTCCCCACAGTTGTAACATATCAATTGACCCCTTCCCCGACTTGCGCCTCCACCCCTTCCCCCTCCCCTACCCTTGGCTGGGGAGCCTCCTATACTTGAGGGATATAATGGTGAAGAAGGGTCAGCCTGTACCCTGTATAGGTTCCCTCGATCTATCATCAGGTCATAGGTTCGACAATTATGCTCGTCATGCCCCATAGAGGAGAAGAATCGACACCATTGCTGCTTCAATTATGGAATGTAATCACCCAAACAAAGACAATGGTTAGTATTATGTAGCCTAGCAACATGACAATCAGTGCACCATAGCTTCGGGATACTTGGCCCCACAACCTCCTTAGGGTGTAGCGGGCTGGGTCCCCCAGCCTGCATGTAGTCTACCAGCAAATAACATTGAACCTTGGTATGGCCGAATACCCTGCATCTTATGCACTATATGTCTGGACTAGCTTCTTTCCCTCATTCCTTCTGCAAATTCTATATTTTTATGTGCATTGCCTCTAGTTGTCCCTATATCTGTTGCACCCAAAACTAAGCATCGTCCCTCGACGTAGCTTCGAGTTTCATAGCAATCTCCAAAGCCTTATCTTGCGTTGCAATCAACTACTGACCCATAGGTCCGCGCATGAGAGGTAGCAGCATAGCGATGAACCATTCCTTTGCTGTTGTTGGTTGGCTTAATTGTCGGATTAAACCTCTCAATATTAATTATCAATCTGGGAGTCGTAAACGCGAGTTGTACTGCGTATTGGCTCAGCTTACTTATCAGAGTATATGAGTTTCCTTATTAATGATAAACTAGGTGTTGTAATGAAACACACCTTTGCTGGAAAATAAACAATCTTTAAAATGAAACCTACTTAACCAATTTCATTCAGTGCAAACTCCATAATGCAATTAAAGTATAATGAAATTCAAGACAATCCTCAATCATTCTTGTACTCTAATTCTACTTTTAAATCTCCTATGATGACTTGAAAACCTTAATCTAATTATTCCTCTCTAACACTCGAAACTAATCTTGAAATAGGAAAAAAGATCACACATTATAAATTCACACCTTAAACTAACGAGAACTATTCTTTATAACAAATTCAAGATTCTAAAATAACAAAAGAAACAATCTTGAATATTGTTAAAAGACTTTACTTCATGTAAAATAACACTTAAAAATCCTATTAAAAATCACATTAAAAATAATCTATAATAAACCTTTTATTTAAATATTTTAATCTAAATGAAAGAAATTATTCAAAAACAAACCTACTTCAAAATCAAATCATCACACTGCATTTAAACTTGATATCTCTACCTAATCAAATCCACACTCCAACTTGCTTACATAAGGAAATTATTACACTACGAAAAGAAGAATAAAAAATAAATCTAATTATTAACATAAAATCAAATGAATAAACAAATTAAATGAACATTAAATCTGCAACATTCAAAGAAATCATATTATGGAAACTTTGAATTAGTATTCTAAAATGATCGTATTAACACACTGAAATACAAAGCATCTAAAATATGTTCTTATTCAGAATTAATTATAATAAACACTCGCACATTCCACTCAAACCATAATACGTAAAAAAAACACTGGAGAAAATTATATATTAGAATTCAAAATTCAAATGGAAATACAACATTAGCCACTGCTCCTATTACAATCCATTCGCTCTGAAAATTCGATGCTATGGTTCTACATCTTAACAATTCGATCGGAGCAATTTGAACTTGCATCTAACAAATTCCCCTCCGTTCTACATCTGGGAAAATTGACTCTACGTTCTATCCAATTTAAGGACGGACTCTCCTTCCCAGCTAATTGATCTACTCTCCCTATCACTCTATCTATTGCTCTCTCTATCGCTCTCTCTCTAATCTAATGCGCCACCTCCTCCCTATCACTCCATCAATCGAATTTGGTCTAATGCGCAACTTCTCTATCACTCTATCTAATGTGCAACGCCTGCTCATCACTATCTATATAATCCATCCACTCCTTCATTCTACAGCTACTACCTCCATCTAATGACTATGAAAACTGTTATATATACATTTTTTAATTGCAAATTGGAGCTTCAACCTAGAAATAGAGAATATTATTGGTTTTACAAATTGCCGGAATGAGAATTGGTTTGAAACATAATGTCAATTCAAAAAAACATTCCTCTTTTTGTGGGATTTTGTTGTTGTTGGAAGGTGCGTTTTTGGGTTCTGGAGGAAATTTGACCTTCGTTCCTTTTTGGCAGAGACAGCACACATCCAGAAAGCTTCAATCTGGGACTACGATTTTCATTCCCAAATTCTTTGACTCTAGTTGACCTTGGAACAAAATCTTCGATATAGCTGCACAATTCATCAGACCATGTACAAATTCGATTATCATTTATGGTAAAAAAAATCTTGTCTCTTTTCATCTAATACAAATCCTTTGATAAATTTGAGCGCGAATTGTTTTTTGATGTTTTCTTCAAAATCTGAATTATCCTCTGCTCCAATTTTTTCCAAGCATTTGCCCATGATAATATTTCTTTCATTGATGGTACACAAATCTGGGGAGCAATTTGAGCAAACAGAAATGAGAACGCTTTCTAAATTTGTAACGTAAGAATTCTGGAACAAATTTGGCAAGAAGAGTTGGTGGTCTTCAAATTTATGCACCAAAAATCACCTTCTAAATAAAAAACGTGAAGAGTGTTGATCATCATCGCTTCCATCAACCTTCTGATACCATTTGGCTGGCCGACATATGAAGAAAAGAAAGGGTCTTACAATGTCTTCTGATATCTATTTTGCATTCAAAGAAATACCTTCTGACTGAGTTAAATGTGCATCCCATTGATATCGAAATTGTTTTGCCATATTTCCAGTCACATAGTGTCCTCTCCAGACCCTTTGAATGAATAATGCTGCAGCAGTAGAAGTTTTGGCATGATTATGAATTTCCCTTCATGTGTAAATTTCTCCAATAAAGCATCTTTAGTTATCTCCTTCACACATGTTCTTCGTAATTCATGGTGCTATGGCTTGTAAAATCCCAATCTCAGGCGAAGAAATGTAGTCCACTTTAATTGATTTTGATAGAAATAACAAATATGATTTCGTGCTTAAGTTGTGCTCTTCATAAAATTATGGGTAAACTGATATTTGTTTTAATCCCGAAACATAACCAAAGTAACAATATTCATAGAGACCCAATACGTTCACGTTCAAAAATGGTTTTTAGTGGAATATTCCCTTAACGATAACTCCTTCACGAAGCCGAATTGTTCCAAATAGGTTTTGGGTTATATGAAACTTGGGGCTCTGAACATAACCCATGTCTCAGAATTTATAGATTCTATTCCATTTGATTGCAAATTTGATATTTTCACCTACAACAATTCAACTACCCAGCTGCTGCTTTTATGCATTTCGTGAATCGTACTCAAATGCATTCCTGCACCGAACCTTCCTACAACCAAGAAGAAATTTATTAAAAATACTTATCAAATCAAATAAAAACAATAATTTATAAATTAATAGCTATTGTTTCTAAATTCCTCTAATTAACAACATAATGGATTAATAATTATTAAAAACACCAGGTACAAGTGTGTATTTATTTGATAAAAACCGTAAAAATTCGGACAAAGATGTAGCTCAACACCCCCCCACGCTAAACTTCTTGCACGTCCTCGTGCAAGAAAAAACTATAAGATGACGAAATAAGGTAGGGAAAATGTCAGCAACGAGTTTAGCTTGATATTGTAATGCATTTATTAACCCGCAACATTATTATTACGACACCAGCTAAAACCATGTGAGATGATAAAATAAGATCAGGTTTCAAAAGTAACATTTATGGAGAAAATATTGTTTCACAAACTTGTTACCTTGTTCCAAATTTTGTTTTTGCCCAAAGTCTTATGATGAAAATCAAAATTTTCTGAAAAAGTGCAGTTTCAAAAAGAATAACAAAATATTCTTGCACCTACTAAAACAATCTCGTACCTAGGTCATGTAGCACATATTTAGAGGCAATTACAATCAATACACATTGATGGAAACCAACACCTTGTGAGTAGTCATCATTGAGTAATTCATCACTTTCAATACCATAGAAAATTAAAGTGAGTTATGATACCAACCAACAACCTCTTTATTGAATACTCTAAATTACGTTATTATCCGGATTCAAAAATAAATTTCCTCTGAATCTAGTACAAAAGATTACCTTCACTAAGGGTACCACATCATTCAAGGATTCTTGATTTTTGAAAGATAGAACTCAAAGCATCATCTTCAAATCGTCTTAAAACCACTGTTCAAGAAAAATAATGAGTCTTAGGGAAAGATAAGGATAATCAGGCAAATCCTAGTATGTAGTTAACTTTAATACCACAAACATGGCCCTGCTACCCGCAGGTGTCCATAACCTCGACAGTGATGTCTTTAATCTAGCGAAATGTCAGTATCCCACTTACTAGATATAGATTAAGAGTTTGTTTATTTTACTTTTTAGATGAAGGCCATTGTCCTGGCTTGGTAACCAATTGATGGAAGTGCCACCCACAAGAAATAACGTGGATGAATAGGTCGGCTCGTGATGAGACCTCTTGTCTTCTAGCTTTTTGGCTGAACGCCATTACTCTGGCTTGGTGACCAAGAGCAGTAATGTCATGCATGATAGGTCCCATAATCGTGGTAGGTCAACTCATCACAAGACCTCCTATCCTTCCCTAAATCTTTGTAAGCTTTGATTATGATTAACCTTAAAGGTTACTTAATAAGTGGGGAGACAGATCTACTCCTTAAGAGTACAGGATGGTGGGAAAAGTTTTTTATTGACTAATGATTGCTGGCCAATTCCTCTACCCTAGAGACTTGTTAAAGATATCCCAGACAATGAATGAAATATTCTTTGAGTTTAGAATGCTAGTTTTCTCTTGAATAGCTCATTGTGATCTTTGCAAGAGTGGGCCACCATAGGGGTTTTCCAATAGTACCTTCTAAGGGAAACTTAAAATATATATCCGAGACGAAAACTTATTAGAGTGATTAATCATGGTTACTTTTGAAAAATCATGAGGTATTAGAGTGAATTGTACTCAACAAGATTTGTCAGAAATGTGTGTGTTCACAACTAATGTGAATCAATAGTAGTTTTAACATGCATTATTTAAAATTCAAAACCCTAATAGCATTGTAACTGATTTACTCATTTATTATCCTACCCTATTTTACCCTAAGCGGCGAAAGACTCATTTTCAAGTATATGAGTACTTCCAATGAAACCATGTGCGTAACAAAATGCTGATTATACTCACACTTAGTTTTAAAGAATAGACTTCAAGATATACGAAAGCAAGAGAAACCAATTGCTTTAATTGATATGGTACCAATAGTTTCCGAATGTTGAGGAAATAAGATGTGTTGATCACTGCTTGAAACCATGATTCAATGGAATCCACATATTTATGATTCTCCAATTGATGCAAGTATTCCACAATTTGATATT
This sequence comes from Pinus albicaulis, assembly GCA_034641835.2. NCBI lineage: Eukaryota > Viridiplantae > Streptophyta > Pinopsida > Pinales > Pinaceae > Pinus > Pinus albicaulis. The sequence goes on from CM076580.1 coordinate 601,147,662, forward strand.
CACTTTATTGGAGGCAAAAAGGATCGAGTGAAAGACAAAAGATAAATCCCTCAAGTTCAGTCTCAAATATTTGATATTCAAATTAACAAGAATGGTTGAGAGAGATTCTATGGTTTTGATTTTCCACAACATTTCCAGAACAAGTTCCAATAAAATATTTCTCCTCTAGTGGTCTCTGATTTACATCTTCCCGGGGTGAATGCTCTGTAGTAATGGGGGAAGTTCTAGATTCATTCCCTTTTCCAACATGGAAGATGTAGCATTTTATTAAATAGGGGAATCAATGAAAAGAATAGGTGGTTCAAACTGCTATGCAACTGGATGGTTTAGTTTAGGGTTTAGGGTGTTGTTTGGCCTAGGGTTTCGGTTAATGTTTGGACTAAGGTTTGGATTTGGATTAGGATTAGGCTTTGGACTAGGGTTAGGTCTAGGTTTTAAATTAGAGTTAGGGTTAGTTCTAGGGTGTGGATTAGGGTTAGGTCTAAGGTATGGATTAGGGTTAGGTCTAGGGTATGGATTAGGGTTTGGATTAGGACTAGGACATGGATTAGGGTTAGGGTATGGATGAGGGAATTGCAGTTGGTACAAGGTAAGGTTGACTATACGATTTGGGACCATGGAGGAGGATAACTAAATGGTGCGTTGGAAATAAATTGTGGTTGTTTTTGGTGCTCATATCATTGAATTTGCATGGGATATTTCCTTAGAGATAAGGATCCAAATGATTCTTGAGGCCATGGAGATATTTGGCTAGAGGATGAAGGAGCACATGGGAAAGGACCCCTTTTACACGTCATGAAGTAGGATGTATTCAATTAGAGGAGATTAAAAATTTTCCATGAAATTCCGGAGATTATAAACATGTTGAAACACCTTAGGGAAAATAGCGGGTATGCAGGTATCAGGTAATTGTTGGGTTTTGAGTTATACCTGGCGGTTGATTAAATTCCTTACTTCATTCCCTGAGTACCTTTCATAATCGTGGTGGTGATGGGAAATGTTCGGTTTCATGACCATCCTCGCAAATTTCGCAAACTTTTAGATCGCTAAGTGGACACTTTCCAAGGCAATGTTTCTTTATACAGTTGACACATAGGATAAGCAGTGGTTCTTCGTCCTTCTCTTGTTCCTGCAAATCATCCAATTTTGAAATCAAAGAGTTAATTATATTAAATTTGTGTTCAAGCAAGATATTAAATTCAGCACTTGTGAATTCTTCATCAGATGAGTTGTTCATCTCTGTAGCAGCATAAAAACTCCTCATTGAATGATTCCTCAAAATACCATCTTCTTGTCTTCAACGAGAAAAATAGTACATTCTGTCATCACATGGATTAGTACGCAAGGGTTCTTACTGTACCCCAAAAAATGATATAACATTGAATATTGGATTCTGCAGATAAATGAGTTTTAAAATATTTTGACTGAAATACAACTCACCACACTTGCATGAAAGGAAAATGCTAAATCAAAGTGCTATTTAATCTATTAAAAACAAGGCAATTTGGAAATTAAATTTATAAAACCTGCTTCTACTCTACTCATAAGCAAGATAAGGAAATAAAGGTTCAAGAGATAAGAAAGATGGCCAAAATTTGGAGCAACCCCACAATAGTGGATGCTTGGCTCTTCACTCACGTCTTATAGTACACTCTCTGCCCTCTGACGTCCTTCAATATCCTTGACACTCTGTGAGAAAATTTTACCTAAGCCAAAATACAACTCCCTGGCAACGACGCCAAAATGTTGGTCGGCTTAATTTTCAGATTAAACCTCTCAATATTAATTATCAATCTGGGAGTCGTAAACACGAGTTTTACTGTGTATTGGCTCAGCTTACTGATCAAAGTATATGAGTTTCCTTATTAATGATAAACTAGGTGTTGAAATGAAACACACCTTTGCTGGAAAATAAACAATCTTGAAAAGGAAACCTACTTAACCAATTTCATTCAGTGCAAACTCCATAATACAATTAAACTATAATGAAATTCAAGACTATCCTCAATCATTCTTGTACTCAAATTCTACTTTTAAACCTCCTATGATGACTTGAAAACCTTAATCTAATTATTCCTCTCTAATACTCAAAACTAATCTTGAAATAGGCAAAAAGATCACACATTATAAATTCACACCCTAAACTAACGAGAACTATTCTTTATAACAAATTCAAGATTCTAAAATAACAAAAGAAATAATCTTGACTATTGTTAAAAGACTTTACTTCATGTAAAATAACACTTAAAAACCCTATTACAAATCACATTACAAATAATCTATAATAAACCTTTTATTTAAATATTTTAATCTAAATGAAATAAATTATTCAAAAACAACCCTACTTCGAAATCAAATCATCACACTGCATTTAAAATTTATATCTCTACCTAGTCAAATCCACACTCAAACTTGCTTACATAAGGAAATTATTACACTACGAAAAGAAGAATAAAAAATTTATCTAATTATTAACATTAAATCAAATGAATAAACAAATTAAATGAACATTAAATCTGCAACATTCAAAGAAATCATATTATGGAAACTTTGAATTAGTATTCTAAAATGATCGTATTAACACACTGAAATAAAAAGCATCTAAAATATGTTCTTATTCAGAATTCATTATAATAAACACTCGCACATTCCACTCAAACCATAATATGTAAAAAAACCACTGGAGAAAATTATATATTAGAATTCAAAATTCAAATGGAAATACAACATTAGCCGTTGCTCCTATTACAATCCATTCGCTCTGAAAATTCGATGCTATGGTTCTTCATCTTAACAATTCGATCGGAGCAATTCGAACTTGCATCTAAAAAATTCCCCTCCATTCTACATCCGGGAAAATTGACTCTACGTTCTATCCAATTTAAGGACAGACTCTCCTTCCCAGCTAATTGATCTACTCTCCCTATCACTCTATCTATTTCTCTCTCTATCACTCTCTTTCTGATCTAATGCGCCGCCTCCTCCCTATCACTCCATATATCGACTTTGGTCTAATGCGCATCTTCTCTATCACTCTATCTAAGCCTATGCTCATCACTCTCTATATAATCCATCAACTCGTTCATTCTACAGCTACTACCTCCATCTAATGACTATGGAAACTGTTATATATACATTTATTAATTGAAAATTGGAGCTTCAACCCAAAAATAGAGAAGCTTATTGGTTTTACAAATTTCCGGAATGAGAATTGGTTTGAAACAGAATGTCAATTCAGGAAAATGTTCCTCTTTTTGTGGGATTTTGTTGTTGCTGGAAGGTGCTTTCTTGGGTTATGGAGGAAATTTGACCATCGTTCCTTTTTTGCAGAGACAACACACATCTGGAAAGCTTCAATCTGGGACTACGATTTTCATTCCCAAATTCTTTGACTCTGTTTGACCTTGGAACAAAAGCTACGATATAGCTGCAAAATTCATCAGACCATCTGCAAATTCGATTATCATTTATGGTAACAAAAAATCTTGTCTCTTTTCATCTAATACAAATCCTTTGATAAATTTGAGCGTGGATTTTTTTTTATGTTTTCTTCAGAATTTGAATTATCCTCTACTCTAATTTTTGCCAAGAATTTTCCCATGATAATACTGCTTGCATTGATGGTACACAAATTTGGGGAGCCATTTGAGCAAACAGAAATGAGAACGCTTTCTACATTTGTAACGTAAGAATTCTGGAACAAATTTGGCCAGAAGAGTTGGTGGTCTTCAAATGTATGCACCAAAAATCACCTTCTAAAACAAAAACATGAAGAGTGTTGATCATCATCGCTTCCATCATACCGTTTGGCTGGCCGACATATGAAGAAAAGAAAGGGTCTTACAATATCTTCTGATATCTGTTTTGCATTCAAAGAAATACCTTCTGACTGAGTTAAATGTGCATCCCATTGATATCGAAACTGTTCTGCCATATTTCTAGTCACAGAGTGTCCTCTCCAGACCCTCTGAATGAATAATGTTGCAGCAGTAGCCTTTTTTGCATGATTACGAATTTCCCTTCATGTGTAACTTTCTCCAATAAATTATCTTTAGTATCTCCTTCACACCTTCTCTTCGTAATTTGTGGTGCTATGGCTTGTAAAAGCCCAATCTTGAGCGAAGAAATGTAGTCCACTTCAATGGATTTTGATAGAAATAACAGATATGATTGCGCGCTTAAGTTGTGATCTTCTTAAAATGATGGGTAAACTGAGATTTTTTTTAATCCCCAAACATAACTAGAGTAGCAATATTCATAGAGACCCAATACATTCATGTTCAAAAATGGTTTTTAGTGGAATATTCCCCTGACGATAACTCCTTCACGAAGCCGAATTTTTCCAAATGGGTTCTTGGTTATATGAAACATGGGGCTTTGAACACAACCCACGTCTCACAATTTAGAGAATCTACTCCATTTGGTCACAAATTTGATATTTTCACCTACAAAAATTCAACTACCCAGCTGCTGCTTTTATGCATTTGGTGAATTGAAATAAAATGCATTCTTGCACCGAACCTTCCTGCAACCAAGAAGAAATTTATTAAAAACACTCATCAAATTAACTAAAATCAAGAATTTATAAATTAATAGCTATTTTTTCTAAATTCCTCTAATTAACAACATAATGGATTAATAATGATTAAAAACACCAGGTACAAGTATGTATTTATTTGATAAAAATCGTAAAAATTTGGACAAAGATGTAGCTCAACAGTTGTCTATCATCAAACTAGAATTCCCCATCTCTGGTAACCTTTTTCAATTGCTGATCAACTTCCCATACTGATTCAGCGGGTCCCTATCTAAAGTCTTTCAAATCAATCACTATTTGAGAGTAGGACTTAGGCTTTCAAAACTATTGTTTTAACACTATCTTAATATCTTGAATATATGGATACGCGTGTTGTCCTATGTATCCCATATACCAATCCAAGGCCCTTCCTTCAATAGTGAGTGATAGATGCGCTCTTTTTACAGCATCGGTAGCCACATTCTGTGCAGCCCATACTGATTCTGTGACAAACCAAAATTGATTCATGCCTTCATCCCCTACACCCTTGAAGGTAGGTAGCTTCATGTGAATGGTCATATCATCTTCTGGTGGTGGAGGAGGTATGGGTGAGTTCTTACCCCTATGTTGAATTGAAGGTGGTGTAGCTGGAGGGCTTTGCGCAGCTGATTCTCTTACTGGGCTATAAACGGATCTATCTCCTTCTCAATTAGTTCAGTAATACTTACCACTTCATGTGGTAATCTCCCCAGATCAGAGGTCATTCACTTAGTGTGGCTACACAGAATGCTCTTTTCGCACAATAATATCTTGATTAATAATGGTAATGTTTTCAAAAACTTACCCCGGAAACCTTTAAGTAACCTTCACTCTGCTTTATAATAAGATATGAAATGATCGACTACGAAATCTGTCACAAATCCTCCCACCACACTATCCACCTAGTGATCTACCGTATGTGTGATGGTATTGTCAGTCCTTTCCTACTGCTGGATCAACTCTAGAGTCCACTGCGTGACCCGCTCGTCCTTCCAACACGTCTAGAAATCTACGAGCCTAGCTAGACACTCTTGCAGCTCGTTTGCTAAGGTTACAAAGAAAATTTCGTATACTTCAGTAAAAATGTACTTATTTTTCCACTTCTCAGCTGTCTGCTTCATGCTGCAATTCTCTTTTATAGCAAATTCCTGAACCTATATTTCAAACCACTCTTCAATCTCTGCCCTCTCAAGTCTCTAATGACCTCGTGGAATTACCCGAAATCTCTCTGAAAATGATCCCAGTCCTGGCAACAAAACCATTTTTTGGCTTGAGGGGTGCTAACCCAAGTTCATAGGTTAAGGTTTTGCAACAAACCCCTATACTACTGGCCCTTTCGGAAATGACCTACTTGCGTAGGCCAAAGTCTCACCCGAAGTAGTATGGGAGGGTGCTAGAACCAAGTTTCTACACCCTGAGAGAGAGAGTAGGTAAGGCGAGGCAGATCTGTGTTCACGACTTATTGGATTCGCACAACGTAGGTCTATTCGCGGGCTTTTATTAGCATAATCAGTTATTAACCATAACAGAGCTATTATCGTTCACAGATCTAATCGATACCTTTGCATCCACGTGCATATCAGAAATTAGCATCACATAATATCATAAACAAAGCTATATATATGTTCACAACATAAAGAGATAGCACAAAAGTATTTGCAGCTTAAACATATACCATTTCAGAGCAAGTACAACTATGCTTATGTAGAAACACAAATATATTTGCAGCTAAATAACCATCACAGATACACTTTAGTAGTAAACATCACTGATCCAAATAACACACAGATACTTTAGCAATACTTCGCATTCATTGACATTCAGATCCACTTACAACCAAAACGAGCCCACGTACACGGCCTAGCCGGGTCCACACACAGCAGGACTGAGGATCTCCGCGCACACAACCAACAAGATTCCTTACCAAAAACAACCCAAAACAGATCTAACAATTCGCACCTAGCATCAGTCTTAATTCATGCCTACCTCTAGACTCAAACTATTCATCTATTTATATCGATATAGCCTACGATATCCTCTGGTCCGCAAACCGTCATTTGCAGACTCTAGGTCTACCCTTTGACCCATTACAATGCATTCGGGGCTTTGACCCACCACAAAACCCCTGCGTTAGACTAATTATTACAAAAATATACAAAATTCGCAGCCTAAGGAGCCCCGTTCCAACAATCCTCTTAGCATGCCATGATGGACCTTGTGGGGGTCATTTTGTTGCTAAGAGGATAGCCTTTAATTTTTTTCAGGTTGGTTACTATTGGCCCACTCTTCATCAATATGCTAGGAGATACACCACAAAATGTGATTAGTTACAAAGGATGGGAAATCCCACACCCAAGGATGAAATGCCCTTACAAGCTCAAGTGGCCTTAGAAACATTTGACAAGTGTGGCATGGATTTGATTGGGCCAATTGATCCACCATTAGGACAAAAGAAGTACATCATTGTGTGAACTGATTACTTGAAAAAGTGGGCCAAGAGAAAGGAAGTTAAAGCAATAACTAAGAAGAAGGTGGTTGATTTTTTAAGAGAAAATATATTCTACGATTTTGGATATCCAAGGGAGGTAGTCATTGATGAAGGAGGAAAATTCACATTAAATTTTATTTAATATCTCATGAGGCAACACCATATCAAGCATATGACATCCACTTCCTATCACTCTCAATAAAATGGAAAAGTAGAGGTTACAAATAGAGCATTGGAGACCATCCTCACTAATTTTGTTAGCAACATTAGGAAAGAGTCAGAAAATAGACTAGTGGAGGCCACTTGGGCTTATAACACCACTTGGAAAACCACCACTAGGTTCACTCCATATGAATTGGTTTATGGGAAGAAGCCTTTGATTTCTATTGATTTGGAATATAAAAATTTGATGATGGAATCTAAGCTGGACTTAGACTTCACTATAGCACAATAAGAAATGCTACTCCAACTTAATGGCTTAGATGAGTTCAGGATGAAAAATATCCTACACACTGAGGTCATACAATTTCAAAAAAAGATATATCATGACAAGCATATCAAGGAAAAGGATTTTCAAGAAGTAGATTGGGCATTGTTACATGATTCTAGGTTCAAATATTTCAAAGGAAATCTATTGGCAAGATGGTTTGGTTCATATCTAGTAGAGAAATGTCATGAAAATGGATCTTTCCATATCAGAATCATTGATTATGAAGGTATTCACCTACTTGTAAATGGTTATAGTTTGAATTTGTATACGAGACTTTTTTCCAAGGAATAATTTTTCAGGTTAGTCAACAAAGAAGAAAATGTGACTGGGAGTTTCATAGCCTCCAATCCACAATATTACTATAAAAAAATGAAAAAATAAAAAATAATAAGTGTTGGATGAAAACCTTTGTGAGGCATCTAAGGTTAAATCCAGGGTTTAAAACCTTTCAGAGGAAGCCTAGGAGAAAATAAAAAGAGAGAGAAACAATAAAAGATCCCAAGGTGAAAACCTCCTTTGAGGTGCCTAGGGTAGGCATGAAAGTTTAAAACCTCCACAAAGGCAACCTACTTATCTCAAAGAAAAGGAGAAAAAAAAAGGGAAAATAAGATCAAAATGAGGGAGCTACTAACATTCTTCTTCTTTTCCAGGACTACACACAGTTGGAATATTTTATGAATATAGGGGAAAAAATCAAGGTCTACATCCATCCTTCCATCCATACACCTCATTCCCTTACTCTCCACTCATATAACCATATCTATCCACCATCTAATCAATACGAAACTCAAATTTTACCTCCTCATTGTGATGCTACAAAAGGGACCTATATTGCTAAAGGAGGTCCTATAATGCTACAAGAGGATCCTGTGAAGCTACTGTTAACGCTTTGTAATTCCGAGGTTGAAGACAGAATCCCAGAGGCAACATCAAAACCACTTTGAGTCAAGGATCTAGCCCTCCAAGGCTCAGAGAGGAATCTTTTTGTATGTTTTAGCTTTGTTTTATAATTCTGATTTTAGGCTAGTTATGAGGGCAAAAAAGTTTGTAGAAATATTTGGTTGAGACAACAGAAGAGGGCCATTGGATTGATGTTGTCAAAGGGTAAAAGTTGATTTAAATGAATGAATAGCTGAGATCATGTTTAACCAGGAAAGACAGTCATGTCAGTGGATCTTTACAATTTGTGAGATGGAAGAGAAGAATAGATTAGAATTCCATTGAAATGTAGAGTAGACCTAATCTGAATTCTACATTCAAACTTGAGAGGAAAACATACATATTGTTTTAAGCCTGAGCAGGGTGTCAAATTTAAAATCCTTAACAAAATTTTCGTATAAACAATAAGGAATAAAACAATGTGTGAAACAAAATAATAACAGATTACATCAGGAAGAACTCCACCATATAATCATGACACAAGAATCTAGAAAATAGAAGGTCTTTTCATTCATCCAAGAAAAAGTCACTTACAACCAGCTGAACATTTTTGCAACATCCTTCCCTTCAGGTCTAACCCTTATCCCATATGACATCCTATCATTTATAATTTTTACCATTACATTCAGATCCTACATATTAGGATGATCAAATCTCTCCCTTAACAATCTTCAGATATTTCAGGAAAATGCCTATTTATGTTCTACCCAAAATAGAGATTTGATCTCTTCTCAAAATCATTCCCTATCTCCTAAATCTATTACAAAATATTCGATCTTTTAACCCTAAAAAGGTAAAAATAGCCAAAATTGCTTGTTGGTTACAATCCTTGAACTGGGAAATATAACAAAATTCCAACAAAAATAGATTTGTTTTGATCTTCTTCAAAACCCAATCTGATTGAATCTAGGGTTGACAACAACATGTTGAAGACGAATAATAGCTAAAAGATCACTTTGGATGCTTTGGAGATCATGAAGGAATCGATTTGCTTTGATTTGAGGAGATTTGATGCTTTCTATCCATAAAAAAACTTTTGACATCTAATGAGGTAAAACAGAGTGTGCTTAGTTGTTGATTTATTGGGCATGATTTTCGATAGATGATTAGGGATTATGAAACGATTCTTCGCTAGAAAAAATTGTAACTGCTCCTAAATTTCATTAAAAATGGCTGAATTTCCCGAGTTAACTCACATAATCTGGAGTTGCTTGTAGAGAACATTCATTAGTGGGGTTGTTATCATTATTGTTACCATTTCTTCCATCAACATTGGTATTATATACATCTGCCACTATTAGCCGAGATGTATCAGTTCCTCAGGGTACTCCATAATGAATCCAAGACGAAACAGATTGAGATGATTTGTCTTGAGATGTAAATGTAGCACTTGATTGAGAACTAAAAGAAAATCCATAATTTTTTGACATTTTTGAAGAGGGAATTCCAGATGTAGAATTTTGCATGGAAGAAATAATTCCAAATTTGGAAGCCTTTTGTGGATAAGGCCATGTTGATTTGTTATTCGGCCTTGGAGAAGGAACATGTTATCCATTGCTAGCTTTCTGAACCTTCCAAATTTATTTTAATTGAGCATGACTAAAAATTTGTAATATTCCCAAATTTGAACATCACATTTGGAATATTATAGTCCTTGATATTTTTAATAAATTAAGTAAATAAAAGGGTGGAGGGCCCCACAAACCCCAAAAATGAATAAGATCCACTTTTATGTGTGTATTTGGACATTTTTTATCTAGATCTAGAATCATGGAGTAGTGGAGCAACTCCATTAATGGAGATCATGTCTCATTTATGAGATAGATTATGGAGGGTGAAACAGTCAAAGAAGATCATGTATATTAAATATCAAATCACATGGATCTTTGATAAGGTCAACTAAGATCATGATACATTCAAAGAAGATAAATCATGATAAAGTAGTGGAGGAAGTGGTGCATTTAATGCATGCATTATGGAGAGGTTTATCACCATGTGAACATGATGGAGTGCATGGATCAATAACGCAGTCAAACATGGGGACTTTGTCCACATGTAAAACGCAGTATTGGAGTGGGCCTAGGCTATGGAAGGCTCATTCATATAATGAAGGTGAAGGCACAATGGAAGGCATGATTTGGATTAGTCATTTCTTGGTCTATTTAGATCTAGATTTGTCTTAGGACATTTCTATGCAATCTTGGGCTATTTAGTAGAGCTTGCAGGGTGTTCACGGGTGGGAATCCCACCTCTTTATTTGAGTGATCTCTAAGGGAGAGGATTGTTCTTCATTCCATATCAGGCATTGTTGCCATCTTCAGGAGGTTGTTTCTAGTATTCAGCTAGAAAACCGGTGGAGGATTCATCCTACCACTTTGCTCTTCATATTCAGTCTTCCAGAGCATCAGATCTATATCTAGCATTTAGGACTTGGGGTTTTGCCTCCTTGTTGCAGTAGTCCCTTCAAGGATTGCGTAGTTAAGTCTTGCAAATCTATTGGAGGAAGGAAGTTTCCATTATTTCAACTGGAAATCATGTGAGGGATAACCTCCTCACGTTGGATCTATTGTTGCCATCACCCGGGAGCTGATTTGACATATTTTTCTTGGGGGAAAGGAGACTCCCTCTCTCACAGCATAGTTTTTTGAAGCTGTTTTTCATTTTGCAGCTATTTTTAGTGGAAGACATTGGAGGATTTAGATCTTGAGCTTTTAGCCCAAGGATCTAGTGAAGGGATCAGCCCTTCTTGCTTAGATCTGATTGTACATCATTGCAGCCATAAAATTATCAAATCTAGCTTCAGATCTGCATTCCCATCAGCATATTCATGGAGCCCTAGGGAGAAGGTTGTCTTAGACTTACAGGTCTGATAAATCCTTCCAGGGTTATCTTGGGAATCCTTCGTAGAGCCCAGATCTACAATTTCAGCATCATCGAAGCTCCCGTTCATCCTAGATCTGACTTTATATCTTACAGGAAGTTGCAGTCCCTACATCTGTAGCAGGGATAGTGCAGTATACCTTCCATCAAAGCAACAGTTATGTAGTCCCTCTTGGGATATGATTGCAGGGTAATTCTAGACTACTTTTGTGGCTTTAGTGTCTCATATTTTGAGCATTGTTGTATTTTCATTTTGCACCTCCAAATATTAATAAAATGGCTCAACTATTTTTGCATATTCTGATGTGTATTTAGATCTGTTGTTTACTTAGTTTCAATCCTCATATTGTGTTTTAATATTGTTGGATCTACAATCTTGGGATATCATAAGATATTCCCAACCTTGTTGATTTTCCTTATTTTGGGATATTACAAAATCTAAATAACAGATTTTGAACCAACAAATGCTTCAATATTCTTCTTTTCCCTATTAAACAACTGAAAAAATTCAAGGAATTTTTCGTGCTCTTGCTCAGTCCAGCTTTCCCAACTTGAGCATATAAAACTCGGGCTTTTTGTGGATTTCCTCTCATGAGCGCCATGCGCTTCAGAATCACTGCAATAGGGAAACCTTCCAACACCTCCTTTAAATGCATCCACACCATTGCGATTAAGATCAAACAAAATTTTCCCTTCATTCGTATTAAAGTCTACCAAGTTTTATCCATTAACAAATGGAATCCAAGTTCCATTTGTGTCATTCGAAACCCATATAACTTTGGTATGCCTAAAACTGTTTTGAAATAAGGCTGCATACTAGTAGAAAGAAGCTGAATTTTTTCCTATTACGACCAACTTGACCATCATATTTAATTTTAGGCTTGTATCTACCTATCATTCCAGTTTCCAGGTAGCTCAAAACTTCTAATTTGGATCTAAACCACCATTGTGTTGTTGGATCACAGTAATATTGATCTTTGGTACCGGCACTTGAACCTCCCCCTCGAGATTTGATTTCAGAGAACCATCCTTTTGGTAACCAATTTGGGGACTGGATAATTTTAGTATGCCTATGTGAGTTCACCCCTCTATCATTAGGAGTTAAAAACACTGACTCGATAGCTTTCTCTAAAGCTTTTTCCGTTTGTTCTTGAACCAAGAGTTTTCCATTCTTCTCATTTTGATCATGGATTTTCGTCGTGACTGTAGCTTAGCCCTCAGATTGATTTTTCCTTTCCAGTGAGCTTGTTCCTTCTCCCATATGTTGAGAATTTTTATCCAAAAAATCTGCAACTCCATACTTAATTTCTTCTTTCTTATGTGGCACACCAAAACCTTTAGCTTCTTCGCACAAGCCTAAAGCTTGACCCCACCATATGCCTCGGCAGGATTTTTGGATCTAAACCCGAGAGGGGTTCCAGGCTGCCCCTTAACCTCATAGGCATTAACATCAACTGAAACAACCTCCTTAAAAATCATTCAGAATATCTTCCAACGAAAGCATCCCTTCTGAATCTACTCTGGCCGTAGTCCCTATAGGTTTTGGTTGTCCATAATTCGCAACACTAGATACTCTTGATAGATGACATGTAGAAGACTAGCATAGCCCCCCATGGGCTCTTCCTCCATGTGGCCTAAGGCCTAGTGCTTGGGCGTTGGCTTGTATATTGCGTAGTGTATATTAGCTCAATCAACATGTGTTTTTTTTATATGACTGCAAGTGCGTGTGCCACATATACCAGAGAAGGTGATCCCATGTTAGACAACATCCCACATCTCTACAATGTAACCTATGCAAATTTCAATGGTGGATTTCAAGGACTGTTCCAAATAAACCTCTTTCAGCATTCTCAAGTATGCTTCTGATCATGCCTAAAATAGGCTCTAAAATTTCCATGAATAAGCTTGTGGTGTCCCTCTTCCATCATTCAACCTGTGTACATGAAACAATTGAACTAGAGGTCAATTCATTTCAACCCTAAAGTCAAAATCTACTTACTGCTGTATTTGTCATGCAAAAACCGAAACCATATTTCTGAGGGTTCAGTGGGGGGGGGGGCAGGGGGGTTTGAACTCCCCATAGGTGGCCACGCAATCACGACTTTGATTATGAAAACTTCCCTTTTAGGACCCCCCCTCATCCATTAAACTTTGAAGCATAGAAAGGGTATGAAATTGACTTGAACCATCGATTTTAACCAAAGATCATCATCCATAAGTTGAATATGCGTAAGGTTTAACATAATATAAAAAATATAGAATTAATTATTTAATTATATATTTTAAATAAATTTTATTTCATTTGGAATAAAATTTGATGAAGCTATTTCAAATTTGTCCCACCTTCGCTAATGAGTTTAAAAATATGTATGCCAAGGTGTAAATTTAAAAATTTATCTCATGGTAATAGCTACAATAGGGGGAGTCAATGAGAAGAACAGCCCAAAAGGCCATTATTCCTCTAGGAAATAATAAATGGGGTCCTCCAATGATTTATGCATCACCCATCCATTCCATTTCATCAATACTTGCTCAAACTTTCCACATTGTCCCACCTCTAAAAAACACAAAAACCATTGTTTTCTATTTATCCAACATCTATACTACTTCCTCATGTCTCCAATCCTATCCTGATGGCTTATCATCATTTTCCTCAACACTATCATGTAAAATGAATACTTCAAGGGAGGATTAAAAGACTGCTACAGGGAGAAAACTCCTCCTATAGAAGCCTGTGTAGTCACAACATAAATCTCTAAGATTCTTTTTTTCCACCCACAGAAAGCATGATGGAGCCATGTATGCAACCAATAAGGGACACATAATCTTGAGGAAAGCACTCCACTAGCAGCAGCAGATTAGAAGCTATAGAGTCTACTTACACACACACAACAAGTTTATCAATTATAGTATCATCAAGTCATGAATCCATGAATAAGAAACAAGAAAAAGAGTCAACTCCCTCTTAAATAATGATGTTATATGGCCCAGATCTAGCATGAGACCATGTCCAACAATTACATCCACAGGTAGGCTCAGGTATGTATACCCTCACCTCTTCCCTATGCATAAAATGACTAAAATGTGAAATGGTCGAGAAAGGAGTTTTAATAGGTTGTAGGTGGCTAGTGAGCTTTGCCACCCTCAACTAGTAAACTTAATTTTGTATTAGTCACCCATGCAACATGGATATTTCAACTCAAAGTGAGATGGTGTTAACGAAGAGTGGTGTGATAATCATGAGGAGAGGATAAATGATTGCAAAGAATGGGGACAATGGCCCAAAAAAAGGAAACTCGTGTAGATGCCATGTCACTAAAGTGACTTGATATTTTACCCCAAATAGGATATTATGTACCAGCCTTGACTTATTTTACACCATTTCTCATTTCAAAAAATAGTTAGAGTAAGGACAAGTTATTATATCATACCATATAGGGTGCCACCAAGGAATTTTGAACCCTTTCTGCAAGTGCTACAGGAGGAAGCTACAGGCAGGTCTGAGATGCTACAGGATGGTCGAGAATAAGCTACAAGAGAAATTGAAAGGTGAAAAAGGAGCCAGAGTGGCTCGAAATTGTCCCAAAACCATCATACACATACATATTTGTTTTGACAAGAAGTGACATCCTCCTTTCTTGCTTTTACATCCATTTTCATGAAAAGTCTACTTGAAATTGATAGCCTAAAGAAGTCAATTAACTAGTAGGAGGTACTTTTGGAAATGGTTGTGGTTAAAGGAAAGATATATCCTTGGGATGAGGTGGCTTACCATATCCTCAAGTATATCTATTTTGAATGGAGATTGAGTATGGTATATTCTTACCACTTTATATTTCTCCATGAGTTTAGATTCAAGGCATAATTGTCTCTCCCTCAAAGACTTAGTGTTCCCCATTTCCTCATATAGTCAATCATTGAGATGAATCAAAAGGTGAAGGAAGGAAAGCACTAACGCTTATCTCACCATGGTCTCATCAAGTTAGTTGTGATGGATGGTTTGAGCCACTTAAGGATCCCTGTCCTATGAAATAAATTTGTGGACATGTATAGGGATACTTGCATAGAAACCCAAGCCATCATGCCTGGAGAAACACCAGCCTCAAGCATTGGAGGTAAATAAGGAAAAACAGAGGAATAAGAAGGATAGAAAATAGAGGAGGAAGCGGCAGAAAAAATAGTAGAAGAGGAAGGAAAAACACGAGAAAAGGAGGCAACAGAGACAGGGTAAAGAGAAGATGAAATTAAACGAGAAGGGGGGAAGAAACAAATAGAGGAATAAGTAAGCCATCAAGAGAATTATAAACCCAAAGAAGCAGAGAAACAACCACATCAATGAGGTCTATCTCTAAGCGATACTAAAAATAAGTAGCTACAACATTGGCTACATTGGGCACACCTTTCAAGCCCAAAAGGAGGAAACCAAGACAAGGTCCCCAATATTTAAAAACCAAGAAGAGAACCATAATTAGACAAGGGAAACTACAAACTCCCACAAGGTTCCCTATTATTATTGATGAATCACCAAGTAAAATGGAAGAAGTAGGAATCGGTAAGGGAAATATTGAGGAGGCCACTTCTCCTAAAACCGAAACCAAGTCACTTGTAGCATTTGTGGGTAGGCCCACCACTAGGTCATTAACCTTCAAGAAACTCGAGACACAAGTTGCCTTTGAACAAATAGAAATAGAAAAGGTACAGGAGGGGCAAGGTTTGTTACATGAGAGGAAACGTTTGCTACAGGAGGAATAGGGGAAAGCTACATGAGTATAAAAAGGATCTACAACAAGAAGAATATACCTCAAAATTAGTTGAAAAGGACCTCCAAGAGCTCCAAGAGCTTTATCCACAACCTAGGTGGGGTCCTACTATAAATTTTATTGAAGGAGGAAGGATTATCCATGATAAATTTTCAATCCCACTCCTCTATGAGATGGAGATCAAGAGAGGTAGAACCCACACATGGATGAAAATTTCCAAATACAATAATCTGGAAGTTGTGGGCCTCATGGAGGAGAAAATCATTGAAATGGGAAAGGATTTGGGTGATTTGAGACTGAGGGATTCTATTATGAAGGAGTAGCTATAGGGAAAGAACACAAGGTTGAGAGAGAGGTTGCATGAGAAAGAAACACAACTTTCCACCATGGCATGTCTCTCTATGGAAGCCTTGCAATGTAGGAAGCCATCAAAATATTATGCTATATTCCTCAAATAATAATGGTTGTAGTTCCAAATAAAAACTCTAACAAAATATGGGTCTCTACCTTTTCAATACTACACGAAGTTTATTGAGTTTTGTAAGAAAATTAGTATGGAAGACAAGGAAAAGTTAGTTGAATTCTACTTGCACAATTTCATTTTGAAATACCTAAATTTCTGGGATCCTAATTCAAGATTTGGAGACATGCAACTAATGGCTTTATAATATTGGTTGACTCATGAGTAGAAAAGGGCTAAGGAGGTGAAAAATGTAATGAAAAAAGAGGAGAAATATCCCTGATATATCATATCAGAGCTAGCGAGCCCTAAGATTGTATAATATTCCCAAATTTTCACATGATATTTGGAATATTATAGTTCCTAATAATCCTACTTAATTAAGTAAATAAAAGGGTGGAGGGACCCATAATCCTCATGATGAATAAATATACACTTTTTATGTGTGAATGTGGATTAATTAAGCCTAGATCTACGTAAGGGAAGTAGTGGAGCCACTACTAATGTGAATGAATTGGAGATCATGTCTCATTAATGAGATAGATCATGGAGCTTGATACAGTCAACTAAGATATTGGAAGGGATCAAATAGAAGATCATGGAGCATTCATGATGAGATGATGGAGGAAGTTGTGCAATTAATGCAC
This sequence comes from Pinus albicaulis, assembly GCA_034641835.2. Taxonomy (NCBI): domain Eukaryota; kingdom Viridiplantae; phylum Streptophyta; class Pinopsida; order Pinales; family Pinaceae; genus Pinus; species Pinus albicaulis. Next base: position 601,164,881 of record CM076580.1, read on the forward strand.
GCATGATGGAGAGGGTGTACATTACACCTAGACAGGATGGATGACTTGGAAAGACAGCGCAGTCAAACATGGAGGATCTTGTCCACATGCACAGCGCAGTTTAGATGAGGGCCAAGGCATGGGAAGGCTCATAAACTATATAAAGGAGATGAAGGCAACAATGAAGGAATGCTATTTATTATAGATTTTGAGGTATGTTTAGATCTGGAATTTTCATGTGACATTCCATTGCTTTCTTGGGTTGTTTAGCAAAGATTGAAAGTGTTATTTAGCACAGGTTGTTCCTGGTCGGGAATCCCACCTCTTTCTTTGAGTATCTCTGGAAAGAGTATTTTAATTCATCCATCATCAGGCATTGGTTCCATATATCTTTTCCTACTTTCTGCATAACATTAATATTCAAAAATTACAGATTTCTGAAGATCAATTTGAGAGTAGGAAGTTGTCCTTCAACATTTCAGTTGAGGAACCGGTGTAGGATTATTCCCATCGCCTTGGGCTTGAAGATCATCGTTCCCAGAGCTTGATTTCAGATTTGGCATTAGGCGAAAATTTGTTGACCTCCTAACAGCCGTAATCCCTTAAGTAATTACGCAGTCCATTTTGCAAATCCAAAGGAGGAAGGAAGTTGCTAGAATTTCAGTGAGTAATCCTGTGAGGGATCATCCCCTCACCTTGCCATCAGTATTTCCATCATATTGGAATTTATTGCAGCATATTTCAGCATGCATAGAGCTTCTCTTTCCCTTACAATGCATTTTTTACGAGCAGTTGTGTTGCAGCATCTATAATCATCATTGGAGGATTGAGAAGCTAGATCTAGAGCTTCTATCTTGTAGATCTGAATGAGGGATCAACCCTTCAAGATTAGATCTGATATTGTGACATATTTCGGAAATATATTTTTCAAATATAGCTTCAGATCTGTAATCCCAGCAGATAAAGGATCAAACCCTAGGAGGATGATTTTCCAAAGTTGTAGATCTAGAAAATCCTTTCTAAGTTATCTTGGGCTCCCATCACATTGGCAAGACTTGGAATCTTGGCATTATCAGAGCTCCTAAGCTCCCAAGATATTCATTTCATTTTGTAGCATTTTCATGCATATCAACAGCAGAAGGGACAATGTAGTATTTCTTCTTGTAAGCTCACCAGTTATGCAGTGCTAGTTGCAGCACCATTATAGGGTGATTCTAGGCCATCTCTTGGGCTAGATCTACTCATCTTTTATACATTGTGTTAGCCATCTATAATTCCGCTATACCTAATGATGGCTAGATTAGTCCCTATATTTCCAAAAAACAAGCTTTTGTGAAAAACTTGTGATTTTTTGAAATCTCACTGTGTTCATTATCCAAAAAGATCCATTCCATTGATAAACTTCGCTTAAAATCCTCAAAGAATCCCTGTTGATTCAAAAAGACTATTTCAAGCCTCCATTTCCACCATTGCCCCTTTTTCCCCTCTATGACTTTCATTTACCCTTCATTCACCATCAAATCCCCTTTAAACCTCATGAAATCCCTTTATTATGGTTTTAAACCCCCTTCATATTGTTTAAATTTTCCCTTTTATCCTATTGGAACCCCTAAAAAGGTTTAGAAACCTCATTTTTTGGTCTTTTCCGCTCCTTTTCAAACATTGAGCCTTAAGCGCTTTTTGCCCTAAACCCTAGCCCCATCTTTGTCATATGACCCCATGCCCTGCGACCAAGCGCTAAGCCCATCAGCTATCGGCCATCACAATTTCTTGTTTCCTCTTTCCCCTTGTATTTTCTTCTACCAATGGCTGATCCCCCGAGAAAATCTCTGCCATTGATATCGTTTTAGATCGGACGGTCTGTGCTCCATCGAAAACCGCAAAGGGTCACGCCCGCACTCCTTTTCTCTGCCGATGGCCGATCCCTCAAGCCAATCTCCACCATTGATCTTGTTTAAGATCTGACGGTCCTCGCTCCATCAGCGCATCGCACTTCGACGATTCCCATTCGCACTTTCATCCTCCCCCGATGAAATCTCCACCGTCGATCTCCCCCAAATCGGACGGTCCTCACTTCATCGCATTATCGCAATTTCGCTACCCTCCGTTCATTTCCTATCAACTCCACTTTTCTCTGACGAATTTTTAGCCATCGATCCTCCTGATCGGACAATCAATGCTTCATCACCTTATCGCCTTTCTCCCCTCCCCTCATGCCATTCATTTCATTGTGTGATATTTTGTTGCATCCTCGACCATTGATCATCCTAATCCAACGACCAGTGCTCATCTACTTTTACCCCACTCATTTCCGCCGCGGTTGATCTCCACTTTCGATCTAAGCCAGATCCAATGGCCATTGCTCAATCTCCTATATCATCTTGTCGGTCCCACCCTACCACGCAAAGGCTTTTCATCATGTTTTCTTTTAATCTCCACCATTGATCCTCAAGCTCCAACGACCTGCATTCATTCTCATGCCCATTTCGCCCAACCCCTCCATCATGCTTTTTCAATGTGAAATGGGTGGTTTTAGAGGGACAAGTGTCAACACCTGAGCCTTATTGCGTTCGCTCGGGGTAGAACCATTTACCACGCCGACCCTGTGTGAAAACTGCCTCCGGTTTTTTTCCAAACCGCCATTGCATCTCTTCGTGCCAAATTTAGTTTGAACCTTGGTTTTCGTGGTTTTTTGCCATAAGACCCTTTTTCACTACATCCACTACCTCCTACATGCTCCTCCGCCTCCGCCAAAGCCCTCTGAAGTATTTAACCAAGTAACGCACGTTTTTTATAATAGGTTTGCGGTTCTTTGTAGGTTTCATAGCGGCTAAATATTAAAAGCCATCTCACAGTCACCAAAAGGTGACACAGGCTGAGGATGACGATCCTCTGTGGCCTGATCAAATGCAGAAATGGAAAGAGGGATTAATTTCCAAGTTTAATTTGATAAATCATGATTATTGACTGTGTGAAGACCCCCCAGTGTGAAGAAAAGTACCTGTACAAAATGAAACAGTGAAGAGTATCAAAGATTAAAGATTAAAAAGGGTTAAAGCGCGAATATTGATGATCAAAGACCTTAATCCAAATTTAAATGGATAAAGCATCATAAAGACAAGTAATCAAGGTTAAATCAGTTAGCAAGGATAGATCAACAAGGCGGAAGGCCTCGTGCACATCAGAGCAAAGAAGTTAATTCATCAAAATATATGAAGCCATCTGTAGCATGCTTTTCACCTACCAAGACACTTTGACAGTTATCATGCTAACAGAACATCTTTTGGCTCTCAGAATAGTTATTTTAAGACATGGGAGAGCCTTAAAATTCAATCTTTCCTCCCATCTGCCTCTCAGAAGTTAAGACAGAGTTATTAAAATAGAAAAGTAGTTGCACCTATTTCTGCCTTATGCTTTGCATGGTTTTCAAGGCTAGAAATGCATTTACTCTGTAATTAATAAGATTTTGAACCCTAAAATGAGTTCCACCTCCTCATTCTTCTATAAATACTCTATGAGGAGCTCTTTGTTATGGGTTGGTTGCTAGCATTCGAACTCCTTGAAGTTGTACATAGTCTGGCTGAAGATTAAGAAGAAATTGAAGTATTGGAAGATTGATGATGTTTTGATATGTTTTGTTAATGAGAAGGTTCTATCATTGGATCCCTGAGCATGGTTGTTGGTGATGTATTTTAATCTGTTAATTTTTATTTCCTTTTTTCCATTCTGTTTCATCATTTCTTACTTCCAGTAGAGTAAAAAGCTTAGGCTAAGAAATGTCTCCTAGAAGCACCTTAGGCCTGTTTACTCTTCACTGCCTTTATGTTTTCATCTGCTAAAGGTTTTATTGAGTAATTTGACTGATTTTCAACCCTTATGCTTGTTTATTTTAGAAATAGTTCAAACAGTTGGTCTCAAGAATGATTTATGGTTTTCCCTGCTTACTTGCTGCCACTTGAAAACTGTTTCTGAAGTATCCCTTTAAAGTACCACTGTTTACAGTCTGTCAAAGAGGTCTGTTTTGATCATACCCTTTGTTCTTGTTGAGATAATTGTTTTGAAGGTATTTATAATTGTAATCTTAGATTTCTAGGAGTTCCCTCTTCTATGAATGTAGTTATTTGTGAATCTTGAATGTTTTCTTATCCTTGAAGCTGAAATATTTAGAGGAAATAGAGCGTTCCTCGCCTTCTATATTTCATTTGAAAATTTTGTCTTGGAATTATTATTTGCTGAAGTGTGGTTTCTAGAATTTATGGTTAGCCCTATCTATGGAATGCCTCTTCATGTTCAAATAATGTTTTAAGTCCCTTTGTTGAGAAGTACATATAATTAAGGATTCTTAATTGCCCTTAGTTCTACTTCTCCTTCTAAATCCTTAATGTCCATTTCATTTCATCCACCAAACCCAAGATCCATTGGCCAAGTTAGATTTTCCCTTTGATATCCCATATCCATTGATTGAGCTTGTTATAACTTCTTATTGACTCCATTGCCCAATGGCTCTAGTTTTTCCCCTTTCTATCTATGTTTCCTAGATCATTCATGTCCAACCAACCAAACCCAAACAAACAAATTTGCACTTCATAACTAGCCTAAAATAAACCTCTTAAAAGCATCAAGCTATATCCTTACAAACATATTGAGAGATCCCTCTCTGAGACTAGGAGGGCTAGATCCTAGAGCTCTAAATCTTGGTTTTAATGTTGCCTTGTCATTTGATTTTCCAATCATCCAAATCACAGTACCCCAACACATTGTGTAACTGATTAATATCCATATAATAAAATGGCTAAGATTCTCTATAAATTATGATGTTGACTTGAGATTTATTGTTTACTTAGTTGTAGTTCTTATATTTTGTTTAAGTATCAATGCATTATTCCATTTTGGGACATTACACTGGTATCAGAGCATGATCTTTGGCTCAGCTCGTGGAAACTTCACCTTTTGCATCAAACGAAGAAGCAGATAGATGAGAACTATCATGAAGGAGGATAATTTTTCCACTCCTCTCTTTAGATCTATTCAAGATCTCTCCAAGGTGGTCTATCAAATGAAGAAGGAAAGGAAAATGAAGGATCCAAGAAGAAGATTTGAAGAGGAAGGTCCAAACACTTCCTATCAGCAGAATAGAAAACTGGAGAATCATAGATCTATTCATAGATCTACTATGCCCACTTTCATTGAAGAAGGTGAGACGTACATAAATAAAGAAAGAAGAGAACATGAGACTCATGAGACTCTCAGTTTTTATCTGGAAGAGTACAAAGCACAGTCTGGAGCTTTCAAAGAAGGTCCAACTCTCCAAGAATTCTTTGAACTCAAAGAATAAAGAAGATCCTATAACAGTAATAGAAGGAAGAGGCACAAAAGATTCTATTTGACCACATTTTATGGATCTTCCTCAAACACTGTTAAGGCTTGGAGGAAATATTTAGATACACTTTCATGCTACATCCTGTGGTTAAAAAATAGGTTGTCCAAATTTTAGCTCTACAACTTGTAGATGAAGCCAACGATTGGTGGTTTAGTCACATGGAGCATGAAAAGGTGACTAAATATTTAATTTTTTTTCACAATTGGAGGAAGAAGTTTTATGTGAAGAAGATATAAAAGGGCCACAAAGAGAAATTTCCTAAAGAAACAAAGGATGATTTTATTCTTGTCACTCTGGACAAGAAATCACTACATTCACCACTAGCTGCAGAAGTACTTGCATCTAGAGAGGAGACACTTGCAACCTTGCAAGATAGTCTTGAGCTCTTAGCACATAGAGTCCCATGCATGATTCATGCGATGCATGAGGAAGAGGAGGAATATTCTAGCACTGGTACATCGGTAGAAGAGCAACCATCTCTCTTACCAGCAGTTGGAGACACCATTGTCCCGGTTGGAGGAACTCTTGTGTTCTGTCAAGAGGTTCCCACATATCAGTTGATCCAAGGTATGCATACACATTCAACACCTATTGTTTTAGTAAATCTTATTGAAAATTTGGGGGACATGCCATAAGGGCCAATGCATAACCAAGGGTTAGATCCAAATGCTGATTTGAAGCAGCAACATATCACAGCACAGATGACCCTTGATCTAATAAAGGAGGAGATGAAAAGCTATCCCAGTTTGTCATGGATGGACTACATTCAACCTTTTGAGTTGAAGTGTAGAGTTTCAGAAGACGGGATGAGCATGATCCTATGTACAATGACTAGTTATGAGATCAGTATTGTACCTTAATTTGAGACAGCATATGCATTACCCTGCAGATCTACAGCATTGTCACTTAGTAGCAATGATGAAGAGGCCCCGTTATTCTTGTAGCATTCTAAAGGTAGATTCACTCATGAAGCAATGGAGGTTAATATGATTAATGGTAGACATCTTTATATGAGAAATATTTTCTCCTTTCTTGATGACACTTTCTCAATGAGCATCTCACAACTCAAAGAGAGACTTCTACCTGTAGCAAATCCAGAACCTCAATAGTTTTGGAAGGCTATGGATGAGAAGAAGGTCTCATCAAGAGATATTATTGGAGGTGCACTTCAAAATTTCATGGAGTGCAAAGTTCTTCATCAGCTTGAGGAGGTTGGTGTCCTACAATGGGAGGATACCAAGTATTTGCAGAATGAGATCCATCATCCACATTGGGATGAATGGTTGATAGTATGGAGCAAGGAGTTGCCAAACCACTTGCAGATTTATAATACAGGCTAGCAAGAAGCATGGTTGCACTGGCTACTCTTGGGTGAGTATGGCTACCACTCAATGAGTCATAATTTTTTTGATTCATGCCTTACACATCACTGGGAGAATGCAAAAGAAAAAGGCATGGTTACTTTGGTTGTTGAGAAGAGAGTTTGGACATCACATGTTATATCTTATGTCCTTGTTATATTTACTCTTGTTTGGGATATGTCTCATGTATTTACATGTATTTCTGTTTGGGATATAGCTCATGTTCATGTATGTACTTGCGGTCGAAAGAAAGCATAACTCTCACATTATGTGGTATAAGGGAGCTTGTTTGTATTATGTTGATGAGACATCTCACATGTCCATTACTTATTGTTGCTCCATGACTTGCATCATGAAAATTCAAGAAGGAAATAAGAATCCTTGTTGCTATGGTTACTATTGAGAGAGTATGGGCTGAATTCTTCCCATACATTGCATGACATTTTTGGAGGATGGAAATAGGAGGCCTTATAGCATTGGCTTATGTTGGGGGATTATGGTCATTGTACATGGTATAATGATGATATGATGGGGCAGTAAGATGCCTTATTGAGGTGGCTTCTCTTGAGAGAATATGGCCACTACATTTGGTACAATGATGATGTGGTATGGCAGCAAGAGGCATTGATGCGATGGCTTCTTTTGAGAGAGTACAGATCTCTTACTTATTTTCATGATGATCTAGCATGGCAGCAGAAGGCTTTGTTGCATCGGTTGTTATTAGGGGAATATGGTTTGAAATTGTTCATGTTTTCCCATATGTCTCTACTTCTTGTTTTTCACTATGATGATGTGATGTTTGATTCCTACACGGCCAACATGGCTGATGATGAAGGCATTGATATATGTAATACACTATATGTATCATGGGTTGGAGAGATAGATCATGATTTGGGGCTTTTCACCTTTGGCTTGAAGATCAACATTCCCAGAGCTTCATTTCAAATATGGCATTAGGCCAAAATTTATTGACCTCCTAGAAACAGTAATCCCTTTAGGAATTACACTGTCCATTTTGCAAATCCAAAGGAGGAAGGAATTTGCTAGCATTTCAACTAGTAATCCAATGAGGGATCATCCCCTCACCTTGCCATCAGTATTTCCATCAGCCTGGAATTTATTGCGGCATATTTCAGTAGGCATAGAGCCTCTCTTTCCCTTACAGTGTATTTTTTATGAGATGTTGTGTTGTAGCAGTTGTAATCATCATTGGAGGATTGAGAAGCTATATATAGCGCTTCTAGCTTGTAGATCTGAAGGAGGGATCATCCCTTCAAGATTACATCTGATCTTGTGACATATTTCAACCATCTATTTCTCATATCTAGCTTTAGATCTGTAATCCCAGCAGATAAAGGATCAAACCCTAGGAGGGTGATTTTCCAAAGTTGTAGATTTGGAAAATCCTTTTTTGGTTATCTTGGGTTCCCATCACATTGGTCAAGTCTGGAATCTTGGAATCATCAAAGCTCCTAAGCTCCCTAGATCTACATTTCCTTTTGCATAATTTTCATGCATATCAGCAGCAGAAGAGACAACGCAGTATTGCTTCCTGTAAGCTCACCAATTACGTAGTGCTAGTTGTAGCACCATTGTAGGGTGATTCTAGGCCATCTCTTGGGCTAGATCTACTCATCTTTTATACATTGTGTAAATGATTCATATCCATATAATTAAATGGCTCAGCTTCTCTGTAAATTCTGATGTTGACTTGAGATTTATTGTTTACTTAGTTTTAGTTCTTATATTGTGTTTAAGTATCAATGCATTATTCCATTTTGGGATATTACAAATTTTCATCAGCAATCATAATTGTTGTGGTGTGTTTGATGCACGTATGTACGAAATCACACCAGTTTAATGGGTGTTGTTTACCCCTTTAAACTATTGGTAATAGGAAGAAAGAAGTAGAGTCAATGAGCATTTTGGTTTTTAAACTCCTGTGGTGATTGTTTTGTAAGAAACTTTCCGGATTATCCATAGTATTGAGGAACATCTGTCAATGAGAATAATATATAGAAGAAAAATCATGAAAATTTAATCTAAAAACTAAAATAAAACTAAACATAAATAAATAAAAGCTCTGAACGAGTCAAACGACACAATAATGCAAACGGTGGCTCTAGGCCCTTCTTATTGAGCGATGGTAGTAAGAAGAGTGATACTTTACCCTCTTGCCAAAGGGCCCCTAGAAAATGGTTCTAGGTCCCGATGAAAGGATTTTTTTATCCCAAGCTTGCCTCAGTGCAGTATCCCTCTCTCTCTACTATGTGGACTGAGCTTGTTGGGTGGCCAACAAGTGAGTCCCCTCTGTCTTTAGCTCCAAGTCACACACTGCTGGTATTTGTTGGGAAATTTTGGCTAGCATAACAATGTGATCACCCATTCTTCATCTCATGGTGGCTTTATATAGGAGATTTCAAATCCTCCTTCCATCTCTTGGAACATGAAGGATGGTGACCCAAGAGAGGGGTATGATTCCTTTGTGTGCTCCAAATATTCCATTGTGTGCTCACATAGTGTCTAAGGAGGCGTTGGTGGTTGTCCTTAGGTAGCTTCAAGTAAGGAGTGACTTGTCCTTTGCTTTGTGTGGTCTCAGATAGTGACATTTCGCCACTCTCATGAATGCGTGCATATCGGGAAAAAAGGAACGTAAAAGGCACTCTTCTCGAAGGATAATGCACACAAATAGCATTTAAGACTAGTTCAAATTTGATTTTCCTCAAACCTTTAATATTTTTAAATACTTTCCATATTTTGTAATGTCTTCCAGCCTTGTAAATCCTTTGGATTGAAATTAATTAATGTCATCTTCTGTTGTACGATTTTCCAGTGTTAACAGTTGCCCCCTAATTTGTGAGGTCTAGGAAGAACTGTATAGCCGAAATACATTATAGTTTATTTTCTGTATCATGCATAGAGAGAGAGAGAGACCTACTTGAAGCCTTGGAATTGAAAACACACTGCACCATTTCCAAGAATGACCATGGCCTAAGGGATCCCTGTAAGAAAAGAGAATTTACAATACATATACAAAATTTCAACAAGGCGGGCATGTCCCATGCTCGTGATGATATCACCAGTTAAACAAAATTGATAGATCCATGTTCTGTCTATGTCACTACTATGGTAGTGATCCTGGTGTTTGTGGACGATGACTGTTGACGCCCTCAGGGGCGTTTTTTATTTAACAATAGGTGGAATGTGGTACCCATATGCGTAAACTTGGTATTGCATATAGCTATGCATTGTATGCATAGGTGCTGGCTGGGACCTTCTCGTGTAAGCATTATTAATAGAGATGCTTATGGAGGCATGAGTCTTTGATGGATCTGATTAAAGTGAAATGGTTGTAAGGTACGGTACCATATTGACATGAAAGCTTTTTTCATAGTTGAATGTCAGGAGGATTGATGACATCTATGGAAAATTATGTCTCCCACGGTGCCACCCAAGGATGCCCCTTTGTATGGAGAGGGGTGATCCAAGCTACCACTTCCATTTTTGAATATGGGTGTTGAATTTGAAAAAAAAGGAAGCCTCAACCAAACGAGGGGTCGCCGATAGGAGGGATCGGGGACGTGGATGTGGTGGGTTTAACATAGGCATGTTGGTGAGGGGTGACTGAAAACTGATGATGGGGATTCAGTGGCCAGAGGTCAGAGTATACTTAAGCAGCTTCATGGCAGTCATAGTTATTCCTGAAGGGGAAATCCATGGAGTCGATAGGACATCTAGGGCGGGTGTAAACCGACTATGAATGTCATGATGGTTTGTACGTGGGGGTTGAAATACTTCAACCAAGGGTGTTCAGGGACTGCTTCCATGGGAGAAAATATGAAATGAGAGGGTGAAGGGATGAAGTGCACTATTTGCGGTCTTTGTACACTTACCAAAAGAATGAAATAATGTTGTTTGGTTTGTACAAAACACAGAGACGGGTACCCCAAAAAATCAAAGTGTTCGTTCACTGATGGCATGAGGAAGGTGTTTTACTGAGGGTGGGGGTCCCATTGGTTGGTCTCATGTGCGGGGTTGATGAAGCGGATGTAAAAGTATTGCAGATGGGATTATTCTGGTGGAGGTATGGTGGGCCAAATGTGAGGCGCGGTAGTGCGCTCTTTATCTGCTTGTACAACCTGATCGTCCGAGAAGGGGGTTTCATTTTTTAAGGAAAACTTGGCCTTATGCATGATGAAACGATGGGCACCAGGTGCTTCCCAGACTGAAGTGGTATGGCCATGGCATCACTTTTGTTGTGATATATGGTCTACTGTGGGTGACGAACGCCATGGAGGGGAGGCTCTACCGACCAACGTATATTTTTATCTTGTGCAGGGTGAGGTGATAATAAACACAGTCGGATATGAAGACCCTATGGTTTATTTCCGATGGAGAAATGATGTTAGGATATGCAGATTTTTCTGGGACTCTATCATGCTGGGGGTACAATGATACCTGCTCTGAGACTTTCAGTAGATGGTGTTGTGAATGGTTTGCAAGATTTTCCTACAAGAACAACTACCTTAAGTGAAAGCATCTTCTTTTATCAAATATTATTGAAAGGCATGAGCTTTAAAAAGGAATATGAGAGAGGGCACACCTCCCGACGCTAAAAAATTATTTTTTCTGGAATGCGAATGTGTGGCATCGCTTCTATTCATCATGGAGTGCTGATTACAGTTCGCAGAATGGAGCTTCTGATCTCTTGTTATGGCCTTCCAAATTTTTTGAAAAGGGAAATAAATAGGTGAATATCGCCCTGATTCAATTCATTTGTACTTGCTGAGTTTTGAGAGGTCAGAGGATTCTGTGTAGCATGACTTGCCATTGCAGTCAGCTAGAGTACCGGGGACTAGTGATACTATGCCCAGGTAACCTCCATGACATCCTACACTTACTCTTTTATAGCTTGATGGTGTCAGGGTCCGTACAGATTGGGTATGTATGGACTTATGGTAACATTTTCCCTAGATTGCGTGAGCGATCTATGCAAAAGTGTGCTACCTTTGCGTGCAATTTCAGGGGAAAAGCACGCGAGTGCGCTCTTTTCCCCAATTTCGCGCACCTTAGGTGCACCTATGTGAAATATAGGCATGAAGTAAGCACACCTGTCTGAGGGATAGGCACGCAAAGGCCGAGGTGACAAAGTATTTTGTTTTTTGCCTATTTTTGGGTTTTTCCTTTGTACTGATGGCTACTTGTGTTGATGATAGGCTAGTGTGGAGGGAGCGAGACTAGCCAGAGATCTGAACCACTTTAGTTGCTACTGCTGGGGCATGCCATCAGTTGGTGCTATGGGGCCTTATGAAGTTTTTTGAGAGTGAGTTTATTTGGTCACAGGACCGATTACTGTAGTACATTATTTAGCACTAGTGCAAGAGGCGCAACATGTTCATGTTGCATGGTACAAACCTGATCATCTGTCCTGAGACGAATATATATTTTGTGACTGGGTTACTACCTCAGGGTGAGGTGCTGAGGTATCCACTCCCCACAGGGAGAGTGGACTTCGATAGATTCCAAAGGCGACATTGTGGTGGGGTGCCTCTTACGAAGGGCTGCATCAACTTTGCATCAGTTATAGATGTGGTGGAGCAGTGTGCTCTGGAAATGATTGTGCAACTGTCAGGGTCATTTTCTCTGCATCGGGCATCTGGCCTGCTGGTTGGAGTTTTGCGCCAACTGAGGTCCGGGAATTTTTTTGACTTTTCTCGCTTTTGTTTTGATGGTATGGTGTTGCAATTGAAAAAGTTCCAACATGGATCTAAGTCATTTGCGTATGCCAGTATTTTGTGTAGCATCATATATGAGAGGGTAGTGTTGCTGAGACCAGGAGTGGCAGTGTGTAATATTCCCAAATGGGAAATGCAGCAATATTAAAAAATAAGGCAGAGAAATAATGCAGATCAGATACATAAGAGCAGGAGGCCAATATGGAGGCTCATTATTTACATATACATCAGCAAAATACGTGAATAATATAGCCCATGAGATGTATAACAGGACATAGAAGACTTTCTTAGAAGAAAATCCTTAAAATGTGGTGCTGAAACCATGTATTAAGACTGAAAAGAGCTTGACAAAATTATTTTTATTAGTTGCAACTGCTGTATATTACACTTCAGATCTAGAGCAGATCTGTGTACAAAAAATTAGAGCTATATCAGATCTGTACACTAGATAGGCTCTTCTTCAATTCCCCTTTGGGGTTTTCAGCAAAACATGAAGTACAAGGAGTAGATCTGAGATCTAATGCTGCATATCCATAGAATATTCAAAAATTCATGGACATACAGATTTGATCTGAAACATACAATATGATGATCCTAGCCAATGGATCTCAAATGTGAAGGGTAGATCCCCAACACATGAAAACCAATCCTCCGAAAAGTGTGCCAAAAGACCCTGCAACAGTACCCTTACAAATAACGCAGTTCTGGAAGCAATATTGTGATGTAGGCTCTAGAACATGTTTGGCCTCAAGACAAGATCTGAAAATGTAGCTCCAATCATCCAATACTCTCTTGCCAATGGGATAGGATCCTTCCCCACTAAAAAGAGGCACTAGATTGGCCTAGATCTAAGTAGATCTAGCCTCCACTTGTTGCATCTTAAAAAGACAACCAAACCCTCAACAGGATCTACATTGTAGTTGGAAGAAGAGCTTGGAAAAATGCCTAATAGTGGACAAGAAATGCAAACTCTTCCAAGAGGCCTCTCAAAGAAAGAGGTGGGATTCCCAATCAGGAACACCCAGTGCTAAACAACACTATTCTCTAGTAAATATCAAGGAGAATATGAAATGTCTAAAAAGACAAAATCTTAAAAAATAACATAATCATCAACAACCTTCTCATGTTTTCCTCCTCTTCCTTTTATAAGTTTGAGAGCTTGCAAAACCCTAAATCATCTCAATGAAATATCTCCTTTCGCATGAGCCACCTCCAACTAAAACTGTGTTGTTCCTAATTGATGGCCACTCCTCCAAGACAACGTTGTTGATTTGGTCATGGTTTACCAAGTCAAAATATTCAGCCCCTTTCACACCTAAGGGTGCTCATTTAAATATCCCAGATATGGCCTTGTTCACATGTGGAATTGATTTATTTACTGTTTTAGGAGTTTTTATTGTCCTCCTTTACACATTTATTCATAAAACAGAAAAATAAAACAAAAATGAATATTCCGATTAGCTTGGGCTAATTGGGAATATTACAGTCCTCCCCTCCAAAATGTTGCTTGTCCTCAAGCAACTGATAAGGTGAGTACTGCAACTCTTATCCTCCTCCATTGGTGACACCATCATGTGTTAAGCTTCCTCCATAAGCTAAGTGTTCACCAATCCAACCCTCCATGAATTTTTCCTCCAAAGTCATCAGGAGATGTACATAGTCCATCCCACAAGGAGTCAATAACTCAAATGAAACAAACATGGCTGAACCAACGCTCTCCTTGAAACATGTAACATATGATACATAGAGAGTCTCTATTATAGGTGGTACATACATGCCTCCCATCCTCCCTCCATACATTCCCCAAAAAAGTACAAGTATATCATCCATGTATGGGAGTAAAACTACATACATACAAACAGAAATTTGAGCACGTGGAGGTGGGTCATAGTCCCACATATGGTACGAGTGCAGTACATCTCCTGATTGCATCAGATCAAGGTATGGTAAGTGGTTTCCCCACCACTTACTTGCTACCCATGTTATCTCACTATGGCTGAAAGTGTGAGATATGTTTGGTGCCTTTGGAAAGCACCCATCATGATAGAAAATCTCCCTTTTCTCATCAAGGGAGTGGCCAAATTCAGAAATCTATGTGGCCCAATGTTTTCCATGAGTTTTACATGATGTGTTACTCCTCCTTGGAGCCATGACTTGCATAAACATGGTGAAAGAATATGTACAATCAGAAAATAAAACATGTTTTACATGATCAGATTCTTCACCAAAAATACTACTCATACAAATGGAGTGGTGCATGGATCTTTCTCCTTTTTTGAAGGAAGGAAGAAATGCCTAAAATAACTCTTCCATACCCTCATCATGTTGCTTCCCCAACTCCACATAGTACATGCATTCTTGAAAATGATGATATAGTTCTTCTTTCAAGCCCTCCCAATCAATTCTCCTCTTGTTGATGTTGTATATCCTCATGGAATACATATGGCTGAAACAAAACTCTTTGTAAGATCTTTGTAGCAACTTATTCTTGAACTTGGAGGCTCTAGACAAGAAGATCCTACCATGATGATAGATGACTCCTCCTTGGACTAAATAGCCCACTTCATGCAGCTGGTCATCAAGTATCATACAAGTGTGAAGATCTTTCGAATAATCCACCAACAGTTGCTATTTCCAACATAGATCTAAACTGCTCAACAATGACAACGCTAATGGTGTGTCAACAGAGAGGTCTGACATGTTGCTACTCTCCTCCTTGACATCTCCCATGCCAAAGGTGTGTGTTGGAAGGCCATACCTTACATTCTTCTGCTCCCACAATGCAAAACTAGAAATGAGAGTGGGTGATGATGGTAAGGGAAGAAGATCTCCCTCCTTCTTGAGCTTACCCAAGACTCCCAGCGCTATAGCTTTGTTTTCTAGTGCTCCAATCCCTCCTGGATCTAAGATTGGAGCAGTATCTTATGAGGTATACCCCACAACATCTGAATCAAGTGGCCTCCCAGGTGGTTTTCCACTAGATAAAAGTGTCCCATGCATAAATCTCATGAACATGATAGATGGGACGTTAAGGTCCTTGATTTCACTGTGCAAATCCATCTCTAAATTATTTGTGGAAGTGGTATGTGAGGGGTATTTATGCATGCCTTTGATCATTTTATATTCACCACTCTTTTTTTCCACCCATTCCATTTGCAAAGCCTCCCAATCAGTGGTGATTTTCCCCAATGTAATCAACCATTGAACACCCAAAATCACATTGGTATCCGGTATGTCAACCACAAAGAAGTGATCAACCAAAGTGTAGGTACCCATGGTGACTAAAAGTGATGGGACATAATGCATGCATTGCATTTTTCTATCTCCTGGGACCAAAACAGAGAATCCCTCAAAAGTATCAGTGGGTATTTCCCTCCTTTGCACAAGATGGGCATCAATGAATTTGTGGGTGGCCCCACTATCAATTAGTACAGAAACCCTCTGATTCATGATTGAACCTTGAACTCTTAAGGTCAAGTACTTAGGTACTCCTCTCAAAGATGAAAGAGTTCCTCCAATAGGATAAAATGATCCATTCCCATATCCTGATGGTGTTAGATCTCCTCCAGTAGTGTCAGCACTGTGACCTCTTCTTGGTTCATCTTCTTCTTCCTCCTCAATATCTGAGAAGACATCTATGTAATGTGATTTTCTAGCAACACATCTATGTCCAGGTGCCCATGATTCTTGTAAAGTTAAGCATAGCTTCTTCTTTCTCAGATCTCTCCAGACTTCATCATCAAGAGGCTTCTTGTATGATCTCTCCTTTGAAGGAGTAGCATTCTCTTCCTTTCCTTTAGAAGGAAAAGAGGGCTTGTGCTGAAATTTTGCCTTTTCTTTTGGCAAGGAATATTGAAGGTATCTAGCCCTCTCAATGGCATCATGCAAGGTAGTGGGCTTGGTAGAATTTACCAGCCCATGAAGAGGTTCATCTAGACCATCGATGAACATGTACGCCCTTCTTGCTGCAGACAAATCAGGAACCATAACAGATAATCTCAAAAATTCAAAAATATAAGACTATTTATTACCTGATTTCTTCAACTTTGCAAGGCTCATGAATGGTGCCTCTAGATCTCTTCTGTCAAATCTTTCCACCAACATTCTAGTGAACTCTGAATAAGCAGTCACATTGGCATGACCTAATGTAGACAAGCCATGGAACCACCAGTCATGTGCTTCACCTTCAAAGTGCAATGCTGCAATCTTGATAGCTTCCATCTCTGGAACCTTGTTCAACTGAAAGTAGATGTCAAGTTTTTCTACCCATGTTTTGGCAGAATACTTGGATGACCCATCAAAATTGGGTAAAAAGAATCTTCCCAAAGAGTGATGTCGATCACGATTCTGAGTCAATCCACCATCTCTATGTTGATGCCTTCGTATTATTTTGTCCTTGAGGTGAAAAAACTCTTGAAAACTCAAGTGATATTTGAATCTTTGATTTTGAGACTCATATTCTTCAAAATAGAATTCAAGGGATTATTTCTCTTCAAACCCTTCATTTTCCACAACCAAAAAGGTAGGTATGGTAGAGCATTGGGAAACTTGTGGCTAATGCACTAGTTGATAATTATAGTGGTGAGACACTCCAGAGCTTTATCCAAGATGAAATATCTTAGGATATTCTTTGATTCTATCCATTCTCATCTCTTTGATCTCTCTATCAAGATCTTGCATGGCTCTCAAAAGGATCTTTGCAAATTCCTTTCCTTCTTCATCACTTCCAAATTCAGGGGCTTTACCCTTGTCTCTATCATCATTTGTGTAATCAAATTTCTTCTGTCTTATTTTTAGATACCTCTTCTCTCTGTCAGTAAGAGGCTCTTCTTCTTCTAAAGACATATTGACTTCTTACAGGCTGTGCCAATATGATTTCTCTGATACCACTGTAATATTTCCAAATGGGAAATGCGGCAATATTAAACAATAATGCATAGAAATAACGTAGATCAGCTAAGTAAGAGAAGGAGGCCAATATGGAGGCTCATTATTTACATATACATCAGAAAAATATGTGAATAAGACAACCCATGATATTTATAACAGGACATAGAAGACTTTTATAGAAGAAAATACTCAAAATGAGGTGTTGCAACCATGTATTAAGACTGAAAAGAGATTGACAGCGTTAATTTTGTTAGTTGCAACTATTGTAAATTACACTTCATATCTAGAGCAGATCTATGTAAAAAAATTTAGATCTATATCAGATTTGTACACTAGATAGGCTCTTCTTCAATTCCCCCTTAGGGTTTTTAGCAAAACATGAAGTACAAGGAGTAGATTTGAGATCTAATGCTGTAGATCTGCAGAAATATTCAAAAATTCATGGACATATAGATTTGATCTGAAACATACAATATGATGATCCCAGCTAATGGATCTCAAATGTGAAGGGTAGATCCCCAACACATGAAAACCAATTCTCCAAAAAGTGTGCCAAAAGACTCTGCAAGAGTACCCTTACAAATAACACAGTTCTGGAAGCAAGACTACATTGTAAGCTCTAGAACATGTTTGGACTCAAGCCAAGATCTGAAAATGTAGCTCCAATCATCCAATACTCTCTTGCCAATGGGATAGGAGCCTTCCCCACTGAAAAGAGGCACTAGATTGGCCTAGATCTAAGTAGATCTAGCCTCCACTTGTTACAGCTTACAAAGACAACCAAACCCTCAACAGGATATGCATTTTAGTTGGAAGAAGAGCTTGGCCAAATTCCTGATAGTGGACAAGAAATGAAAACTCTTCCAAGAGGCCTCTCAAGGAAAGAGGTGGGATTGCCGATCAGGAACACCCAATGCTAAATAGTACTATTCTCTTCAAAACAAAAAGGAGAATAATAAATGTCTAAACAGACAAAATCTTCAGAAATAACATAATCATCAACAACCTTCCCATGCTTTCCTCCTCTTCCTTTTATAAGTTTGAGAGCTTGCAAAACCCTAAACCATCTCAATGAAATATCTCCTTTCACATGAGACACCTCCAACTAAAACTGTGATGTGCCTCATTCATGACCACTCCTCTAAGACAACGCTATTGATTTGGTCATGGTTGACCCAGTCAAAATATTAAGCCCCTTTCACACCTAAGGGTTCTCATTTAAATAGCCCAGATATGGCCTTGTTCACATGTGGAATTGATTTATTTACTGTTTTAGGAGTTTTTATTGTCCTTCTTTACACATTTATTCATAAAAAAGAAAACTAAAACAAAAATGAATATTCCCATTAGCTTGGGCTAATTGGGAATATTACACGGTGCCTAATTGGGGGCCACGAGAGCCGCATATGAGGAGGTGGGCTCCGGTGATGCCGCGAGGTAGTGGTGGCATGGTGGGGCATTATTGGAATGCCATGATAGAGGCCTGGTTCGAGGCCAACCCATAGATGCTCTTACCATGCCAGTGTGCGGGAATGGACTTCCAGGGTGACCTAGACATGGGTCTCCCATTTGGTTATGTTTGGGGCTTGCAGGTATGTTTTATATGTTTTCTGCATTTGTTTGAGTATATATGTACTTATGTGTTTTGATAATGAAACTGACATCATTTTGGTTACTTGTGCAGATGTTGGCAAGGTGGGTCGCCCCGTGGCTCGACTGGTGGGCCACGATCCTCCACGACGACCTCGGGGTGGTCAGGGAGGAGGTGATGCAGGTGGACCAGGTGGTGGTGCTGGCAGACCTGGTGGTGGTGCTAGCCCTTCTGGGGAGGGTAGCATCTCGACTGCTGGAGAGATTGTGACTGAGCGAGCTCGTGCTGATGCAGTAGAGGCTCGTATTGCAGAACTGACACCTCAGGTTTCTGCTCTTGAGGACTTTCGGGGTTGAGTGGACCGCTTGACCTAGGGGATTCCTACTCGAGGTTTCATGGACGACTTCGAGGAGGTTTTTTTAGAGATAGTGATGGCTCGCAAGAGGGACTATCGACCCACTCTACATCGAGTGGTGATTGCATTTGCGACGACAGCTCTCGTGGTGGTACCAGGAGAAGTGGCGGGTCCAGGTGCCCCTCTTGAGGGGGAACCCCCATAGGGTATTGTTATACATAGGGAAAGCACCCGTTATGAGGATGTTTCCCTTATTTTTTGATGACTTTTGTATCGTTGGGCTGGAAATTGGGCCAAAGACACTATTTTTGTACTTAGATATACACATTGTGATATATATATATATATAGATATGAGAGATATTTTTTGTGGCTCGACATGATGTATTGCCTGTTTCAGTTTATGTATTCTGTTATGCTGATGGTTATCTATATTTTTGGTTTAATGTATGATGGTTTATTCGAGATGCATTCCAGTTTAGGATATTGTTGGCTATGCGATCAGTTGTTTGGTTTTGATTCCTTGGTACATGTGTAAATGTGATATAGTCAAATAATATGCTTAATCTTTTGGCACGCAAATATTTTCTAAACAAATTTGTATCTCTTGTCTCAAATGTTTGGTTTAACTGTGACACTACTAACTGGGAATCGAGGTAGACATGCATATGGTGTATGCTCTGATGGGGGGCGTCGCAAATAAGTCTGATGAAGACGTCATATTCTACCTGATTGTTTATTTTTGAACCGATGCACACCTTGTTTGAGCAGAGTGGCGATCGTTCAGGGTGGTAAATGACCCAGGCAGCTGCAGCTAAATTTTGAGACCATCTTTATGCTCCATCAGAAAATCTGAAATAGGGTTCATGTTGGTGATACATGGTGATACTTGGAGCACTTTTAAATAAGTATTATGGTGAAAAATTTTGAGTGGTTAGGTTTGAGTGTACTTTCACTCTAGGGGAAGGGTCGTCCTGGCCCTTATGGGTGAAATTTATTGAGGTAAAGGCCGTTGACGAGGTTATTGAGGCAGGTCCCGTCCAATTACGTCAAGATGTATGCCCCTTATCAGAGGAAATGTTTAATGATGTAGGGTCCTTTCCACAAAGTTTTGAACTTTCCTGGTCCTAGGGCTTATTTTGCGACATCACAGTGGAGGAATAATTCTCCCTTAGCGAATGAGCAAGGGTTGATGTGGTAGTCGAATGATGCTTTTACCCTTTTCTTGTGGGCCTCGTTGTGTTGCAGTGATTGTCGTCAATTTTCGTCAAAAAGCTCTAGTTGTACTAGGTGCTGCTCTAGAGGCTGGGTGTCATTGAGGAGCTTGATGGAGGCATGCAAATTTGGATCTTGTGGAAATCTATGCAAAAGCGAGAGATGACTTGGTCTTTTGCGGCAGGAATGAGATGGGAATCCTGGGACGAGGAGATAGCAGTAATCCTATCACCAATATTTCATGATACAAATCTTATATGGTGGATTGTATCATCAGCGTTTGGTGAGGGAAGAATCTCTGTAATGGGATTCTGTATGAGCGCAAGGTTGGGTTCTCCACTAGGATAGTCAATTTCTGGTGGGTGGAAATTGTTTCTGCCACAGAGGTGCCTGAATGTTGCCATTAGCGGGCATAAATATGGTGTGTTATTTTGGCCAGTGCATATAGTGCATGATATCACTGAACCAACGGAGTAGATAGTGTGAGATTATAAGCTACTCGTTGTTCCTGATTATGATTCTTGGAAAGGGTCTAGTGTAGAAGAGGTTGTCTTCTTCTTCCATTTCCGTATTGTTGGCTTAGGTGTGTCTTGTTAGTGTCCCATGATTTAGCAGATTGGTAGACCAAATGCACAAGGTAACATCAGACCAGTCTCTGGAGTCCTAGGACCTAGCCATCCTGGACTCAGAGAGGGCTCTCTCTATTGTTGTGCGAAGGATGTGAACTTGTTCACTTTAGATGGTTGATTTTAGGCTAGTTGTTAAGTGTGGGGTTTTTTGTTTGTTTGGTTGGGTAAGATGATCAAGTAGGATAGATGGAGTGAGAGGTCATCAAATCAATTGGGTTATGGAGTCTATGAAGTCATTGATATCTCAGTAATTAAACGAGGTACATCACAAGGAAAATCTAGTGTAGTCAATGGATTTTTAAAGTTTATGTGTGAGGTGAAATGGACATTAAGTTTGTGAAACAAGGTAGGGCAAAGGGAAATTAAGAATTATTTTTCAAATACCCATGAACAAGAAGGTCTTAAATATTGATAAGAAAAAGATACTAATCATGAGATAAGGCACACCATTTACTCAATGACAATACTTTTAAACAAATAAACATTCAAGATGAACAATATAGGGGAATAAAGGAAGCAAGAAAACTTATCTAACTTCAATGATTCTACATTCAAGATTTGAAAACATATAAGAAGACAAATAGTTTTAATAAATGAAGAGGAAGCTCCTAGAAATCATATATCAAACTATAAAGAACTTTGAGGAAAACTGATAAGCATGGACAAAGGGAAAGATTGAAACAAGACCTCTTTGGCTTAACCTAACAATCAATACATCAAAGAGAGGTTCCAAGACAAAGTTTAGATAGCATCAAATAAACAGGGCTTACTATTAGTATGAATCTTGATTGCAAGTGTGCGAAAAAATACCACTTTAGCTGCACATAACAAACAGCCCTAACAACAGAAATGACTACTAATATCTTTAGATCTGCAATTAGATGATCAAGACAAATGCTGCAAAAATCTAGATCTATGCATTAGAAGACATTAAATAGTAGAAAAAACAAGATTTACTCTATAGATCCAATTGACAAGACAAGAATATATCCAATGAAATTTTTATTAATGGCACCTGGGAGGAAAACACGAGAGGGCGTTCCCTGTTCTCCTCAATGGGATGGGTTCTTGAAAGTCCTCAACACTTCAAATTTAGAATTCCTCTCCCTTGATTGTGTAGAAAACCAAGACAAAAATGGAAAAATATGGCTATGATGGTGGATCAATAGCCAGACCAAAAGTTGAGATCCAGAGTGATCTTCAGGCAACAAAAGGTGACAAATGAATGGGAAAACCCTTCTATTTATAAGAAAATATTGATTTAGTCTAGATATTGGTGCATAATTAAAATATTATTAACCAAATCTAGATCCAACTTTTATGGAATATTTTATTATATTTGTTGGAGGGAAAAGGAATTTGACTTGGTTCAAATCCTCTTATTTGTAAATAATAAATAAATAAATGATTTATTTATTATTTTAAGGATATGGTTGAGTAATAATCAAATAAATTATTATTTATTTATTTATTTAAGGGAGATTTAGTCATATTTAAAAAAGAATATTATTTAAGTAATGTTTAAATAATTATTCTTAGAAAATAATAATATAAATAATGATTTATCTAATTAATTTCCTTGTTTTGGGTTAAATATAACCAAGAATATGAATTAAATTGTTGTTTAAATAATTATTCCTTGAGGGAAGTCAAACAAATATGGATTTGTTTAATGTTTTTCCATGGGGTTTCCTGTTTAGACCATAAACAACTTAATAAAGGTGGTTTACTAAGTTATTTTCATAGTGAATGTGATTTTACTTGGGGTAAAATTGGTCTTACTTGGTGTACTTGGGTCCATATAATAACAATGGATTAGATGAAAAAAAAATGGTGTAATAGATTTCTCCCCAGCGTGCGAGCGTTAGGAGATAATCGTATGACCGAAGTACGTTGTAAGAACTCAATCACTAGACAACAAAGGGGAAGTCAAAGAGAGAGGAGTGTAAGGTAGACCAAAGTGCTGAAAGAACTAGACCCTGAGGAGGTGACTTGCATGTGAGACAAGTCTTTTTGATAAGTGAGTACCTCCTATAGGCAGCGGGGGAGGCATACCTATACCCACTGAGGCAATAGTACAAACAATAAGGCGTCTGGAAAGCCACGGGACGAAATAATAAAGAATATACTGGCATAAACATGAACCAGATGAATAACATACTAATGAATCCCACATACATATTGTTCCTGGGATAACAGCTAGGACTTTGTACAATAATATCTGAGTACATGAGATATGAAAACAACCTAGATGTCCCTGTAAAAAAGAAAGGGCTCTAAAAATCTGACAGATAAATGAACTACCAATGTTGAGTCCAGGGTGATCACTGAAGGGAGTTTAGGTGAAACATCAGGGGGAGTCTCAAAGGGGGCTTCCACCAAGGGTCTCATGGATGATCATAGGTAGAAAATGGTGGATGAAGGCTCCTTCATCTCGACATTATGAGAGGGAATGTCAATGGGAGCATTCATGTCCTCTAGTTTTTTCGAAGAAAAATGCGCAAATAAGGGAGCGGTGGACTCGTTGAGCTTGGCCTCAAATTGGCGTAAGGCTTCTAAAGAGAAATGATATTCTTCGAGGCGAGGACAGAGGTGAGTGTAGTGGCCATGGAAATCACACAAAGCACAAGGGTGATTAGTGCACAATGGTTTGAGTTTTGGGATTGAATCGGGAATAGTGACATATACCTCTGGGATATCAGATTTCTGAAACGTCTCATTGACCATGGACTTGAGGTGAGGCAGCTCTGGACAAGTATGGGTGGCATGGCCGACAACATCACATAAAGCACACTAAATGGTATGCTTTAGAGGCCAAGAGGGGGCAGGGTTTGTTGGGTTAGCCTTGTCCTTTGATTCCCCCTTGCGAGCTTTGCCCTTCTTACCCAAAGCGGTCACAACAGGAGGTGTTTCATTTTGAGGTGAATGAGGAACTGTTGCAGTGGGAGAAGTCATAGGGACTAGTTGGACTAGGTTCAAAGCAAGATAAGTTTTGGGTTGACCAGAAGGGGTAGCGGCTGGAGGATCGAGGTACTAAACGGGAATCCCAAGGGTCAAGTTAGAAAGAGAGAGGGTGGCCATAACAGGTACTGTGTACACTCCTGGTGGGGGAGCTAGGAATGGTATCTGACCGCGGGGGTAATGACCAGGCGGGGCAGTTTCAAGATTGTTAAGGCTTGGAGGAACCATTCCAGGAGGATAAAGGGGCTCATGAGTACCAGTTAAAGGTGAAGGGTGAGGAGAAGAATGTTCATAAGGCTGATCAGAGGACATCATGAGAATCTGGTAATTGGGGGAACCAAATGGATATTGGCCAGATAAATCGCTCTTGCGGACAAGATCGATCTCCCTAGCGTCAGAAGACAATCTAGAAACAAACGAACAAATAAGTTGTCTTTCTCTAAATATATTCGTTTTAAAAATAAATGCTATGAAGGTGTCGATCCTACCTTAGATCCAAATGCTTATTTGTAGTCTTAGTGCTTCCTCGCATCAATAATCCTTCGTCACAACAAGAGTTCTTTCGTCGCAACAATAATCCTTCGTTGCAACAAGAGTTCTTCCATCGCAATAAAGTGTCGTCTTTCGTCGACCTGCAATCACAAACAAGCAAATATTAAATAGCACCTGCATAAAAAATAATCATAAAACATACCTATCATAGTGATCAAGGAATCTATGAAATAAATGATCAAATGATAACTTATTGAAATAAAAAATCGAACGATAATTTATTGAGAAAAATAAAACTTGATTGTATTAATCTTAAAATAACAGAATAACCTTACAACCTTAGCCTTGATGTTTGAAAGGCCTTCCCGGGGTCCAAAGCAGGAGCCTCCTCTACTTTGATAAGTCTTGCACTCTTCCTCCAAGAGCATAAGAGGTATGTGATATTTCCTCTCAAAAACTCAACAGAAAGAAGTCTAAATCTCAACAGCACTTCAACTCAATCACACATAAATCTTGAACTCCAATTCTCAATATCCAAAATCTAACTCTTTGAGGCTACCCAATGCCTCCTATTATAGAGCAGATGAGGAGGTTAGGATTCCACCTTTGTAGGGATAGAATCCTCCTTCAAAGGGATAGACTCCTCACATCAAGGGATTAGTTCCTTAAGGTGAGGGATACATGCACCTTGTCAAAGCGTACTCATCCCCAAAAAATCTCATCTAGAACCTTCTAGAATTGACCTCAAACCAACTTTTTAACTTTACTTTCTCAAATTTTTTAGTTTGGATGGGGTATGCAGGCATTCTTAAGGAAAACTGCATTCTAGAACGTAGGTAAGCCATGCATTACCTACGTACCCAAGCCAGGAACGCAGGCAGGCTTCATGTTACCTGCGTACCCATTCTTTCAGAGGTTTTTAGGGTTTTTCTTCTTGTTTCAAGGCTTGACATGAGGAGTAAAGGTTGTAAGACTTGTAGAGGAGGTATGTATGAGTGCTAAAGAGCTCATACAGTCAAAAAAATTTCAAGGTGACAGTTTTTAGTGTAACAGATTGCCCTCTAAAGTGCGAAGTCTGGAATAGATGAAGATGAAGTCTGTCATATATGAAGGGTGAAGTACTTGATCATTTCAAGGATCATCCTGTGGACACCCCAGTTGGAACCTGTAAAAAAATTCAATGCAAAATATATATATGTAATCAGATCATCGTTGAGGTAGGCATTCCCATACTCAGATCAAAAATAACTAGAAACTAATTCAAACTATTCTGATACAGGAATGATTTTGAATATATCACAGTATAGACATGTGTAGACACAGTATGGACGCAGCCATCTGTTTATAAATAGTCTACTGTATAAATTCTAACAAAATTCCTCGCAGCCTAGATGGTAGAAACTAGATCCAGGGTCTTGATTTCTGCTTCCCGAACTAGTACGATTCTATCCATGTGAATGAATGTGTCGATGTCGAACATGGTAGAAACCACTTGATTACCAGTCAATAATGTGAACTGTTAAAAAGTGTGAGAGAAACCACCAGTAATGTCAATGGCTCTCAAAGTACTCAATACAATCCATGAAATGTGAATGAATGAGCTGAATTCGAACATGTCATGGAATCATTCGATCGAAGGTCAATGATGCAACTTGTCGTCGAAGGTGAGAAACCTGCCATTGAGGAATGTATATTTCAAGGTACTGATGATTTCTGGATCAACTTCCTAGATAATGAGTTGTCGTTGATAGAAGGTGATCCGTCATAGGCAAGCCCACAACACGAAATCATAGATCAATTTTTGAAGAAATATATTGGCAAGGACTGACTCAGGGATGGTCAAAATGGATGACAGATATTTTTTAGATGAATGGTTTATTTGAACTGTCCTCTTGAACACATAATGACACTGCAGATGGCTTGGTATTAATTGACCCAAATCTAATACCCAGAAACCAACTGAAGACTTTCAATATGGTTTGATTAAATTTTAGGCAAAGGATTTTCCCAACCCTGGTGAACAAAAGTGTCGTGTTCAAGAGTGGTTAACGATTTTCCAAATAATCAAAATGTAACAAACAGGTTCATTTTTCTCTCTTTTCCCCCACCATTTCTGGCAAGTACCTCTTTATTTTTGACAAGCTTGAGGAGGATAAAATTTTCTTGTTTATAAGCTCATCCTTCGGATGAGTCCAACTTAGTTTAAGATTCGAACCCTAAGAAGGAGTGGTTCGTTCCTGTTTAAAATTGAACAGGTCCTTTACTGTTAAATTTTAATGAGTCCAGTATAGGAGAAACTCGGTGTTTTTCATTTTTAGGGAGTTAGAAGAAAAAAACTTAAGAAAACTCCATGGGTGTACTTTTTCATAAATTTAGTCTCTCGAGCCCGAAAAAGGATAAAATAATGCGGGAGAGAACTCTATTGACCATAATTAGTCAACGTATACCTTTTTCGTAAATAGTCCATTTCAGTCCGGAAAAGGGGTAAACTTATACTGAAGGGATGATCATTCATTTACTTTAATGAGTTCGAATAATCAAGTACTCGGAAATCTTTTCATGTTTAGAGAGTCCGAAAAGGGCTTAAAAGAGGACTCCAAGGTTTTGCTTTTTCGTAATTTTCAAGAGTCCGAAAAAGTGATAAAAGTATACTCAGTAGTTTCACTTTTTCTGTAAATTTTAACGAGTTCAAAAAAGGGATAAAAATGTACTCATGGCTTTCAATTTTTCATAAGTTTTAACGAGTTCGAAAAAGGGATAAAAATGTACTCCTGTGGCCGAATTTCAATTTAATTTACGAGCAGGAAAATATGGAAAGAACTCGGCATTTTCATGTGTTTTACGAGAATGAAAGATAGAAAAATAATATCGGGATTTTCATGAGTTTAACGAGTCTTGAAAATAACTGAAATTGACTCAAGATAGGTTTCATTTTTACAAAAGCTTGAAGCAGAGAAAAACTATGCTTCAGAGCGGTTTCATTTTTACACTAGCTTGAAACAAAGAGAAAATTATGCTGATGCCCCCTAAGCGTAATTGCTAGAGCGCATGCCCCCCCAGATTCATTTCATTCAACTAAGTACACTGCTGGTAATTAATAGCTGGATGGTGTTATCACTCAGGTTTTCCTAGAAGTTGTGTAAGAGGAAAGTATACCCGAGGTAACCACAAACCAACCTTCAGATGCAGGATCTAGCCAATCTGCATCCAGAGAGGGCTCTCTCTTTATGATTTATCTTTGTTCTTAGAAGGTTTTAGGCTAGTTATCGATCCAAGAGTTTGGTTTTGAAAAAATGGTGGAATCCACAAACTAAGGGCAAGGTTGAAAGTTTTCAGTCCATTGGGCTATGGAGTCAAAGGATGGCTTTACTGGATTTCTATTCTACGCACAAGATGGCTTTACAGGGCAAGATAGCTAGACAGAGAACAATCCTTAAAAATTTAGAGTGGATGGGATGATTTTGAAGGGATGAAAGGCAGCTAAGAATCTTTCACCATGTTCAAAAGAAAGAAATGAGATGACTACAAACAAAGAGCAATGAAGAATTCTTTATTATAGTAATCAAAAATGTTTAAATTAGCAAAGCAAGAGCATTTAAGAATTCATGCTTATAACCAATTTAGAGGAAAACATTAAGAACAATCACATTTGAAATCAAAGTACAATTAAGTAAGTTCTGATTCAATCCTTTATGTAAATTATTCAGAAATGGACATAATGATATTATGAACTGATATAAAATTTAAGACAAAGAGTAGAAAGACTTATTGAACTGCAGTCCAACACATGAATCCTGCAAAAAGTCCTGAAGCTTCAAATCGTCATCCAGTAAGCCACGAATAAACTTCTCCAAAATTCTTTTATTCCGAAAATCTCAATGTTACAGCAAAGTAATAGAATCCACCCCAAATGCTTCCAAGAGTGGAGTATTTATACAAATTCTAAACTAAAATATCTTGAAACAAATATCAAAATTGGTTCACAAATCTCTCCAACTATTTACATAAATAGAACTTAATTAAAGGACACTCAAAATAATGCATCTATTTGGCACTATTTTGTATGGATAGGTGATGACAAAGAGGGGAATTCGAATTTGATCCAACTCTTAGTTGATGATGAGGCATCCAAGTCACTAACTGCTTCCTTTCTTTGTGCAATCTGCTCCAACAATTCTGCAAACTTGGGGTCCAATGATATCTTTTTATTTCTCAATCCGTAATAGATATGTAAAACATGAAAGAGGTTATTGTAGATAAATATGTTGGTGAGATAAACCTCTTTCAATTTCCCAAAATTCCTCTCCAGCTATGCATAATAGTCTCTGTAAAAAATATGTGTAAAACAGAGTTTTACAGAGTCTGAAAAATGGCCTGTAAAGATGCACATGTATCTCTCATTATAAAACCACTGTGAAAAAACTGAGATAGGTTTTTGTATATGGGTCTCTTAGGAACAAAAACCTCCTTCAGTTTTGTATGAAGTATTTTGGATTGGCCACAATCCTCTCTGCAAAATGATGACTTAAACTGGAATTTTCTGCAAAAAGTGCTTTCCAACATTGTTTAATATTTTCAAAACCATAATGGCTGTTAGAAACGTGAGAGAGGTTTTTGTAGATGGTCCTCTTAAGAACATAAACCTCCTTCAGTTTTGTAAAATTCATCTTTTATTGATCACAATAGTTTCTGCAAAACTATTACTAAAATATGCAATTTCTGCAAAAATGTTCCTTCTTGTTGTATTTTTCATCTTTTCACTTTTTTGTTCCTTTGACTGTTTTACTTTCACTTTAGATAAACTTCAATGTTGGTGAAAGTATTTTCATCTCTTTTTACCATTTTACTGCCTCTGTAATTACTTTTACTGTTTTACCTTTGACTGCTCTGTAACTTCATTTTAACTTTCACCCTGACTTTTACCTGATACACTTTAACCACTGATACTCTTTAGCTGTTATGCTTTCTAACCTCTGTTTGAATAGATTTGATAACAATATTGGAGTAAACAAGTCTTATGACTAGTATTAAGATTGTTTATCCAAGGATGTGATCTTCTGGTCACCTCTTCAGGGGACAACTAAGTAGATTTTTCAAGCAATTCCCCAATGGACAAGGGAGTGAGGTTTTTACCAGGTTCAAAATGGAGCATCATTCAAGGCTGTCGGGGCTTCCATTTTGGTTCTTGTGGATTCAAAACGGATGTCTCTGGGTTTTCTTCACAGGCTGGGTGCAATTTCAATTTAAATGAAGGAAATTAACACAAATTCAGTTTCAGGGGAACAATTCACAGTTTTAAAACCTCAGGGGATGATCTCAGTGATGAGTTTTAATCACTAATTCAGCGAAAAACAAAGAAAACAGAGTTTTACTTGCAGTTCGGGGTGGAATAGGATAAATACCTGTTCTTGGAAGAAAGCTGGTTCTTAACAGGTAACAGGCGGTAGCAGGAGGACGCTTGAACGCAGGTCTGGCGGATTTATGGAGCGAAATTGAATGGAACAGTGGATTTCAATGAAAATTCGAAAACCGTAGCAGAGAGCACAGTCGCGTTTAAATGGTGAAAATGACACAAAAACGCGAAATTTTGTTTTATTTCCAAAGTCAAAAGAGGGGTTTTAGTTTTTCGAGGAGTGACGTCACTTTAGTACGGGCTGACGCGAAGCAGGGGGGCCGGTAAGTGGTAAGCGGTAACCCCGCACCGCTTTTGGTCGAGGGTGGTATTAGTCGGGAGAGCAGCGATTCCACAAAGTGATCGCCACGTGGAAGGTGAACTGTTCAAATACCACCCGTTTCTCGCTCGTTAAAGTTCTCACAAAGGATGGGTAGCGGGATTCACGTGGATCGTTGATCTGCGGAGAGTTGATCCGACGGTTGAAGCGATGGGGGAATAAGCGGAGGATTCAGGTGTGGGCCCATCGGGCTTTAAAACAATTTAATTTTTAATCTAATCACCCCGGGAGATATCTAATAGGCGGAAAAAGTTATTAATTAGTCCTGATGATTAATTAATCCAGTATGCGTAAAGAAAGGGGTTGCGGCGGGGTTTGGTTAAGTGGAATGCCAGGTGGACAAACCACGGTGGCACGAGACTTTTCCGAAGTTTTATTTGGAATTAAAACTTTAGTTTTATTCATATTTTTGTGTTTAAACATACATATCGCATGTTTAAAGTTTTTTTATATATGTTTTTATTATATGGTAACAAATAAACATTATTTAATTACCATAAGGGCGGGATTATAATATAAATATATATTTAACCAAAGGGCTTGTGAAGCGGGGTTTTTAATGAATATTTGGGAAAATAATTACTTTGGTTAAAATTTATAATAGAAGGGTTTTTGGGGTATTTATAAAAAAGGAATTATATACTTATGATAGGGCATTTTACTAGGGATTTAGTAAAATAAAGTTAAATATTAATATGGCAAAGGACAAGGAAACTCAAAATATTTTTGCACATCTAAGAAAGTGAAAACTTTTGAAGTAAATTGCAATATCTTATCTTCAACACTTAATCTTAGAATAGCAAGTTATGATGAGGGATTTTTATGGAATTTTGCATGATGTTCCTAAGTAAAAGGGGATTTTACTTAGGACAAGGTTAAAGATGGATGATTATAATGATGGATTATCTCAAGTACTTAGGTCTTTTTGATCATTAGGCCGAGGGTCCGGTCCCTCCAGAAGTCAAGGAAATGCCTTGAGCCCCTTTGATCTCCAAATACCTTAGCACTTTGGGGAAATTAGTAAAAACTTAGGGAAAAAGTGATGAGGGAAGTTAATGATTTTGACTTTGCTTGCTGTGATTTTAAAGTGTAATTTCCTGCTTCAGTATTTGGGATGAAAGTAAAGGATCAAATAAAACTCTGTAACATGTAGCAGCATCATTCATCAGATAAAACTTTGTAACACCATCTACCTACCCTATCTACTACTACCATTTTCACTTCTTTATTAGGGTGCATTTAGACTTGCAAACCCTTATCAATCTTCTTTTCTTTTACATTGTAAATCTATCTATTTCTACCCTTATTACATCCAAGGGCTCAGATTAAACTGTTGAGCACCTTTTATTAACTCTACCTATCTACTTATCTGCCAAGATTAAACAGTTTGGTCAGATATTTATTCTCTATTCTAAAACATGAAATTGAAACATGAATGAGTCAAGTTTAAACAGTTTGACCCTTCATAAATTGTGGCAAAGTTTTACAAGCTGCACACAATTGCTTATTTACAAAAATGAAATAGTAGTGGCATTTGGATTTGCACACTTTCCTTGGTCTAATTTTTGTTTGGGGTTCATTTCTTTCACTTTTTTGACCATTTTATTTTTCTTACCCTTTGATTTTCTTTTGGGGTATACCCTCTTTACATTTTTTAAAATTTTTGATTTTTTGGTTTTTCAAGAATATGGAACACCTTTGCTCAAAAAAGGGTTTGAACATATTCCATAGTTTAATCAAGCCAATCATGAAAAATGACACCTATTGGTATAGGAGTCTAACACTGGCTCCACTTGGGGATGGCTTTTCCTTGTGAAAAGTCAAGAACAGCAGGTCAGTTGCCTCAAATTGTCTTCAAACTAAACCATGTAATCTCCTTCTTCTGGTAGCTTTATTGTACATATGACAATGAAACCTTTTGAAGCTTAGGGCCTTCACTTCGGGCTTCAACTTCAAGAAGTCACCATCCACTCAAAACTGATGCATTAGCTGTGGCTGAAAATCTTGAATTGAATATAGTCCTTTTTCTGCAACCTGAAATCTAATCTTGAAACACACAAAAATTTTCAAACCAACTTAATGAAAAAATAGCTGAAAATTGAAAAACTAAAAAAATGCTCAAAATTCTGAGCTTATTAGCACTCATCTACCTACTCAATCTACTGTTCAACTGCTAGTTAGGTAAAATGAAATATTCAATGCAACCATTCAAGCATTATGTACTTTGATAGATTTTGTTGCATTTTCTTGTTGATTATCAAAATTGTACTTCTGCAACCTATTAGAAACTTGTCAACAAATGAGAGGATAAGGAAACACTTGATTTCCTTTGTTGACTCTAGAAAATGTACAAAAGGATATTCCAAAATATATACACTGATGTTTAACTGATCTGAACAACTGTACATCTGTTCTGGATGGCCTCCATACCATGAATATGAAATGCTATTTTCATCTTTATCTCCCTGTAAACTTTCAGATAAGATTTGTGATGATATTCCTAATGATTGTAATGTTTGAGTGTTGAATCCTTTATCATCTTGATTCTGAAAATCATAGTTAGTTAATAGAGGAATGCTTTGAATGCCTTCAATATTCAACATATCTGCTATTGGATCTTGAAAATCTTGGGAAAATTGCTGGAACCTATGACATATAAAATTCCATGGGACTTCATAAATTTCAACAAGTTTTCCATTCTTTTCTTTAAATATGTTATACCACATTTCCTTTAAAAGCTGAAATGGTTCAAAAAATAGTGGTATGGAACTTTCTTGTGTCATTTGATCATTTATTTCAATAGGAACTGATAACTGCAATTGTGAAACTGAAAAATCTTGATCAATAGTTTCATTATCTTCTTTGTTGTCAATCACAATTCCTAAAGATTGCCGATTATTGATGGCATGATAGTTTTCTCTAATGAACTGAAATGAAGCAAAACAAAGAGGTAAAGAATCTTCACTTATTTCCACATTTTCTGCTCTTCCTTCCTCACTCTCATGGCTGATCTGTATTGGCTGATCACTATCTTCAATCTGCTGAAACTGCATTTCTTCATCCTCCAAACTAGCTTCTGATATCTCTGTAAAGTTAGCTTGACTTTGGAGAACATAACTATCATCATAATTATCATACTTAGGCAAATCATCAAAATAAGGAATGTCATCAAACATACACATTAGAACAACAGATTCATCTTCCTCATATTGATTTGTAAATTCATTTTCTGATTTATGTTAATTTGAATTAAGAGCAATTTGTTCATGGCTATCAACCTCTTCTATTTCTTCATGGTGATTTTGAATAAAAAATTCTTCTTTCATAGTGATCTCCTGTGTTATTTCATCTAGTTTTCTTACCAAAAGGTTGAGTTTTACCTCTGCAATGTTTTTCCTTTCCTCTTCTTCTACTTTCAACTTTTCCTGTTTGATTTGGAGATTAACTTCCACATCAACTGCAATATTTTGCATCTGTACAAGTGTTTTTGGATCTTTCTCTTAACCGAAATTCTATTTCTGAATCAAAGGCACTTGGATAATGCAAGAGAGCTGAATCATGAGGAGGTCTAATATTTTCTGGCATTGAATAATAAACTTGATTAAATCTGTCAGAAAATTGTTGTATTGTTTCATTTGAATGTCTTTTCAATTGATTATATTCTTCCATGATCACAAAATGATTAACTTTTATTATCCATCTATCAAGGAAAAGTTTGATAAATTGTTGGAAATTTGAGATGCTAGCATTAGGCAGATTTTTGAACCAACTCTTTATTCTATTTTGCAAAGAAAGAGCAAAAAGTCTGATTTTAACATCATCTTCATCAATCTCAAATAAATCCAAATAATTTTCAAAACCTTGAATATGTTTTTGGGCAATGATACCATTTTCTCCATCAAATCTAGGAAGATACTTGTAGTATTTTTCAGGAAAATCATGGAGTAAAGGAGGTAGAATAAGGGGCTTATATCTATCTGGAACTTTATATGGCACAGGGATATGTACAGGGATTGTAAGATCAGTCTTGATTATTTGAGGCTTCTTAATTAGAAAATGATCATCATGAGATTCATAAGAAAGCTGCTCAAAGAGATTAGGAGAATTATTACTTACAAACTTCAAAGGAAAATAACTAAAAACTAATCTAAGATCTTCTATAAAATACAATATATATTGAAAAAATTTCTTAATGAGAAAGAACATAATGTCTTGGATTAAGATCCAAGTTGAAAGCCTGATCTTTCCATATTGTCCTTTGAGGTTCATTCCTCCAGTGGAGTCTTGATTCTGAAATTGATTTGGAGTCGCCAGGTGGATGATTTTAATCGTTGTGTGTCTGATCCCTGTTCACCATCATAGATCAGATCTAAACCTGTAAAACAATTCTGAAGAAAAAATTAGTTCTTCAGGAAACTAAATTTTTGTGAATTTTCAAAACAACTTCTACAAACTCTTCAAGAAATTTAAGATTTTTAATTAAAATTTTCTCAAAGATTTATTAAACTAGAGAGTCTGATTAAACATTTGAAACTAAGGTTCAATGTATAAGCTAAATCAGAGATACACTGAAGCAGCTTTTATTTACTTTTGCAATTGCAGAGCAAAAGCAATTTCAAAGGCTACCTGGCTGATCTTCAGACTCTGTCCATAGCTTATAAATCAAACACTAGTATCAATAAAATGATTCAGGTCCCCAGTATGGTCGCCACTATGTTATCACTCAGGTTTTCCTAGAAGTTGTGTAAGAGAAAAGTATACCCGAGGTAACCACAAACCAACCTTTTAGATGCAGAATCTAGCCAATCTGCATCCAGAGAGGGCTCTCTCTTTATGATTTATCTTTGTTCTTGGAAGGTTTTAGGCTAGTTATAGATTCAAAGTTTGTTTTGGGAAAATGGTGGAATCCACAAACCAAGGGCAAGGTTGAGAGCTTTCAGTCCATTGGGCTATGGAGTCAAAGGATGGCTTTACTGGATTTCTATTCTAAACACGAGATGGTATTACAGGGCAAGATAGCTAGACAGAGAACAATCCTTAAAATTTAAAGTGGATGGGATGATTTTGAAGGGATGAAAGGCAGCTAAGAATCTTTCACCATGTTCAAAAGAAAGAAATGAGATGATTACAAACAAAGAGCATGAAGAATTCTTTATTATAGTAATCAAAAATGTTTAAATTAGCAAAGCAAGAGCATTTAAGAATTCATGCTTATAACCAATTTAGAGGAAAACATTAAGAACAATCACATTTGAAATCAAAGTACAATTAAGTAAGTTCTGATTCAATCCTTTATGTAAATTATTCAGAAATGGACATAATGATATTATGAACTGATATAAAATTTAAGACAAAGAGTAGAAAGACTTATTGAACTGCAGTCCAACACATGAATCCTGCAAAAAGTCCTGAAGCTTCAAATCGTCATCCAGTAAGCCACGAATAAATTTCTCCAAAATTCTTTTATTCCAAAAACCTCAATGTTACAGAAAAGTAATAGAATCCACCCCAAATTCTTCCAAGAGTGGAGTATTTATACAAATTCTAAACTAAAATATCTTGAAACAAATATCAAAATTGGTTCACAAATCTCTCCAACTATTTACATAAATAGAACTTAATTAAATGACACTCAAACTAATGCATCTATTTGGCACTATTTTGTATGGATAGGTGATGACAAAGAGAATAATTTGAATTTGATCCAACTCTTAGTTGATGATGAGGCATCCAAGTCACTAACTGCTTCCTTTCTTTGTGCAATCTGCTCCAACAATTCTGCAAACTTGGGGTCCAATGATATCTTTTTATTTCTCAATCCGTAATATATATGTAAAAATTGAAAGAGGTTATTGTATATAAATATGTTGGTGAGATAAACCTCTTTCATTTTTCCAAAATTCCTCTCCAGCTATGCATAATAGTCTCTGTAAAAAATATGTGTAAAACAGAGTTTTACAGAGTCTGAAAAATGGCCTGTAAATATGCACATTTATCTCTCATTATAAAACCACTGTGAAAAAACTGAGATAGGGTTTTGTAGATGGTTCTCTTAGGAACAAAAACCTCATTCAGTTTTGTATGAAGTATTTTTTATTGGCCACAATCCTCTCTGTAAAATGATGACTTAAACTGGAATTTTCTGCAAAAAGTTCTTTCCAACATTGTTTAATATTTCCAAAACCATAATGGCTGTTAGAAAAGTGAGAGAGGTGTTTGTAGATGGACCTCTTAAGAACATAAACCTCATTCAGTTTTGTAAAATTCATCTTGGATTGATCACAATAGTTTCTGCAAAACTATGACTAAAATATGCAATTTCTGCAAAAATGTTCCTTCTTGTTATGTTTTTTCATCTTTTTACTTTCTTGCTCTTTTCACTGTTTTACTTTCACTTTAGACAAACCTCACTATTGGTGAAAGTATTCTCATCTCTTTTTACCATTTTACTGCCTTCTGTATTTACTTTTACTGTTTACCTTTGACTGCTCTGTAACTTCATTTTAACTTTCACCCTGACTTTTACCTGATACACTTTAACCACTGATACTCTTTAGCTGTTATGCTTTCTAACCTCTGTTTGAATAGATTTGATAACAATATTGGAGTAAACAAGTCTTATGACTAGTATTAAGATTGTTTATCCAAGGATGTGATCTTCTGGTCACCTCTTCAGGGGACAACTAAGTAGATTTTTCAAGCAATTCACCAATGGACAAGGGAGTGAGGTTTTTACCAGGTTCAAAATGGAGCATCATTCAAGGCTGCCGGGGCTTCCATTTTGGTTCTTGTGGATTCAAAACGGATGTCTCTGGGTTTTCTTCACAGGCTGGGTGCAATTTCAATTTAAATGAAGGAAATTAACACAAATGCAGTTTCAGGGGAACAATTCACAGTTTTAAAACCTCAGGGGATGATCTCAGTGATAAGTTTTAATCACTAATTCAGTGGAAAACAAGGAAAACAGAATTTCTCTTGAATTTTCTGAGCGCTATAAGATAAATACCTGTTCTTTGAGGAAAACTGGCTTTTGACAGGTATCAGGCGATGGCAGGAGGGTACTCGAACATAGGTGCAGCGGAATCTTGGACCGAAATCAGATAGCACAGTAGATTTTAGCGGAAATTTGAAAATCGTAGCAGAGGGCGCAGTCGTTTTCAATAACGAAAATAACGGAAAAAAATACGAAAAATTGGTTTTATTTACAAGTAAAAGGGATTTTTAGTTTTTCGAGGAGTGACGTCATTTTGGTACGGGCTGACGTGGGGCAGGAAGGCCGGGCGGTAAGTGGTAAGCGGTAACTCCCGCACCGCTTATGGACGAAGGTGGTATTAGTCGGGAGGGCAGCGATTCCACAAAGTGATCGCCACGTGGAAGGTGAACTGTTCAAATACCACCCGTTTCCCGCTCGTTAAAGTTCTCACAAAGGATGGGTAGCGGGATTCACGTGGATCGTTGATCTGCGGAGAGTTGATCCGACGGTTGAAGCGATGGGGGAATAAGCGGAGGATTCAGGTGTGTGTCCATCGGGCTTTAAAACAATTTAAGTTTTAATCTAAGCACCCCGGAAGATATCTAATAGGCGGAAAAAGTTATTAATTAGTCCTGATGATTAATTAATCCAGTATGCGTAAAGAAAGGGGTTACGGCGGGGTTTGGTTAAGTGGAATGCCAGGTGGACAAACCACGGTGGCACGAGACTTTTCCGAAGTTTTATTTGGAATTAAAACTTTAGTTTTATTCATATTTTTGTGTTTAAACATACATATCGCATGTTTAAAGTTTTTGTATATATGTTTTTATTATATGGTAACAAATAAACATTATTTAATTACCATAAGGGCGGGATTATAATATAAAGATATATTTAACCAAAGGGCTTATGAAGCGGGGTTTTTAATGAATATTTGGGAAAATAATTACTTTGGTTAAACTATATAATAAAGGGGTTTTTTTGGGGTATTTATAAAAAAGGAGTTATATACTTAGGATAGGGTATTTCATTAGGGATTTAGTAAAATAGAGTTAAACATTAATATGACAAAGGGACAAGGGAAACTCAAAACATTTTGCACATCTAAGAAAGTGATAACTTCTGAAGTAAATTGAAATATCTTATCTTCAACACTTAAACTTAGAGTAGCAAGTTATGATGAGGGATTTTTATGGAATTTTGCATGATGTTCCTAAGTAAAAGGGGATTTTACTTAGGACAAAGTTAAAGATGGATGATTATAATGATGGATTATCTCAAGTACTTAGGTCTTTTTGATCATTAGGCCGAGGGTCCGGTCCCTCCAGAAGTCAAGGAAATGCCTTGAGCCCCTTTGATCTCCAAATACCTTAGCACTTTGGGGAAATTAGTAAAAACTTAGGGAAAAAGTGATGAGGGAAGTTAATGATTTTGACTTTGCTTGCTGTGATTTTAAAGTGTATTTCCTGCTTCAGTATTTGGGATGAAAGTAAAGGATCAAATAAAACTCTGTAACATGTAGCAGCATCATTCATCAGATAAAACTTTGTAACACCATCTACCTACCCTATCTACTACTACCATTTTCACTTCTTTATTAGGGTGCATTTAGACTTGCAAACCCTTATCAATCTTCTTTTCTTTTACATGGTAAATCTATCTATTTCTACCCTTATTACATCCAAGGGCTCAGATTAAACTGTTGAGCACCTTTTATTAACTCTACCTATCTACTTATCTGCCAAGATTAAACAGTTTGGTCAGATATTTATTCTCTATTTTAAAACATGAAATTGAAACATGAATGAGTCAAGTTTAAACAGTTTGACCCTTCATAAATTGTGGCAAAGTTTGACAAGCTGCACACAATTGCTTATTTACAAAAATGAAATAGTAGTGGCATTTGGATTTGCACACTTTCCTTGGTCTAATTTTTGTTTGGGGTTCATTTCTTTCACTTTTTTGACCATTTTATTTTTCTTACCCTTTGATTTTCTTTTGGGGTATACCCTCTTTACATTTTTTAAAATTTTTGATTTTTTGGTTTTTCAAGAATATGGAACACCTTTGCTCAAAAAAAGGTTTGAACATATTCCATAGTTTAATCAA
This sequence comes from Pinus albicaulis, assembly GCA_034641835.2. NCBI lineage: Eukaryota > Viridiplantae > Streptophyta > Pinopsida > Pinales > Pinaceae > Pinus > Pinus albicaulis. Next base: position 601,204,282 of record CM076580.1, read on the forward strand.
GCCAATCATGAAAAATGACACCTATTGGTATAGGAGTCTAACAGATGGAATGAAGGTTCATTTACTAGATCATATGAAAGACCCGACCTAAAACTGTAAGAAAATTATGCAAAAAACTGAAATAACTAACCTAAATATATGACTTAACATTTACGAGACTAGTCAAAGACTCGACTCAATTAGGGGAGGATTTTTTTCATTTTTTAATGAGCTTGATGCAGGAAAAGAACTATGCTCATGGCAACGTGTTTCATTTTTTAACAAGCTTGACATAGTAAAAGGAACTTTCCTCGTATCTACTCTCTACAATCTACCTACTGATTCATTTTTTAATGAGGCTGACATAGGAAAAGAAATATCCTCATACCTGATTCATTTTTTAACGAGGTTGACTCAGTAACAGGAACTATCCTCTGACCAACTGATTCATTTTTTAACGAGGTTGACACAGGAAAAGAACTGTCCTCATACCTGATTCATTTTTTAATGAGGTTGACTCAGTAACAGGAACCATCCTCAGAAACTACTTATTTATAATCTATCAATCTACTCTCTACGATCTACCTACTAATTCATTTTTTAATGAGGTTGACACAGGAAAAGAACCATCCTCATTGAAGCTTGTTTCATTTTTTAAATGAGCTTGACACAAGAAAAGGAACTATGCTCTCAATTAACTGATTCATTTTTTAACGAGGTTGACACAGTAAAAGGAACTATCCTCACTCACTGATTCATTTTTTAATGAGGTTGACACAGTAAAAGGAACTATCCTCACACTCAATGATTCATTTTTTTAACGAGGTTGACACAGTAAAAGGAACTATCCTCGGACTCACTGATTCATTTTTTAATGAGGTTGACACAGTAAAAGGAACTATCCTTGGACTCACTGATTCATTTTTTAATGAGGTTGACACAGTAAAAGGAACTATCCTCGGACTCACTGATTCATTTTTTAATGAGGTTGACACAGTAAAAGGAACTATCCTCAGACTCACTGATTCATTTTTTAATGAGGTTGACACAGTAAAAGGAACTATCCTCAGACTCACTGATTCATTTTTTAAAGAGGTTGACACAGTAAAATGAACTATCCTCATCACCGACTGATTCATTTTTTAATGAGGTTGACATAGGAAAATAACTGTCCTCATACCTGACTCATTTTTTAACGAGGTTGACTCAGTAACAAGAATCATCCTCATGAAATACTGATTCATTTTTAACGAGGTTGACACAGTAAAAGGAACTCTCCTTAGAAACTTGATCATAGCAGAATGTCAGGATAACAATTTTCAGTCCAACTGGAAGAAAGACATGTCAAGGGACACACCTTGATCATGGCTTCCAAGAGGTCTTCATCAGAAGGAAGAATAGTTCTTTGGAAGGAACACATATCAAGGGACTCAAAAGGGATAATAACATCATGTTCAAATAATCCCATAGAGTTTTCCATGTCAATTACCGGATCTAAGTCAAAGGAAGATGAGCAAATAGTGAGAGGCTCACTTGCATTGGTAACTGAAAACATGGGACTAGTTGCCACATAATTAACCTGTGGCGGGGTAGATACCACTATAGTATAAGGAAAATTTAGGGGTATCGGATTATTGGTAGTCTAAAAAAGACTACGGAATGAAAGCTGGTCTACAGTCACAATATTTCCATTGTGAGGGAAAGACATCACGCGAAAGAGTGTCGATACTACAACTTTCATTGCATAGACATAGTCTCACCCAAGGAGTAAATTGAAATCCAAGGGGCCTCAAACTACCATAAGATCAATACAGACAGTTTTACCTTCCAAAGTAATAGAAAAATTAGGAAGGATACCTAAAGGTTCACTAATGGTTTTGTTAAAAGCTTTCAGATTCTACGTAATAGGCGCAAGCTGAGGGGAACCCAAAGCTTTCCAAACAGTTGAGGATAAAATACTAACAGAGGCACCTTCATCTACCTGTGTGCGGTGTATGTCCCTACCACCAAATTTCACAATGATTTGGAAAGGGATGGAGGAAGGAAGATGAGGTTCTGTCAGTCTATTCCAATCAAAGGAAAAGACCTCAGTACTTGGAGGGGGTTCTGTAGAAACAGGTGAAATGCCCCCTAGCGTAGAAGAATCTGATGTAACAAAAACAACCTGAGCGGTATGAAGTTCACTCTCTACAGGGAGAATGGGATCGATTGAATGTGAAATCAAATCGACCACTTGATCAACTAATGGATCATCAACCTCAGTGATATGATTTTCACTCTCCAATGGAAGAGTAGGATCGACTGTACTTGAAATTATATCAATCACTCTGTCAGTTGAAGGTAGGTTGGGAGAAAGTTTATGGTAACCAGTTGGAAATTCTTGTTGTGGAACAGTAAGGTTTTCCAATAATTTTGAGGCTTCATCCATGTGAGCGCAAATGTGAGTTTGATGACTCCCTTTGCATAACTTACAAGGAAACCTAACTTTACCCTTTTTCCCAGGAACCTTACTATCACTGGTTGATGGATCAACGGAAATTTGATGATATTTTTCTGACCATACTTCCAAGACCTTTGGAATACCGGGACAATTGATAAGGAATTGGTCACCCTTACAAAGCCTGCAAGGGTATTTGGATTTACAATGCATGTTGGAGGTTTCCTCAACACAACTAACACTTACAGCCATGGTTGGTTGGTTGACATCTTTTTGATCCTCTTTCTTCTTCTTCTTCTTCTTCTTCCCTTTCTTCTTCTTCACCACCTGGTTACTAACGTCAAGGCTTTTACCAAGTGAAGAGGAAGAAATGGAGGAATAAGTATTAGGCGAAGAAGGTAAAGGGTCAACAGAAGGTTGGTGATGTTGAGATGGTGAACTTTGTTGAGGTGAAGCATCCGGTTGAGGTGGAACAATTGGAGTATTCGGGGCCAACGAAGTTGAAAATAACCATATCAGTAAACCTATTGTAAATCCAGGTAATGAAAAAGTAGCCATATAAGGAGGACCAACATTTCCAAAGGAAGGAAAAGTACTAGGATTCTCGTTAAGAGGGGTTCCTTGGTTGGTAAATTCCGGAACAGTTTCCATTATATTCAACTTCAGTGAATTTTATTAACAATTTAAAACTAAAATTAACAATTAACAATTCACACCTAACAATTAAAATTCACAATTCACACTTATGGTCTCTAAAAGTAAAAACAAACAAATTAACACGCGCTATAAAATCTAGGAGTCAAACCACACACAAATAGTAGATTCCCTCACTAAAAACACTAATTGGTGATGAAATCCAACATCATAGAATTTTAATGCAGAAATGGTGGTTGGAACAGTTACCCCAACAACCTGCTTAATGAAATAGACTGGCACAAGTTTCTTCACAAAACCATCTCGCATGAAGAAAACCCCCCAGAGAGTCCAAGTGAGTCTAGTCAACGTCTGCTCCAGGTACTGTGAAATCTTTCCTTCACCATCACCTTAGGAAATAATCTTCAGCTTTTGGACACTAAGGTTACCAACAGTAACAAATACAACTGGGGGAATAGTCTACGATCTGATCTCACGCGCAAGGGCAGAGTAACAAATCTCAATCCCCTTGAAGGCTCCTCGACATGGTCAATCCGAGGTTTACCGACAAGTGACCCCAGGCTCCTCGACAATGGTTAATCCGAGGTTTACCGTTTGTAATGCGAGCAGATCTTCTATCTTTCCCAATGAAACAGAATTGATTGTCTCAAAGGTTCGGACATGATCTCGTGATTAACTCCTTTAAGAGAAGCTTCCCAGATTGTACCAATTACAATTGGATTTATTTTCTACCACAAGATTTATCTACTTGTTTGTTTTAGTTGTTTTGGAAAGTTAATTACAATCTATTCTAAAGCACTAATCCTAAGCTAGATTGGTGGAAAGAGCCCTAAAAATGTAAAAATTACTAGATGAATTTTATTAAGCGTGGTGTTATCTAGGTTGTTATTACTCAAAAGGGTAAATGGATACGAAACCAATGGTGTTATGACCCGACCCAAAAATAAATGCAATCTAATATGATAATGTAATATTTTCAATTCGATGAATCCTAACTAAAGAAAGGAGAGAGTTTCCATTCACTTCCAACAATGCAAAAAATTGATAACTAAGAGAAAATATAACAAATTCTCTAATGCACTAATTTCATCAAGAAAAACTAATGCAAATCGATTCCAAAACATTTTTATATTTTTGTGTTTTGAAAACAAGCATAAAAACATCTAAATTCAAATCAAATAAAACTGATCTAAATCTACGATTGATTTTTCAAAATGTAAACTATGCAGTTGTAATCTATGCACAATTCACTTGAAAAGCATGCAAATGTAATCTATGCACATTTTTCATTCATATGCTGAAAATGAGAATTCTAATTATGAAAATGTAATATATGCAAGAGAATTCTCAAACACAATCAAGTGCAAGCAAAGCAAATTGGGTTAGAGTTCCAAAGATCAAAAATAAAAAACACTCAAAGGCGATTAACACTCATACACAATTTAGACGAAATTTTTTTGCAAAAACAAAAGAAAAAAGATGGAAAATTGTGAAAATACTGAGACAAACCTTCAAGTAATGACCAAAGGAAATCAACTTAATAATTTCTCAAAAAAGAGACTCAAAACACCCAATTAACCGAGATTGACGAGATGAAAAATTGCTGAAAGAAAATCATAAACAAGGATTTTTGACAGAAAAATACAGATCTAGGTAGATGCTAAGAATCCTAAATTAAATCTAAACTAAACTGAAAAAATAAATCTAGAGTTTTTCCAAAATTTTAGCAAGGTCCGCAGGCTTCCAGAAGCAACAGGTGCAGTCCCGCACTGTTTACTCAAGGAAAGTGAAAAACCGCCCGCACTGTGCAAAAGAACAAAGTGCGGTCCCCAGAAAAGTTCAAGAAAAACATAAAATATTTCAAAATTTTCAAAAATAGAGAAAACCTAAGCTACCCAGGCAGATATCCATCAATCAAAAACCAGGAAATTTTTTTCCTCAAATCAAAATAAAAGAGAACCAAAAACAACAAGTTCTTTCCCCGGCGGAGTCGCCAATTTGTTGGCCGGATAAATCGCTCTTGCGAACAAGATTGATCTCCCTAGTGTCAGAAGACAATCTAGCAACAAACGAAAAACTAAGTTTGTCTTTCTCTAAATATATTCATTTTACAAATAAATGCTATGAAGGTGTCGATCCTACCTTAGATCCAAATTCTTATTTGCGGCCATAGTGCTTCCGTCGCATCAATAATCCTTCATCGCAACAAGAGTTCTTTCGTCGCAACAATAATGATTCGTTGCAAAAAGAGTTATTTCGTTGCAAGAAAGTGTCGTCTTTTGTCGACCTGCAATCACAAACAAGAAAATATTAAATAGCACCTGTATAACAAATAATCACAAAACATACCTATCATAGTGATCAAGGAATCTATGAAATAAATGATCAAACGACAGCTTATTGAAATAAAAAATCGAACGATAATTTCTTGAGAAAAACAAAACTTGATTGTATTAATCTTAAAATAACAGAAGAACCTTACAACCTTAGCCTTGATGTTTGAAAGGCCTTCCCGGGGTCCGAAGGAGGAGTCTCCTCTACTTTGATAAGTCTTGCACTCTTCCTCCAGGAGCATAAGAGGTATGTGATATTTCCTCTCAAAAACTCAACAGAAAGAAGTCTAAATCTCAACAACACTTCAAATCAATCACACATAAATCTTGAACTCCAATTCTCAATATCCAAAATCTAACTCTTTGAGGCTACCCAATGCCTCCTTTTATAGAGCAGATGAGGAGGTTAGGATTCCACCTTTGTAGGGATAGAATCCTCCTTCAAAGGGATAGACTCCTCACATCAAGGGATTAGTTCCTTAAGGTGAGGGATACATGCACCTTGTCAAAGCGTACTCAACCCCAAAAAATATCATCTAGAACCTTCTAGAATTGACCTCAAACCAACTTTTTAACTTTACTTTCTCGCCTTTTTGAGTTTGGAGGGGGTATGAAGGCATTCTTAAGGAAAACTGCATTCTAGAATGCAGGTAAGCCATGCATTACCTGTGTACCCAAGCCAGGAACGCAGGAAGGCTTCATGTTACCTGCGTACCCATTCTTTCAGAGGTTTTTAGGGGTTTTCTTCTTGTTTCAGGGCTTGACATGAGGAGTAAAGGTTGTAAGACTTGCAAAGGAGGTATGTATGAGTGTTAAAGAGCTCATATAGTCAACAGAATGTCAAGGTGACAGATTTTAGTGTAACAATGGAAGAGGTTGAGTGACCACCTGACCTTCAGGTGGTTGGGTAGCCACAAATCCCTTTTGTGCATCCACCTGCTCCTGAGGGGGCGGTGGATGCTATTGCGGGGGTTGAGAAGGAAAGGGAGGCGGAGGTGCTAATGTTGGAGGAGCTGGAGCACCAAGCTGCAGATACGGATAAGGGGGTTGGGTAACAGTGTGGTAAATAGGAGGTTGGGCCAAAGGAGGAGGCATGTTGTATCCTAGATACGTGCTACCAGAAGGGGGAAAGTGCAGGAGGTGCTGCCCCCTCCCCTAGGAAAACCACAACCCATGGGAAATTGAGCATATGGATGAGAGAGAGCTACAACGATACCATCCGTGGCATAAGGTGCCTGCGGTGCGTTGGCACCACCGGGTCTAGGAAGATCAGGTAGAACAGTATAAACATAACCCGTCTGAGCATAGATCAGGTCATATTTTAATGTCATTTGGAGGGCAGCTTCTTCAGTTTAAGGAAAAAGAGATGTGGCATCTTTCCTGATAGGAGGCAAGAGAGATCTAAGGAACCAATCCCTGTAGACGTGATCTTCGAAGGTAGGTGATTTACATAGGTGCTTTCTTCTCTGCCATTCCTGGACATGATCAGATAGGCGGGTCGCAGATTATTGATGGAAAGCAGTCAAAAGTTCAATACCAGTGTCATAGCAAAGGGGAAGCTAGAAGTAAGATAAAAAATCCTAGGCAAGAGTCACAAAGGTGGTATGAGAGGAGGTGGCGTGATCAACATACCACTTAGAAGCTTCACCCGTAAGCATTCGTTAGAACAACTAAAGATGGACAGAGTCATCGGTAATGGAGTTAGATGAACACCACATGTGGAAAGATCGAACATGATTTGAAGGATCTTCTCCAGCAAGGCCTTCAAACTTTGGGATTGCAGAAGGGAGCTTTGTCGACATAGCAGGCCAACTAGCCTCATGGTGTATAGGGTCGTTTATCAACCGATCCAAGTTGGGGAGTCTAAGGCCTGCCATGAAGGGGAGCAAGGGCGCAACCGGGGTAGCGTTCATAGCGGTCCCACTAGTGGTATTCCTAGCCTGAGGGCCAGGGTTGACACTAGCGTAAGGTCCTGCACCAGACATGGTGAAGGTGTTAGGGGGAGAACCGAAGGCGGAACGAGAAGGATAACCTAAAGGACTAGAAGAAGAGTCAGTGTGCGGACTCGGTGGAAGACTAACTCAAATCCTATGCGGAGGAGTAAGTCTTCCCACCGGAAACTGAGGATGAAGGCCAAGAAGTCTCCAGGATAAATCGCTTGGTGGCGCAATGGTGATGACACAAACATGATACAAAGGAAAAAGAAACCGACAAGAGTAGGGAGGTGTAGGATCAACTAATTACAAACTCGAAACAAGGGCAGAAAGGTGCAGGATCACTTGATTTAAATGTTTTAGAGTCTTTGATTGGCAGTGTTAACCAAGCCCTTTTTCCCTTAGGGTGAGTGTGTAAAAGTGTGTAAATTTTAATTTTTAAACCCATATGTTTGTAGAGAAAAGAAAAAGTGTGTTGTATGGCTGTAAATAAACCTACAAATGACAGTATATAGGCCTAAAAAAACAGAAAATAAACAGCTAATAATGCAATAATCTAAACCCAAGGAGGTGGGCCTCTCAACTACTAGTCTATAGGTGAGTAAATAAACTAGTCAAAACACACTAAAACTAATAGATCTAAGGTTAATAGGGCCAAGTATCTAAAATAAAAAATCTGCTGGAAAGTGGTGCAGAAAACAACAACAAATCAGAGGAAAAATTGATGTAAAAACGATGGCGAAAGGCCATCTCCTGAAGGGAAACATAGTGAACCCTAGAGGAAAACCTAAACAAAGCTACATGAGGTGATTTGGATGGATAACTGTTGGAAAAATACTGAGAGGGGGGGGTGAATCAGTATACATTGCAGACAATCAAACTTTTCCTTTTCTTTTCTAAAAACACATACGCTACTTTACTGAAGAAAACTAGCGTATATACATGGATCTCCTTTACGGAACTCGCGTATGTCCAGAGATGCACTTAATTCTTAACTTAGATCATTTAATTATTCTTTCATTAGATGTTTTAGAAAACAGTACACAGTAAACAGGTGCAGAAAGAACAGAATAATCATCACACATAAGCAACACACATGAACACCAGGATTTTAGGTGGAAACCCAATTCGGGAGAAAACCACCGCTGCTGTTGTATCAGCCTTCAATATTTTATTATAAAGAAAACATCTTACAACCATGTATTGGCGCAGACTCAGACCAGCACGCAGGAACCCACCTGCAGAAGGCTACAACCTTCTCTCGTTTACCAGTCTCTCCTGGAAGGGAGCTACAACCCCCTGCTCCTTGTTTACCAGCCTCTCCTAGAAGGGAGCTACTACCCCCTAATATTAGCACCAGATTCTACTCACAGAAAGCTTCTACAAACATACTGAATGCTTCAACCCTCAGATCCACCGCAGACCACGTTTCATCAATTTTCAAACTGGATCCAACAGCTCCAACATAACCCTTCACTTATCATCAAACATACTTTGCCCAATGCTTGAAACAGAACAGTGAAACCACTGTAACCAGAATATCAGAGATAACCCAAAATTCAGAACAGACATTCAGAAACGCATTCAAATTTGAGACCCCATTAATTCAGATACCATATGTGCTTTCATCAAATCAGACCCGCGTATGTACGCATGATTCATAAGACTAACCCGCGTATAATTCAGTAAATTCTTCAAATAAACCGTAACTTCCCATACGCGCTTTTGTCTGAATAGAGCTGCATATGCACGCGCTTTTCATGAACCAAACCTGCGTATAGATTTATAAAAGATAAATTTTGCAGAGCAAACCGGATCTATGAACTTACCCAGATTTCTTCAACTTCTTTAACAGATTTGCGCCAGGGCTTCATCACTTATTTTCAGATCATCCAAGAGATTCACCATTTCAAGATCTAGAGATCTTGAACCTTCATCATGTTCATAGATGCATCATAGATTCAGATCTATCAGTTAAGAGCAGAGTTCAACCATGCAGATATACTTCAAAGTGAAGTATTCATTAAAGCCCAGACACTTGCACACCCTTTGCACAATGAATTTCTTCTCCTTATATAGATTTAGCCTTTTTCAATACCATGAGTCAAAACCACATTGCTTCCGATGGTTTTCCAGGACGGGATCAAATAGACAATCCAGCGCTCAATACAATGGGTCAATACCATGGTAATGCCCCTTGGTATTCTAATTTGGGAGCGAAAAATACCATACGCGACTTGGCACGTACTTTTCCGCGTGCATACGCGACTTCCCTTTACTAAACTCGTGTATGCCTTGTGACATACACTTTTCATCATTGTTCTGGCCCATTCTGGAACTTCTTTCTTCTACACCTTCTGTACAGATTGTAGATACATCAGATGTACATCCTTCACAAGCTCATCAATTCAAGAACAACTTCATCATCTTCATCAAGTGCGTTGCCATCAAGTACAACACTCTGCATCATATTGTCAACAATATCCCCCTTTGGACTTGATGGCAACCCCGATGGTGTTTGATCACCACAACTGATAGATACAATAAGAACAACCATTATTATTTCCCTATTCAAACACCATGTCACTCTCCCCCTTTGTCATCAAGGGCAAAGGGGCAGATCAAAAACCAAAAGAAGGAAGCGCTTTGCAGTTCTGATGTGCGCTGAAATTACCATGCTTCCCCTGAGTTCAATGCTGAATCTTCCTATCAACAAAGACTCAGACATACATCAATGATCCAACCAAGTGGATTTACATATGCGACTCAAATACCCAACCAAGTGGGTTTACACATTTTGACTCAACTACCCAGCCAAGTGGGTTTAAAAATTTGAACAAGTCCTTACATGATAGAATATTACAACTTTACATCATAGGTCTCAACATGACTGTTTCATCAAATTACAAATATGACTTTTTGTAATCAATACCAAAAAGACCTTAAGACAGATCATATTTCAGAATCATCATAATGCCAACAATGCATTATGCTCAGCAAGGCTAATGCTCCCCCTGAACCTGTGCATCCTTTACATGTGACCAAAGCTCCCCCTTTGCTTGTGCATTCTGAACACTTTCATCAAGGCATCTTCATCCAATATCAGATAATGAAACAGAAATATAAGAGCTGAAATACCACCATAGACTCCAAACCACATCAGAGATACCAAAAATCACCATAGCTTGTGCTGAGGAAATGCTGACCTTGAAAAAATTGTCAGCAACCATTCATACGCGGTTTTCTGCGTATGAATTCGCGTATATACGTGACTGTCTTTCAGTAAACCCGCGTATCCAAATTAATCTTCTGAATTTAAGCAGATTTGTTCTTCTGACTGGCAGAGACTACTCCCATCTTCTATCTTAGATATTCGAATGCTTCCCTGGGCAGAGGTTTGGTAAAGATATCAGCAACTTGTTCTTTGGAGGGAACATACTCCAACTTCACCTTTTGTTCAAGCACTTGTTCACGTAAGAAGTGATAATTGATGGGAATGTGCTTGGTCTTGGAATGCATAACAGGATTCTTTGAGATGCTGATGGCACTTGTATTATCACACATGATGGAGATAGGAGGTGAACATTTGATTTGAAAGTATTGTAAGGTTTGCATCATCCAAAGAAGTTGAGTGCAACATGATGCGGCAGCCACATATTCTGCTTCTGCTGTAGATAAGGCAATAGAGTTTTTCTTCTTGCTGAACCAAGATACTAACCGGGGCCCCATATAGAATGCACCACCACTAGTGCTTTTCCAATCATCAACATTTCCAGCCCAATCTGCATCAGTGTAAGCATGAAGAGTGAGATCAACATTCTTTGGATACCATAGTCCAAAGTCTTGAGTTCCTTGTAGATATTTGAATATTCTTTTGATAGCTTGAAGGTGAGACTCTTTTGGATTAGCTTGGAATCGTCCAACAATCCCAACTGCATGCATAATGTCCGGTTTAGTCCCAGTGAGATAAAGTAGACTTCCTACCATAGATCTGTATTCTGGTTGATTCACCGTGGGAGAATCATCATGAGAACCGAGATTACATCCGGTTATCATTGTGTACTTACAGGTTTGCACTCTTCCATGCCATACTTCTTCAGAATTTGCTTAAGATATTTTGCTTGTGATAAGAATATACCATCTGTAGTTTGATGCACTTGCAAGCCAAGAAAGAATGTTAGTTCTCCAAGTAAGGAAATTTCAAATTCTTGCTGCATGACAGAAGCAAATTTCTGACTCATAGATTCTTCATTACTCCCAAAAATGATATCATCAACATATACAACCACAATCAATAGTTTATCATTTTCAACTTTTTTGTATAAGTTGCTATCAGCAGACCCTTTTGAAAATCCTTGTTGATGAAGATATTTGTCAAGACGATAATACCATGCCCTTGGAGCTTGTTTGAGACCATATAGAGCCTTTTTAAGTCTACAAACAAGATTTTCATCATTTCCCAAAATGAATCCTTCCTGTTGTTCTATATAAACTTCTTCTTCTAGATCACCATTGAGAAAGGCAGATTTAACATCCATTTGATAAACTTTGATTTGTTGAAAACTTGAAAAAGCAAGAAACATTCTTATGGCTTCAAGTCTAGCTACATGAGCAAAAGTTTCTTCAAAGTCTATACCTTCTTGTTGAGTATACCCCTTGCAAACCAGTCTAGCTTTGTTTCTTATAACATCCCCATTCTCATTTAAATTGTTCTTGAATATCCATTTAGTTCCAATGACATTTTTATCATGTGGTCTTGGTACCAAATCCCATGTTTGATTCTTTTCAATTTGATCAAGCTCTTCATTCATGGCTTGAATCCAACATTCATCTTTGCTAGATTGATTGACATTGTGTGGTTCAATTGTGGATAAAAATGCTAGATAGCTAGAAGATCCCACAAAAGTCCTCCTTGTTTGTACACCTGATTCCTTGTCTCCCAAAATTTGAGATTCAGGATGATTCTTTTGAACATATCTGGATGGAGCCTTTTTAGATAAATCATCTTCAGGTTCTTCATTGGATCCACTGTCTATATCATTTCCATTTGATGTAGAAGGACAAAAATCACCATCATCTTCTTCTATTGCTTGTTTTTCTTCTTTAGGAGCTGCAGGAGACTCATCAATAACAACATCAATACATTCAACAATCTTTCGAAGCCTTTTATTGTAACATTTGTATGCTTTGCTTGTAGATGAGTAACCAAGAAATATCCCTTCATCCGATCTAGGTTCAAACTTGCCAAGCTTTTCATCATTATTTTTGATAAAGCATTTACTTCCAAAAACTCTAAAATGCTTCACAGAGGGAGAATTACCATACCAGAGTTCATATGGAGTTTTGTCACTATTTACCCGAACATGTGCCTTGTTGAGAATGTTTGCTGCTGTATGTGCTGCTTCTCCCTAGAAAATGTCAGGTGTTCCAGAATCATCAAGCATAGCTCTAGCCATTTGTTGAATTTTTCTATTCATTCTTTCTGCTACGCCATTTTGTTGTGGAGTGCCAGCTACAGAGAACTGTCTTTTTATGCCATGTTGTTCACAAAATTCAAGGAATTCATTTGATGTATATTCTCCTCCTCGATCAGATCTAAGACACTTGATCTTTAGATCTAATTCATTTTCCACCAGAGCCTTGAAAATCTGAAAATTTTCAAATGCTTCATCTTTGTGTTTAATCAACCCAATCCAACACATTCTAGAGGAATCATCAATAAATAAGATATAGTATTCTTCCCCACGTGGTGAATTTTTCCTCATAGGACCACATATGTCAGTATGAATGAGTTCAAGAGGCTTACTTGATGATCCTTCTTTGGCATTAAATTGTACTCTGGTCTGCTTACCGAATTGGCAAGATTTGCATATGATATTCTCTGGTAGAGTAATATTGGGAAGACCACGAACAGCATTAAGTCTGCTTGATTTGTTGATTTGAGAGAAGCTCAGATGCCCCAGCCTTCTGTGCCATAGCCAATTTTCTGAATATTTTCTCAAGTAACATTGATCTTTGCAGTTCTTCAATACATATAGGTTGCTTGGAGTTCTTTTCCCTTTTATAATAGTTTTTCCTGTATCAAGATCACGAACCACACATTATTTTGAACTAAAGACAACTTCAGTTCCTTGATCACACATTTGACTTACACTTAACAGGTTATGCCTTAATCCATCCACATACATTACATCAGCAACCTTCACCTTTTCTTTTAGAAACACGGACCCTTTTCCTTTAATTACAGCAGGAGTATCATTTCCAAATGTAACTTTCTTTTCCTTTTCTAGAGCATTATATGCAAGAAGTTTTCTTTTGTCACCTGTCATGTGTCTCGAGCATCCACTATCAATGTAACATTGATTTTCTTCACCTTCTTCAAACAACGCTATCCCACAATTTTCAACCTGTAATTCCTTCTTTTTCCATACTTTGGAATTTGAAGGAAAATGCAATGTTGGCTGGACTTTGCTCCTGCATTCAGATTCTTCATGGCCAAAGTTATTGCAATAAGTACATTCAACTTCATTTTGAAGAGGAGAAAAATTGTTATAGGTGTTCTTCTTTGGTTCAACATCCATCCTTTTCTTTCTTGCTTCTCTTGTCATGATGGTTTTATATGCAACACATTGAACATCTTTATGACCAAAATTGTGACATGAGAAACATTGTCCATTGAAGTAAAAATTTCTGCGATCATGAAATCTTCTATTTGAATTTACCTGTTGGCTGTAGCTTCTTTGAACGATATCCCTGTTAGTGTTCCTTGAATTGTGATGATCATTATTTACCTGTAAAGATTCTTTATTCCCTTGTTGAGTGGCTGAATGTAGTAAACCAGCTGTAGCTGCTTTTAGATAATTTGGTGCTGAAGCCTGAGAAGATTCTCCAGTATATCCAAGACCTGTCTTTACAAGAGGAGAACATTGTACCTTGATAATCTCATCTAAGGTTTCAGATCCTTCATCAAATCTAAGATTCAGAGTCTTTACTTTCTCAAGTTCTTTTCTTAGACTTACTACTTCACATTCTAATTTCTCATTGTGATTCTTCGCTTCTTCATTCTGCCTTTTCAGAGTCTCTATGATTATTTTACTTTCTTCCAAGCATATTTTGAGTTGATTGTTTTGATCAAGAAAATCATTGTCATCAAGAGCATCCATAAACGCATCCTTGTCTTCTTTAGAATCCTTTTCAAAAGCCATGAGAAGTCTAAGATCTTGTTCACATTCTTCCTCACTATCAGATAACCCATCACTGTCCTCATTAGTATAGTAACTTTTCTTAGTGATAGATCGGTTCTTATTCCTTCTTGCTACTTCTTTCCCTTTAGAAGATGTTTCTTTATAAGGACATTTTGCAGCATAATGACCAACTCTTCCACAATCAAAACATTTGAAAGGAAGCTTACCTCTGAATCTTCCAGTTCCTAGTTGGAGTCTTCTCACAAAGTTTGCCTCATCTTCTTCTGAGATATATCTTGATCCTTCTGCTCTTTGAACTTCTTTCCCTTTTGTGGAAGCTTTAAAAACAGCTTCTTTGACTTCAGATGGTCCTCCTCTCCTCATTTCATATGCAGTCAGTATGCCATGAAGTTGTACCACAGTAAGAGTTTGAAGATCCTGTTTTTCTTCAAGAGCAGAAACTTTTGATTCAAATTTTTCCGTTAGTGATCTTAAGATTTTCTCAACCAAAGTAGAATCCGTGATTGTTTCTCCCAGATTTCTCATACGATTTACAACATCATCAAGATGTAAAAAGAAACTGGCAATACTCTCATCACTATGCATTTTTAAATTTTCATATTCAATTCTGAGAGTTTGAAGTTTTGCACTTTTTACCTTTGCATCACCTTCATAGCTTAGAATGATTTTGTCCCATATCTCCTTTGTTTTATTCAGCTGCATAACTTTGACAAATTCTGATTCAATTATCCTTCCCGTTAGAGCATTGACTGCCTTTGCATTTATTTCATAATTCTTCTTTTCAGTCGGATCTGTTGGTATTGCAGCTGGATATTGATATCCTTGTTCAACAATGGCCCATACATCTGCTCCCATAGATTGAAGATAGGATCTCATCCTTATTTTCCAGAAGATTAAATTGCTTCCATTAAAGAGTGGAGGCTTGATAGATGCAGTTCCATCTTGATTGCTCATCTTGCTTGATCTTCCTTCTAGCGGCTAAGATTTTTCAGAAGGACCCGCTCTCATACCAATTGTTGGAAAAATACTGAGAGGGGGGGGTGAATTAGTATTTAGTGCAGACAATGAAACTTTTCATTTTCTTTTCTAAAAACACATACGCTACTTTACTGAAGAAAACTAGCGTATATACGTGGATCTCCTTTACGAAACTCGCGTATGTCCAGAGATGCACTTAATTCTTAACTTAGATCATTGCATTATTCTTTCATCAGATGTTTTAGAAAACAGTACACAGTAAACAGGTGCAGAAAGAACAGAATAATCATCACACATAAGCAACACACATGAACACCAGG
The DNA here is from genome assembly GCA_034641835.2 of Pinus albicaulis. Taxonomy (NCBI): domain Eukaryota; kingdom Viridiplantae; phylum Streptophyta; class Pinopsida; order Pinales; family Pinaceae; genus Pinus; species Pinus albicaulis. Next base: position 601,220,122 of record CM076580.1, read on the forward strand.
ATTTTAGGTGGAAACCCAATTCGGGAGAAAACCACCGTTGTCATTGTATCAGCCTTCAATATTTTATTATAAAGAAAACATCTTACAACCATGTACTGGCACAAACTCAGACCAGCACGCAGGCACCCACCTGTAGAAGGCTACAACCTTCTCTCGTTTACCAGTATCTCCTAAAAGGGAGCTACAACCCCCTGCTCCTCGTTTACCAGCCTCTCCTAGAAGGGAGCTACTACCCCCTGATATTAGCACCAGCTTCTACTCACAGAAATCTTCTACAAACATACTGAAGACTTCAACCCTCAGATCCACCGCAGACCACGTTTCATCAATTTTCAAACTGGATCCAACAGCTCCAACATAACCCTTCACTTATCATCAAACATACTTTGCCCAATGCTTGAAACAGAACAGTGAAACCACTGTAACCAGAATATCAGAGATAACCCAAACTTCAGAACAGACATTCAGAAACGCATTCAACTTTGAGACCCCATTAATTCAGATACCATACGCGCTTTCATCAAATCAGACCCGCGTATGTACGCATGATTCATAAGACTAACCCGCGTATACTTCAGTAAAATTTTCAAATAAACCCTAACTTCCCATACACGCTTTTGTCTGAATAGAGCCGCGTATGCACGCGCTTTTCATGAACCGAACCTGCGTATAGATTTATAAAAGATAAATTTTGCAGAGCAGACCGGATCTATGAACTTACCCAGATTTCTTCAACTTCTTCAACAGATTTGCGCCAGGGCTTCATCACTTCTTTTCAAATCATCCAAGAGATTCACCATTTCAAGATCTAGAGATCTTGAACCTTCATCATGTTCATAGATGCATCATAGATTCAGATCTATCAGTTAAGAGCAGAGTTTGACCATGCAGATATACTTCAGAGTGAAGTATTCATTAAAGCCCAGACACTTGCACACCCTTTGCACAATGAATTTCTTCTCCTTATATAGATTTAGCCTTTTTCAATACCATGAGTCAAAACCACATTGCTTCCAATGGTTTTCCAGGACGGGATCAAATAGACAATCCAGCGCTCAATACAATGGGTCAATACCATGGTAATGCCCCTTGGTATTCTAATTTGGGAGCGCAAAATACCATACGTGACTTGGCACGTACTTTTCCCTCGTGCATACGCGACTTCCCTTTACTAAAATCGCGTATGCCTTGTGACATACACTTTTCATCATTGTTCTGGCCCATTCTGGAACTTCTTTCTTCTGCACCTTCTGTACAGATTGTAGATACATCAGATGTACATCCTTCACAAGCTCATCAAGTCAAGAACAACTTCATCATCTTCATCAAGTGGGTTGCCATCAAGGACAACACTCTACATCATATTGCCAACAATAACAAGCCAATCTGAAGCAGATCTGAAGGTGAGGTATCACATCTGAAAAAATGGTTGAAGACTTTGAAATTTCAGAGAACCTGCAATAGCAAAATCTCTTCCACAAAAATTGGAGGGTACTGAAGCCCTAGGGGGCTAGTTTCCCACTTACTTGAGTGAAACAGAAAAATTACAGGTCCAAAATGGGCGGAGACAAAGGTTAGACAACCCTGAACAAAAGCTTAGAAAAACCCATAAAAATTTCAGAAAAATCCCTGCAAAAAATCCAGGTCACATTTTCTTACCTGTTTTCAGTAGAGGTCACACTTTTTGGGCTGTAAAGTGCGCCCTGGAGGTCCAGGTCATAGGTTTTGGGCTGAAAAGTGCGACCTGCACTTTCGGCACTCTTGGCAGTGTTAGAATCCTATACCAATAGGTGTCATATATCATGATTGACTTGATGAGCTATGTAATATGTTCATACCTTTCTTGTTGCAAAGGTTTCTCATATTGTCAAAAAAATAAAAAATTTTAAAAAATTTAAAGAGGGTATACCCCAAAAGAAAAATCAAAGGGTGAAAAGAATAAAATGGCCAAAAAAGTAAAAGAAAATGAACCCCACCAAAAGAAAGGCCAAGGAAAGTGTGCAAGTCTAAATGCCACTACTTTTTGCTCTTATGTAATAAACAAATTGTGTGCAACTTGTATTTTATGCCACAATTTATGAACAATCAAACAGTTTAAGCTTGGCTAGTTCATCTTTCAATTTTATGTTTTAGAGATAGAGAAAAAAATCTGACCAAACTGTTTAATCTTGGCAGATAATTAGATAGGTAGAGTAAATAATAGGAGCTCAACAGTTTAATCTGAGCCCTTGGATGTAATAAGGATATAACTAGATAGATTTCTAGATGTAAAAGTAAAATTGTGATGAGGGTTTGCCAGTATAAGTGCACCCTAATAAAGAAGAAAAAATGGTAGGGTAAAGTAGGTAGGGTAGGTAGATGTTGTTGCAGAATTACATGTGATGGATAATGACTCTAGATGTGTTAAATATTTACTTTCATCACAAATTCAAAGGCAAACACTACACTAGAAGAATTTCAAGCAAAGTGAAGTCAGATTATTAACTTCCCTTCTCATTTTTCCCTAAAAATTTCACTAATATTCCCTAAGTACTAAGGCATTTGAAAATTGGAAGGGCTCAAGGCATTTCCTTGACTTTTGGAGGGACCGGACCCTCGGCCTAATAATTGGAAAAGCCTAAGTACTTAAAATCATTCATCAAGACATTTATTCACCTCTAAAAAATCTTTCCCTAAGTAAAATCCCATTTTACTTAGGAAAATCATGCAATATTTCATAAAAACCCTATTCATAAAAGCATAAGTTAAATTCATTACCTTGATGTTTTACACTTAGCGCTTTTGTTCATTTTCCATATTAATTTCTAACTTATTATTTAAATCCCTATGTAAATCCCCCCTTTTCCGTATTATTTTAATAAAATTTCCAAATTAATATAATATCCCGCCCCATTGGTTGAAAAATAACCATATAAATTTAATTAATTGGTTGAATTTCTAATTAATAAGCAAAATCGATACTCCGCTGTATAAAGGGATTAATTAACCCTCATGGTTACTTAATAACCTAATCCACCAATCAAAATTCCCCCGATGCGATTATTTCATAATAAATTACATTGGGCCCGCCATATTAATTCTCCATCATCTTCCTTTCCCCAGGACCGTCCGATCGACTAATCTCAGATCTACGGCTATTATGAATATTGCTTCCCATCCTCGTTCGAATGATAATGCGCGATGGCCAAGCGGTTTTCTGAACAGTGTCGCGCCACGCGTCGTCCATCATATGGAATCGCTCGCCCTCCGCTGAAAACTGCGCTTCCCCAAAAGTTGTGCGATGGAAACCACTTACCGCTTACCTCCCGTGATAAAACCACTGTACTTGCTGACGTCATCCATTAAAATAATAAAAAAACCCGCCAACCTTTGACTTTGTGAATAAAACAAATAACCCGCGTCATTTTCACTATCTCGTGCAGTGACCAGTGTCCCATGCAAACGAATTTCAAAATCAACTGTTGAAATTTGCCAACCGCTACTTTGCTAAAGAAAATTGCGGTTGAGCATCCAAAATTCACCCACCATTGCCAGCACCTGTTTTCATCACTGTTTATTCCTGAAAAACAGGTATTTACCTAAATTCCTGCTGAACTCTGTAAAAATCCTGGTTTTGTTTTAAATTCCACACGAAAAATTGAAATAGGGTTCTAGATTGGTCTTTAGTTCATTTCTCAATTCCCAAAATTACATTTTTCATTCCCAAACCTGTGATTATGCCCGTTTTTCATTAAAAACCCAAATTCATTTTTGAATCCACAAGAACTAGAAATGGGAATTCCCGTGGCTCTAAATGTCGCACCCCTAAATTCCCCTCACAGAGATTTAGACTATCTGCCTTTAGCAGACAGAGATTTCCAAATTAAAGACCTTGTTCTCAGTGAAAATCCTCTTCGAATTTTTTTCCGCTGCATAGATAACTAACTAAACGGCTCTGACATTTTTGGATTATGGGAATCCAATCTTCCCATGTATCTTCTCCCCTCAGTCCACATTTTTCTTGAAATAATCCATTACTGCCATGCAAATTATGATCCCAATCAACGAGCAGTCTTGTCCCCGAATCAAAACGTCCTTTTCCCAATAACTACTCAGTCTATCAACGAAATGTTACAGTTTCAGCCTGGTCAAGCCTTGACTCCCCTTTCCATGGGAGCATTACTTGAGAAATCTGCCAATTTATCCCAAAAAGAGTTGAATCACCTTTGCCAAACCTTCATGTTACTAGAACATCAGCCCAAAGGCCCTCCCCCTTATGGTTATACCTTTTTCATTGATGTGGGCAGGCTTATTTTGAACATGATATCCTCTATAATGGGTTTCAATACTAGTGAATATGTTGATCAATTAACCCTAGTATTGTTGTCAATTTTTACCCCTAGACAGCCCCCTGCTGTCAAGTATGATTTTTCTTCCTACATTGCTGATAAAATCCATGATCAGTTCATGAGATTAGAGAATGAAAGAGTGTTCAAGTATTCCTCTCTTATATACCATCTTATGCTTTACTTTCAATCAGATAGTTTCCCTTTCAATGTTAAAAAACTTGATGCCAAAGGAAATCCTAGGTCTGTAATCTTTTGGTCTGCGATCACTCATAATTCCTCTGATTCTCCTTATTCATACAATGAGTTTATTGACCTATTTGTACACCCTGCAACCAACTTGTTGACAGGAGTCTCTCCTCCTAGGGTCAATAGTGAAATTAAGAAAATTCTTCAACTCTCAAAGCAATAACGGATAGGTGACTAGTACCTATACCAAAATCACACAGAAATCAGAATCTATGGATGTGAGTTATGCCCATTCAAGTTACCAAAATATGTCCCAATGAGACTCTTTGCATTAGAATATTTCAGATAGATGATTAATTCAGATATAGTCCATTTTTGCAATGCAAAGAAAAAGGATCAACTCAGGATTAAAAGTCAATAAGGTCCCTTTGTCTGTAACTCTAGGGATGCTGGGAAGGAAGCTCAAAGAATCTTAGAAGACTATCTCAAATTACAAAAAAGTTTCTATTGGGTACCTTATGACCCAAACAGCTTTATTTTTGATAGAAGAATGAAAAACAAATTATCACCATACATTCATCAAAGAATCCCAGAAATGGAACAGTATGCCAAGATGGATGAATGGATGGAAGGGACATTGATAGAACAAGATAGTGAGCAGGTCAATGTTGACAATGTTATGAAAGACCTTGAAAAAATGCTTGACCTAGACTCTTTTGGACAGGTGCAAAGACCAGGTATTGGTTCTTCTTCTGTTGGGGCTTCTCAACAAAATTTACAGGAAATCAGTGCATTGGCTACAATAGCATCTAAGGGAAAAGAGAAAGAAGCTGATATACAAGTTACAGAGAAATTTACAATGACATAACTGCCTGAAACTTCTAAAGAACAGGTTCAAGTACATATTTCTCCTACTCAGACCAATGTGGCAGAAATGTCAATTTTACAAACTCCTCTCAATATGGAAAATATTAAAAAGAGAGATGCTGAAGCAGCTACCCCTATCAGTGGGTTTTCAGAACAGCCTGATGTTAAAAGACAAAAATTGAATCCTCTTCCAGAAGTGGAATCTATTCATGAAATCCCTGATAGTCAGACACAAGAAGAATTGGGTAGTCAACAAACATGTACAATCAGTGGGACATCTACTACTTTACAGAGAAAAGAGCTGCAAAGGCAGCAAAGTGCAGAAGTATCATCTTTCAAACCACCAGTGAAAGATGCCTGGGATATTAAAAGAAAATTCATTAATTTAAAGGCCAGAAATGATCCACTTAGACTTCAAGTTTACAATCAATATTTGAATATGGCTCCTAAGAATCAACAGAGATTGATGTTAGCCTATGACATTCAATAGGGTAAAATGAAAATGAGTCACTTCAAACCCAAAGTGCAGCAACCTCAAACAACTGCAGATTATATCAGAACTAATTTTGAAGTCATATCAAAGGATATTCATCCTTTGGATCAAATTGAGCTGCATAAACAGACAGGTGAAATGATTTATTCTACTCTAACAGATAAATCAATGATGACCCAGAATTTGCAGGATTCTTTGGAGAATACTAATGCTCAATTAAATCTTGAAAATGCCTCTTCTCAGGCTGAGGACAATAGGATAAATACTTTGGAGGAAATAATTATTGGATTGGGTCATAATCTCAAGGATGTCAAGGGTATAGAATCTTTGATCAAGAAAAAAGATGATGATATTGCAGCCTTGAGAAAAAAACTGAAGTTACCAGCCTCAATACATCCACAGACTGCAAAAATCATAAAGCAAAATTCTAAAGAAGAATTGATGGATTTGCTCTTGAAACTGAATGAGCAACTTAATGAAACTGAAAAAGACCTTGAAAAGGCATTAAAAGACAAGAAGTCAAATACTCCGGCATCTACAACTGAAGTAATTACAGGTGCTACAACAACAGGTCAGCTAACAAAATTATCACAGGGTAATACTTCCAATTTGAGTACTGAAGAGTTAATAAAGTCAATGGAGGAATTGAAACTCCAAGTGACATAACTTCAAAGAACAAAGGTACAATTCACCACTTTAGAACAAAAATATGATCTCTCGAAAATGAATGTTGCAGATAAAACAAGGGAGGTCAACAGATTAGAAAAATTGGTCAACAAATTGGAGAAGGATCTCACATTGGAGAAGTCTTTAAAGGAAATAAATGAAATTCTTTGGGACAACATCATCCAGTCAATAAAAGATGTTTTTCCCTCAATTCAAATAATTTATGAACAGAATGATTTAGTCAAATTGGCTCTGGAAGAAATCCTAAAATCAAGAGAATAATTGGGAAACAAGCCTGAAGAAGCCAATGAACTTATCCGCTTTTTAAATACTCAGAACAAGCATCAACTTGAAGAACTTGGCATTCAAGATAGGACAGGAACAATTTTGGAAATAAAAAGAGTTTTTACCAAAAGAACTCTGATGCAGAATCTAGAACGAAGGTGCTCTGATATGCAAGAAGAAATCAATGCCTTTATAAAAAGATTTGATATTTTGTTGAATAAAGGATTGCCCAGTCCTTTAGTTTCAGAGGATAAATTGATGGACCTTGAAAGTTATGTTGAGAAATATGACAAGCATGTTGGCAATCAGACTAGTTCCTCAACTAGTTCATCAGCAGCAGCATTGCCTACAGGAAAAAATCTTCATGATAGATTGAAAAAATTGTTTTACCTCGAGCATGAGATAAGGAATTTGTTCCCAATTAAACCTACTTTCTTCAGATATATAGAGACTGACGAAACTCTCAGGAAGCTGCTAAGAACCAAAATACCAGAAGCTAACTGGTGGGAAGAAATGTTAGAACTTTTGTAAAATTTTCCTTACATGAATTTTTGATTATGTACTACAGTAAGTCATGATAAAGAAGGATAAAAGGATAAACAGAGGTTAAAGAGTATCAGTGCAGTTAAAGAGTATCAGTAAAATGGAGCAGCCAGCACAGAATTACTAAAGAGGACAACAACGAGCCAAATCTTAGGGCCTACATCCAGCACATTCTCAAAAGAAGGAAACAACACAACATCAGCTATTATTTCTCTTATCTACGAGACCATCTGTCTCTAGTTTGTTGTAAAATACTTATGAGTCATCCTAGATTATATCTCAATCTGTTATGAGATATTTTTTATAATTTTTTGTATAAATACTCCCTCAATCGGAGTATTGAGGGGTGGATTCTTAGACTTTGCTGTAACATCGACTATTTTGGAATAAAGTGTTGTTGGAGAAATTTTATGTGGCCAGCTGGACGAGGAATTGATGCAAATGACTTCTTACAGGATTCTTGCGTCAGACTCAGGATCAATAAGTCATCTATCTCTTATGTTTTGAAGTTTTATACTTGTTTATTATATCATTTGTGTCTCATATCTGAATAATTAACAAAAAGGAATAAATCAGAAAGTGCTTAAGTGAAATATGATTTTAATCATTGTTATTCTAAATGTTTTCTTCTGAATTGGTTTAAACAGTGAATTCGTAATTGCTCCTGCTTTTCTAGTTTATGCATTTTGATTATTTAGTAAAGAATACTTAATTTCTCTTTATTAATAATCACTCAATTTCCCTCTTTCGAATGTTTTGAAGGATTCTTAATTGCCCTTCATCCATTTTTATTCCATTCCATTCACTTTAGATCTATAATTGTTCCTTGTTTGATTACCTTTCCTTGTGAAACCATCTTTTGTTGAGAAACTTGATCCAGTTAAGCTATAATTTTCGACTCCATTAGCCTAATGGCCCAAAATACTCAATATTACCACGAGTTATTGAATTTCATCACCCAAACTCAATCAAACCCCTTGGACTTTATAACTAGCCTAATATCTTTCAAAACAAAGCTAAATTTTACAGAGAGAGCCCTCTCTGGGTACAGATTGGCTAGATTCTGTACCTAAAAGTTGGTTTGTGGTTACCTTAGACCCCTTTCCTCTTCCCAACAACTTCAAGGAAAATCTGAGTGATAACAGGCGGAAGATGTCAAAAAAATTTGCCATATCAGCTGCGGCTGATGTCTGTCACCTGTGCAATGGGTCCAAAAACATGCGGAAGTTAGAATTTTTATCGTTTTAGGGTTTTATGGGTTAAAAAAAACATCAAGAATAGCAAAAACAAGGGTCTGAAGAGAAATCCTAGGGTTTTAAATAGCTTGAGATGTAAGGATCAGAAAAACGACAGCGATCGTAATCATAAACCCGTGTGGAGTCGCCAGTTGTTAGTATGAATCTTGATTCGAAGTGTATGAAAAAAAACCACTTTAGCTACGCATAACAAATAGCCCTAACAACAGAAATGACTGTTAATATCTTCAGATCTTCAATTAGATTATCAAGACAAATGCTACAAAAATCTAGATCTATGCACTAGAAGACATTAAACAATAGAAAAAACTAAGATTTACTCCATACATCCAATAGACAAGACAAGAATATATCCAATGAAATTTTTATTAATGGCACCTGGGAGGAAAACACAAGAGGGTGTTCCTTGTTCTCCTCAATGGGATGGGTTCTTGAAAGCTCTCAGCACTTCAGATTTAGAATTCCTCTCTCTTGATAGTGTAGAAAACCCAGACAAAAATGGAAAAATATGGCTATGATGGTGGATCAATAGCCAGACCAAAAGTTGAGATCCAGAGTGATCTTTAGGCAAAAAAAGGTGACAAATGAATGGAAAAACCCTTCTATTTATAACAAAATATTGAGTTAGTCTAGATATTGGTGCATAATTAAAATATTATTAACCAAATCTAGATCCAAATTTTATGGAATATTTTATTATATTTGTTGGAGGGAAAAGGAATTTGACTAGTTCAAATCCCTTATTAATAAATAAATAAATAAATGATTTATTTATCATTTTAAGGATGTGATTAAGTAATAATAAATAAATAAATAATTTAGTTATATTTAAGGATGTGATTAAGTAATAATAAATAATAATGGTTATTTATTATTTTAAGGATATGGTTAGTATATTAAATAAATAATGATTTATTTAATTATTTCAGGGAGATTTAGTCATATTTAACAAAGAATATTATTTAAGTAATGTTTAAATAACTATTCTTAGAAAATAATAAGATAAATAATGATTTATCTAATTAATTTCCTTGTTTTGGGTTAAATATAACCAGGAATATGAATTAGACTGTTGTTTAACTAATTATTCCTTGAGGGAAGTCAAACAAATATGGATTTGTTTAATGTTTTCCCATGGGGTTTCCTGTTTAGACCATAAAAAACTTAATAAAGGTGGTTTACTAAGTTATTTTTCATAGTGAATGCAATTTTACTTGGGGTAAAATTGGTCTTGCTTGGTGTACTTGCAACCATCTAATAACAATGGATTAGATGACCAAAAAATGGTGTAACACTTACCATAAAACATATTTGGAAACTAGAATATTAATCCATTAATGAAACAAAAAAGCTTGGGTGGGCCTAAGGAGCAATTAAGAATTCCTTAAACTAACCCGGCAGAGGAAAACATAAAGACAATAGCAAACAGGAGGATTGAGGTGCCTCAAACAACATTTCTCAACCTATACTTTTCTGAGCTATTGCAACATAGAAGGATGGACACAATGATAAACAAGAAAACATGAACAAATTAGAGACACATCACCATTAACCAAACTCAGGGATCTTGCAAGCAAGCCTTCATCATCATTAATCAAGGCAAATCATCCACAAGCTCCACAACACCAAATTGCTCTTCAACCTCAAAGAACCATGTATTGCTCTCAAAACTCATCAAAATCCAACATTTACAATGAATCCTCATGCTCTATATAACAATAAAGGATGATAAAACCTAATAGAGTATCTAGAATTCTATTGGCTAATCAGAAGTATCTCTATTGTCCTTGAGGCCTTGCAAGGCCCAAGGCACAAAAATATCTAAAATAAATATCTTTTCGGCCATTTTTAGCAAATAAATTGAAATTTAAGCTCTGAAAAGCCTCCTGAAACTTTCCAAGCATACATTTTTAGTTTTCAACCACATGAGCATAGCACTATGTTTTAAAATGAAATTTCTTGCCAAAGGCGTAGCATAGGAGCAGGAAAAATGGGTCATCTTGCAGCAGTGTTTTGAAGGGCTTCCCAATGTCGGAAAAGGCTCCGTGATGGCTCGTTGGAAAGACCTTGAACTCTAATTTCTAGAGATACCCATGGTTCTTTGAAATGACCTCTACAACCTATTAAAAAAGTGAAAAATCCAAGGCTGGTAGGAGCACAACACATGTCCTGAAAGGCAGGGAGAATGATGAAAAATTGGGTGTTTTTGACCTTTTTGGAGGACCAAAACAACTCCAATTGACCTGAAACTTTGTGACCATGCTATATGAGTGATGAGGAACCCAAAAATGAAAACCTTTCCTCCTGAAGATGCTCTGAAAAATAGCGTAGCACCAAGTATACTGCGCTCTTGGCCTAAAAATTTGCAAAAAAAACAAAACTTGTCAAAATTCTCCCAAATTTGGTGGAAGTATGGCTCATGGGTTTTGGGAGACCTGTAGAGAAGCGTGAGAAAAAATACCAAGGTTAACTTGGCTCTTTTCCTCTTTTATTGCTTGGATCTCAGTTTGGACCTTTTTGAGTTTTTCCCTTGCTAATTGGTTTCTTTGGGCATAATGCTTAGTCATTCTTCTTTGTAAATCCAAGTCTTTGTTAGCCTTCTCCAGCTTGGCCTCAAGGTGTATGTTGGCCCTCTCAAGACATGATTCCATATCATGTTAAATTTCCATTGCAAGGAGTTCATGAAGAGGGATTTGTTCCGCTAGGGTTGATTCTTGCTCTCTTTCTCTTGTCAAGGCCTTCTTTAGACCCAAGGTTCTAGGTCTCCTTCTAGTTTGACCTTCTTAAAATTCACTTTCCTCATAAGCGCCCACAAACTCTTCCAACTTCACCTGTGCCTTTTGAGCCTCTTTCTGGTACTTGAGTGTTCTTGTTTCATAGATGGCCTATTGAGCACTCATTTTCTTTTTTTGCATCTGATAGAAGTGAATGGCATATTTTTCTTTTTCTAATTCGGCTTCCAAGTCCTTGATTTGTGAATTCCTATATTGGAGAAGGGAGTTTTAAATTATTGTTTCATTCTCCTCATCACTGTCTATGTGAATAAGTTCACTCTTTCTTCTTCATGATCTTCCTCTTCTTTTTCCACTTTCAGCTTACCTTTGTCAATCTTCTGAGTTGAGGAGGATGGCATGGCCCCTTGCCCTTTGGAGGCAGAAAACACATGCCTCTCTCCTCCTTGATAGGTAAGAGGGAAAGGTGTAATAAGTTTCATCTGGATATCTTCGTCATTGGTGACCTTAAGACTGCATTTCTCCTCACTAATGATCCCTGCATGTGTGTCTTCTTCATTTTCTTATTGACTGCCTTCTTGAGAGGCACTTTCATTTTCTCCCATGCTAGCATCACTACCCTAATATCATCATTATCATCCTCTTCCATGTCCTCTGCATTTTCATCCTCCATGTTTGCAACATTATCATTTACATTGTCATTTTCTTTGTTGTCATGGTTAGAGGTGTCTTCATCATTGCTTGGTGCATTTTCATCCTCTTGGTTGCATTTTGAGTTCATGGGATCACTGTTGTCACTATTGTTAGGGCTATTAGTAATTAGGTTGTATTCATTACCTTCATGACTGCCATTATCTCCTTCACTATTTGGCCCACTGTCTTCATTGTTTGGCTCATCAAATTCCGCCTCTATTTCTTGGCTGTCATTTGTTTCTTCCTCTTCATCTAGCTCACTGCCTTTATTTTCAGAATTTGTCTCTTCATCATTGCTTGCAACCTAATCACTGTCATGATCTTTTTTATCTTCTTCCATGTCATATTCTTCTTCATCCTTATCCTCTTCATTATCTATGTCTTCTTTGTCCCCTTCTCCACTGTCTAGCTCACTGTTTTCATCTTTGTAATCACTTTTTTTCTCATCAAAATCTGCCTCTGTCCCTAGACTGCCATTTTTTTCTTCCTCATCATTAGGCTTACTGCCTTTGTCTTCTTGTTCACTTCTTGGGTCACCGCCTTTGTCACTGCTTTCTTCCTTATCACTATCTTCTTTGTCTTGACTGTGATTTTCCTCTTTGTCACTGCTTTCTTCCTCATCAACACTTTCTTCTTTGTCTTCTTCCTCATCATAATTACTTTCTTCACTTTAATTTTCCTCTCCCTCATTACTTGTTTCTTCCTCTTGACTGTCATTTTATTCTTGACTACCATGTTCCTATTTGTCACTACTTTATTCATGTTTTTTAACACTTTCTTCTTTTTCTAAGGCTTGAGGAGAAGGTGAAAGAGGGAGTTTTGTTTGGGGAGAGGATTCATGTGGAGAGGATGAATCATGGTCACTGGGGGGTGATGGAGGAGTGGAGGAAGGTCAATGGGATGATGAGGGTAAAATTTTCAGAGGAAGAGGCTATGGATTTCTGAAAACATCACGGGCAATGAAAACTTCCCATGGGATACCCTATTGCTCTAATTGATGAAACACAATCATTTTGATAAGGGAATGGTGGAAAAGACTTTGCATTTGATATGAAGGATGTATCCTTTTCACAATGGATGACATTTTATCAATAATTTTATAAAGGTAGTAGGGAAAATGTAGTAGCTTGGCCCTAGTGAAATGCATGAGTAGTCTTATTTGGTAGGAATAGAGCCTAGAAAACCTACCCTCACTAGTGAAGTACTTCATGATGAATTCCATTAGAGGGGCATATCTTTCCAAGAGATGGGAGAAGCGAAAAATGGTCTTTCAATCAGCTTGGTGCCTTGGTTTCAAAAAGGGTTGGTAATGGCTTAAGTCCAAACTCACCTGTTTGAACCATTTTTCTCCCATGAAAGGTATCCCATTGGCCATGGAAATTGTATTAGGGGATAACTCAAAATTCACTCCCGCCAGATGTACTTGGTGATCATGGAGGTTTAGGATGAAAAGTCTGGTCAACTCAGAGTGACTTTTGACTCTTTGTACTTTTTCACAGAAGTCATAGCATCCCACCTCTTGGAAATATGCAACTATGGTAGGGGAGGCTGTCAACTCGTTGGTGCTTAAAGGCTCAAATCTGTTTACTTTCCCACCCTTCCTCTGCCACTCTCTAGGCCTTTCGCCTCCCTCGCCCCTGTCAACACTACCTTCTCTGGGAATTTTGTCCTTTACCCTTGCTTTTGAAAAGAAACCTTGAAACTGCTTGTGAAATGATATGAAGCAGGTGAGTGAGATGGTGAGGAGACAACAGTTTCAAGCTTTGGTAGTGTGAGGGCTAGTTTTGAAAATGGAGAGGTTATTTGGCAGAAGAGCTACTTCTTAGCATGGAAACTAAATAATTTCTTCCTCTAGGGTTTCTAGCTTTCTTTCTAATTTCACCCTTTAAAAAATAGCATGAGAGGAGACAAAGTGTCTAAATTCCTTTTATAAAAGCTCTGAGGATGCCTAGCAGAGAATTTGAAAGGCTTTGAGAAATTTAGAGGCTTGGAACAACTTTGAAGAGTCTTTTGGCTGAAAGTGTAGCACGAGAGCGTTGCGCAGATGAGTCGGGTCGACCCTGCACGAGGTGTCGACAGACTCTACATGTATAGGCATGTAGCACAGTGTAGCATCGGGTGGCCTCTACACGCAGGTGTCAGGTTGGGCTTTAAAATGCCCTATGCGTAATGCGGTTGAGTGTCGGGCGGCCTCTGCACGAGGTGTCGGGTGGCCTCTACACGAGGTGTCGGGCGGCCTCTGCACGAGGTGTCAGGAAGCCTCTGCATGCCTGGGCATGTAGCACAGTGGGGTGTCGGGTCTTCTAGGCAGAATCTGCATGCACGAGGGTGCAGCGTCGGGCGACCGGTGATTGGGCGTCGGGCTCCTCTTGCACGTGAAAAGTGCAATGTCGAGCGACTCTTGCACGCTGTCGGGCAGTCTTCTGTGCAGGCCTGAACGACCTAGAGTGTAGCAGCTCTAGCAAGGTTGGTCATGCAGTCGTGCATGCAACAAATGCGTAGTGCACCGCTACAGGATCACAACATCCTATGGAAAATTTTAAAGGAGTTATGCACATGCACATGGCGCGGCTCAACAGGAGCATAGCGGAGGGCTTCTCCTACCCAAAAATTTGCTAGAAACCCTAATTTCTTTGCTTGGAAGATTTTCTCTCTTTCTTGCATATGAAAAATGAGTTTGCATGATAACCACAGTCTTTTTATACCCTTGGAAAAAATAATTAAGATGAAAAACCCACTTTACTAATGTATTTATTTTGGTATTTTATCTCTTTTGATGATATTTCCTTTTCCTTTTGCAAGTGGTGTTTTAAGCATAAAAATGGTATTTTGTGGGTGTTCTTAAAAAAGTGATTTTATTTTCCTTTTACTGATTCTCTAGAGGCAAGATGAGTCTATCTTGCATAGTAACCTTAGTCCTTTTGATAAAGTTTATCATTACCTCCCTTTGGCCACTTCTGCATGTTGGTGGTTCCATAAAACAATGTTTTGATATTCTTACACTTCCTTTGGAGTTTGGCACCTTAAACACTCAACGATAGAACTTATGCTCCATTTGATTTCTTATTTGACCTCTAACCTCCTGCTTTCCTTCTTTTGATAATTTTGCAGACACATGACATTTTGTACTTTGGGGGTACATGTAGCCTTCCTGTATTCTCTTTGTTTACTTGACATGTTGTTTCTCTTAAATTTGTGAATTTCGCAAAGTTTGGCTTCTCACCTTGCCTTTCTTCTGCTGAGCTTATTTTCTCGCTAAAGGTAGAAAGATGCTCATGGTGCTTAGATTATTTTATTGCCTATCTATCCTAATCTAACCTATACATGATATACATTTAGCTGGTGAACTCTCTTTTCGAATATATCCAATCAAACAAGTGATTCCATGAGGGATCTTGGTTTAGCTCTTTGACTATTTTGAAAAAATCAAAATGCCACTCCCACCTCACACGTGTTTGAACAATAGTGCCTAAAATTTTCTTGAATTTCTGCATCAAACTACTCTTGACATGTTTTACTCCCTCTTCAAATGTTTCTAACAAATCAGCAAAGGGATCTTGAAACAATACTTGAATGTGAAGATTTGGAAAATCAGCTTGATAAAGGCTGTATACTACTTAGCTAAGCTTAGGGCTTGTTTTGGGAAAGAAACTCTTCCTCTTCCTCGCATGATCATTGAGCTTGGTAGACTCTCATAGATTGCAGTGCATTCTCTAACAAACCTGATGTGCTTTGATAGAGTGGGTTGAATTCTGTGTGAAGGCCATCATATTGATGAGCGGGAGAACTCTTTGACAATAAATCTTCCCGAGAAGGTAGTGTAACAACTCTCATGTGATTATCAATATCTAAGCCTTCATCTGCAATTTGTAATTCAATGGAACTTGGTGGCTGCAGATCTAGAGATAAGGAGGGTTCCAGGCTCCAAATGATTTCCTCAACCATTTTAGGAGAAGGCTTCTCATTGATAACTTGCTCAAGAAGTTCATCATCCTCCTCAACCTCAGCATCAAAGCTGAAAGACTGCTGATATCCAATTATGTGAAATTTATTTATGATGGACTGAAGTGAAGTA
Organism: Pinus albicaulis; assembly: GCA_034641835.2. NCBI lineage: Eukaryota > Viridiplantae > Streptophyta > Pinopsida > Pinales > Pinaceae > Pinus > Pinus albicaulis. The sequence goes on from CM076580.1 coordinate 601,236,246, forward strand.
GAGGAAAGAGTTAGAGACTCTTCACTTACTTCTAAACTTTCAAGGCTTTCCTCATCAGTGTCATAGGTAACTTGTCTTAGCTGATTATTTCTTTCAATATGATGATAGTGAACTTCATCCCACAAATCAAATGCTGATGGCTCTGCAAGGTTAGCTTCTGTTTGGACAACATCATCATCATACTGATCAAACTTTGGAGAATAATCAACATAAGTAATGTCACTATTCAAACATATTGGTTTACCAATTTTTTCTTCTTTGAACAGATCTACAAGTTCACTTTCTGATTTATGGTAGATGGCATTAATAGGAGGAGGAACAGAAATGTTCTTTTCACATGAAGGTTTAGAGGTTGGTTGTGTGTTTATCATCTGATTTATTTCCTCTTTAGTTAAAGGAGGAGACATTTTTCTCTTCCTTTGGATAATACTACAGCAGTTCTCTTTCTCTTCTGAAGGCTGGTTTTAAGGCTAAATGTCTTCTTGAGCCTCACCTAGAAGAGATGGTGAATCATCACTTGTGACTTCAAAGAGAGCCTGTGGATTTTCCTCTATTTATTGATTGGGTTATTCCTCAACTAACTCCTGTAGGCTCTCATGATAGCTATTTTGAGAATGAAATGCATGGAGTTCTTCTAATAAATCTTTAGGATGCAAATTTCCTAAATCTTCATCAATGTTCACAAATTATTGTATGAGGTCTTCAGATTGAACACAACAATTTTTAGCTAATTATAGAGATGGATAATTTTCTTTATAATGATCACAAAATACCTTGTGGAGATCCTTAAAGGAAAACAAGCTACCAGGTTTTCGCCATTCATACCATTCTCTTGCCTTACCATCTAAAGTTGCCATAAAAATTTTCATGAGGTAGTCCTCATGCCATTCAACCTTTAAACTCCATACATGTATATGAAATTTGATGAGATGTAACAAGGGGTCATCAATTTTTTCATCTTAAAATATAGGTAGGTTTTTCATCCAATTTATTTGAGGCATTTTGTGTGGGAATCTAGGGATATGATCTCTACTCATTGGAGCATATCTCCTTTGTATCCTTGGATCCATATTTGTTAATCAGAAAGGATCAATGTGTCTTTTAAACTAGTCTAGAGTTCTCTACTAGGGGAGTCTTTTGGTCTATTGAGGGTTGCGGAGTCGCCAGGTGGAAGATTTTAACTTTGCTATCCACCATCAGCATGATTGGGATTTCTCAATGCATTCCCAAGGGAGTCTATAGGGTAGAGTGAAGTAATAGGCCTATTGTATGCTAGTGGAGTCACCAGGTGGATATTTTTAGCTGTTTTGAACATATATGTGTATGGTCCACCACCAATAACTGACAAAAAACCAATCTAGGGATGTTTTTGGGGTTTTATGAATTATTTTATGTAGTCCTAAGGTTTCTATGAGTGTACTACAGCTGGGTCATCATTTTTCTAGGATGGTGAGACAACCAGATTCTATTGTTTGGCTATCAATTAAGTTTTCTAGGTTTGATTGAGATTTGAGAGTTCCTAAGGGACACCTAAGATGTTTTTTACTCAAGGTCCCACTATGATCGCCATTATGTTAGTGTGGCGATGAGGTGGCAGATTCACGGGATTTCCTAAGTCTAACTGAGTTTGTAAGAGGTATTCATGCAACTATATACTCAAAGCTCCCACCCTAATCACCATTATGTTATTATCCCGTGATTTAGCAGATTGGTAGACCAAATGCACAGGGTAACATCAGAGCGGTCTTTGGAGTCCTAGGACCTATCCATCCTAGACTTAGAGAGGGATCTCTCTATTTTTTTTTGAAGGATGTGAACTTGTTCACTTTAGATGGTTGATTTTAGGCTAGTTGTTAAGTGTAGGGTTTGTTGCTTCTTTGGTTGGGTAAGATGATCAAGTAGGATAGCTGGAGTGAGAGGTCATCTAATAAATGGGGCTATGGATTCTATGAAGTCATTGATATCTCAATAATGAATCAGGGTACATCACAGGGAAAATATAGTGTAGTCAATGGATCTTTAAAGTTTATGTGTGAGGTGAAATGGACATTAAGTTTGTGAAACAAGGTAGGGCAAAGGGCATGTTGTTCCTTGAGAAACAATTCCTTGTTGTGAACAGGAATCCATGCTCAAGACATTAAAGATTATGTCACAAAATGTATGTCTGTCTCTGTTTATTAAAACCTTCAAATATTAATAATATATCTCACAAATATCAAATCTTTATAAACTTTGCAATGCCATGTTCCCTTTATATTGAAGTGAGCGAAATGGAAGATGAAGAAAGAAAAGGATTTCAGTTTGTCATGTTGCTTAAAACAGAAACTGCCATAATAAAATCCTGAAGAAGTGAATAACAAATAAGCTAAAGTAAAGGAGCGCCCATTAAGGATAATTAACTCTTAGATATATAAATATCAAGAGACTTGCAGCTCTAATCACTTTACTCTATTCTCAGACATGAAAATGAAATGAAAACTAAGAAAACTCTTCAACACAAATGGATAATAGAAACTTGCAAAGCTTTTTCATTCATTCAATATTGTTCAGTACAAAATTAGCCTTCAAGGTCCAAAACTCGGAACCTTCTTTCTTCCTTAAGATGTCTTTAAATACAATCTGAACCAAAATGGTTTTCAGTTATACAACTGATTCTAACTAACTGTAACTGCTTAACTACTCTCTGTAGCAGAGGTACATGCCTCGGAAACATTTCATTACATTTGCATAACTTCACTTAAAACAAAATAAAAGATGATAACTCCTAATCTAAAGGAACTGATGTTCCTGGAATAGCGGCTGACTCAATGACTACTTGCGGCTGAACGGCTACTTGTGGCTGAACGACTACTTGTGGCTGCTTAGCTGGAAATCCTTTTTCTGTGTCAATAGAAAATTTCTTGCATTCCTTCCAGAGTTTATCTTGAGTTATCAGAGCATTCTTATAACGATGATATTCCAGTGTAAAGGCAACAACTTGACTGTGAGTGAGGTTACTTGTGAACAATGTATTCACCATCCACAGCAGAAGGAAATGCCTTTGTAAGAAATTGAATACTGTTTCTCCCTTCAATATCTGTGTCTTCTCTTGTCGGCCATCTGCTCTGCTTTTTGAAAATATCAATTGATCCTCATAAAATTTCCAGGACATAATCTCACCTCCCTCCCTCCAGCATGAGGGCAAACCTATTCTTGTCAACTTATCAAACGAAATATCAAATTTCTTAACCATCTCTTTAATTACCTGTAACCGCTTCTCTAATGCTTTTAGAAGGTCATTTTTAATGATCATTTTGTTTACCTCTTCAGCATATAAATACCTATCCAGTATCCCCATATCTTTCAACTCTTCATTTGTCTTGGCATTAATAAAATTCATGAATTTCTTGGCCCAATTTGATCTTTTGATAGCGGCCTGTTTCTCCGATAATAGCTCCTTTTCGTGCTCTGAAACAATGTTTTTCTCTCTGGCAATTACATTTATGGAATCCCATTTTGCCTGCATTTCAGAAATGATCTCGTTCCAGATGAGATCCTTAGCTTTAATAAGAGAAATATTTCCCTTCAATTTCTCCTTGAGTTCTTTGATTTCTTCCTCAGCTTTTTGTAGCTTCTGTTCGTTCTCATTTGCCTTTCCTTCCTATCCTTGCATCAACTTAAGAGCTGTGGAAAATTCTGACTGGGCCTGTTTACAATCTCTCTCCGCCATTTTTAATTATGTGTTCAGCTGAACAACCTGGGCTTGAGGTTCGACTCCACCTGCAGAAAAATCAAAAGTACAAGTATGGTTCTGGATTTGATTTTGTAAGGTTATAGCAGTCTGCTTTACCTTATCAAGTTCCTCGTCCTTCTTCATCAACTGTTGTCGTAGTTCCTCTTTTTCCTTTTCAACCTCTGCTACTTCAGCTGCCAACGAATGCTCCGCAGCTGGCAATTTCAGCTTTTTCCTTAATGAAGATATTTCTGCTTCTGCACTCTTCATAAGTTTTTGAATTGCGCTTTTATCATTTGGATCAACCCCGATTTTCATTATGATTTTCTTCAGCTCTTCATTCTGAGTAGTTAATGCTCTTGCATTGGCTTTTTCCATCTTGCATTGTTTGACCACCTTAGCAAGCATATTTTCGGTCTTGACTGCTGTAGCAGTGGTCTTGCTCAAATCATTGACAATCAACTGACCTGTTTGCATGTGGAGATTCATTTTGTCCCACAAGGGGATCTTTTTCACGTCTATGACTATATTCAACTCCTTAAAGATGCCTGAAGGTCCAAGCGACATTCCTGTCGGATCACGTAATGCTTCATTTTAAGCGATCTTTCGCGAGGATCCATTCTGATCCAATAGTCTTGTTTTGGTGGCGGGTATGGTGCTGTTGCTTGTGTTTCTATATTGGCCTTTATTCTTTGGTTCTTTTTCTTCAATCTGTGAGAACACTTGCTTCATGGAAGGAGCCTTTTCCAAATACGATTGTAATTCTGCTAGGAGATGAAGGGCCACCTGTTCTATATGACACGAGTAAAATTGTAGAAAATTAGCTGAATAAATCACTTATTCACTGAAGATTAACCTGGTCATATATCAATTTCGAATTGCATACATAACACATAACCTTCTTCTACAATTAATTGTCACATGCGGAAATAACCGAAGCAATCTCACATCAATTCAATCACACATTAACTCAGTATGTATGGGGAAAGCCTATAGCTGAAAACCCCGCAGCTATTGTGTATATTATAATGGAGAAATCAAGTAACCAAGCAAGTACAATACTCCTCACAAGTACTCAGTACTCTCTCATGAAGTTACTCACAATCTGACTCAGTTTTGAACAAGTCTGAGGTTCAAAACTCCCCGCCAATTGCCTTGCCTCTATTGCGCAATCATGGCCTGTATATGAAGAGGTTCAAGGTTCGACTCCCCTTCCCTTGATTGCATAATTGTCATGGACAATTCCTCCAAGTGTAATGCAAAACTCATGCAAAACAAATCTACCAACTGATAGCTTTACTCACCCTTTCATCTACCTCTTCCACTGGTCTCCACTGAACTGATCATGCACTGTAGTGAACTGAAGTGTTCTTGAGGTGACTAATGAGTTAATATTTAGTAAATTAAATATTATTTAATTTACTCCACTCATATCTAGTTGATTAGTTAGTTAACTAATCCCAACTAGTTCAACTAAAACAAACAGAACACAACTCCACTACTTGTTCCGTTAACTCCTCCAAAACTCCTGCCACTGAAGTCTAACTGAAGCCAACCATGCAAGATGCCATCAAACCCTAGGAACCACGTGATTCCTTGTGTCAGTTTCATGAGTCACCTCCATGACTCAAACTGAAGTGCGCCAAGAGAGTAAACTGCTGTTTATAGTCAAAATATTATTAAGGGTAAATAATATTTGACTTCCATATTTTTAGGAGATCAATCTAAAAATAGCCTGGGTCCTAAAAATTAGGGTCTCATCTATTTTTACCGACATGTCGCATACTTCAAGAATCTCCAAGTAGAATTCCCAAATTATGCTCCGTATGTCTAAAAATAGACATAGTCTAAAAATAGACTTTGCGCGAGAATTTGCCTGCGGGCCCACTTAGTGAAGGCGACTTCATTTCACTAAGCTCCATCATCTTGCTGCATTCTCAACACTCCCTCTCAGCAAGATATGGATTATCTGCAATCCCTATCCTGCCTCTGTGGAATTCGAACTTGCTCCTGGTGAGCGCCTTCGTCAGGATGTCGGCATCCTGATCCTCAGTGGGAACATATGAAAGCATCATGATTCTCCGCTGAACACAATCTCTGATATGATGGTACCTGATGTCGATGTGTTTGGACCTATCATGAAATACTGGATTAGCCGAGAGTTTAATGCGGCTCACGGTTATCACGAGTGAATCCTTTGTAGGCTCAAATCTTAACTGAGCACAAACTTCCTGGCGGATCTTTCTGTCAAGCCAGCCTCACATGCGGCCAAGCTGGCTTATGTGCTCGACCTCCTGTTGGGTAAATGACACCTCTCTGCACTTCTGTGTGCAGAGGCTATTTGTCGACCCGATGCCAAAGCTCCTCCGAAGTGCTCTTCGGTGCATTTGGGCTCTGCCCAATCTGCATCGATGAAACCCGGCTTCCTCCATCCTCTTGTACCTTACCATAGACCATATCCGTGTGCCTCTGATATAGCGCAATACATGCTTGCCAGCCTTCCAAAAGAGCTTGGTAGGCTTAACCATAGCTTTGTTGGTTAACTGCATAGCATATATCGGGTCGAGTATTGACCAGATACATCAACGACCCCACCAACTGTCGATAGACAGTGGCCTCCACTACCTCCTCCGAAGTAGCATCTCCCTTCCTCCAACCTCCAGGAAGAGGGGTATCAACAGGCTTGCAGCCTTGCATGTTGAACCTCTCTAGAATCTCCAGGGCATACTTGCCCTGAGAAACAAACAGTCCTCCACTGCGCTGCCAAATCTCCAATCCCAGGAAATAATGAAGGATGCCCAGGTCCTTCATCTCAAACTCTCGTGCAAGATCCTCCTTGCATGAAAGTATCAACTGCTCGTCGCCAGTCAAAATCAGATCATCTACATACAGTACGATGATCAACGGCTTCCCCTCCACCACAATCTGGTACAGGTTTGGATCCGCCTCACTCTTGGAGAATCCAAGCCCGGTGAAGTAGCTGTCTATCCGAGTGTACCAAGCACGAGGTGCTTGCTTCAGCCCATACGGTGCTCTCTTGAGTCGGCACACATGCGACTCACTGCTGAAGATCTCAAAACCTTCAGGCTGCTCTATGTACACCTCTTCCTCAATAACTCCATTGAGGAACGCAGTCTTCACATCCATCCGATGAATGTGCCACCCCATCTGCGCTGAGAGAGCAAGGATCGTCCGTATGGAAGAGTACCTTGCGACAGGTGCAAAAGTCTCCTCATAGTCAATCCCCTCGATCTGTGAGAAGCCACGGGCGACAAATCTCGCCTTGTGCTTCTCCACACTCCCGTCAGCCGCCTGCTTCACCTTGTAGATCCATCGCGAACCTACAACTGATTTCCCAACCGGTCTTGGGACAATCTCCCATGCACTGTTCCTGATGATCGAATCATATTCTTCGATCATGGCATCAGCCCATGCGGGTTCCTCCACAGCTTCCTCAAAAGAGGATGGCTCTGTCACAACACATTGACTCATAAGAGCCATGTATCCAGTGTACCGATCCGGTGACTGTCTCTGTCTGCGCTGTGCTGTAGATGGTCCTACAACCTTCTCTGCATCCCGAGCCAGTCGCTCAGCTTCTGTAGTGCGCATGCGCCCTCTGATGGTTGGCGCTGCCTGGGTGGTTTCTTCCACCTCCAGAACCTCCTCTTGTGGCTGATCCACATCCGGAAGCTCCTCCTTAGGAACTAACAGCTCCTCATCTGCATGCAAGTGTAGCTCCCTCTCAAGCGAACACTGCATGGCTTTCTCCTCCTGGAATTTTATATCCCGTCGCACAACAGTCTTGCGACTGTCTGGCACATACACTCGATAGTTATGAGGTGTATCAGTGTACCCCACAAATATTCCAACTTCAGCAGTTGGATCCAGCTTCCTTCTTGCATCCTTTGTCACATGCATGTAGACAGGAGATCCGAAAATCCGCAAATGGGAAATATCAGGCCTCTTGCCAGAATAAGCCTCCTCTGGTGTACTCATGCCAGGAACCTTGTGAGGACAACGGTTCTGCACATACACTGCTGTATTGCATGCCTCAGCCCACAAGTGAAGGGGTAGGCCCTGATCATGCAACATCGCCTGTGCAGCACCCACGATCGTTCTGTTCTTCCGCTCAGCCACCCCGTTCTGCTGTGGGTTATGGGGTGCGATGAGCTCTCTCCGAATCCCTTCTGCGCTGCAGAACTCCTTGAATTCAGCCGAGATGAATTCACCACCGGTATCACTCCTTCGAGCAATCACCTTCTTCCCCGACTCCTTCTCGACCAGTGCTTTAAACTCACAGAACTTCGCGAATGTATCGCTCTTCTTCTGCATGAAGAAGATCCAGCACTTTGGAGAGAAATCATCAACAAAGATCACATAATACCTGTGCTTTGCTGTCGAAGCAACAGAGAAAGGACCACACACGTCTGTGTGAACTCTCTCAAGGATCGTCGTGGCGCGACTATCCTTCTCGTGAAAGGTGGCTTTCACATACTTCCCTAAAGTACACCCCTTGCACTGATCTGACTGCGCAAGGGTGCCCTTAGGAAGTCCGGTAGAAATCTGCTGCAGAATCTTCAAAGCTCCATGGTGAAGGTGGCCCAATCTCCTGTGCCACAGTTCGCCCTCGTCATCCCGGCTCACCACTTCTCCCGCCTTGCATGCATATTTGTGATCATCTACAGTCTGTGATAAAGGTTAGAGTTCAGACCCCTATCTTCGGGTCTCCGGTGGTCTTCTTTGTGAGAAAGCTTTTCTGTGAGAACCTATCACTTAACACCATCCTCCAACATCCAATCTCCTGAAATCGAGTTCTTCTTCAATCCAGTACATGCATGACATCCTTTAAGACAAGGGTTCTGGACTCACGAAGGATACGATGCAGATGCCTGGACCTTGCTTGTATCTCGTCATCTCCCATCTCGATGTGCATACCCAAATCCTTGTCCTCGGATGCGAGAACAACTCGATCTCCGTCTTATGAAATAAGATTTGCCCCATCCAAGAACCACTGTTTCCCATCTTGCCTTAAGAAACCTTGAAACCAAGCATGCAATCAGTGAAAAGTCAAGCTCGAACTGTGAAGCCAAAGCTTCTCCATCTGCAGATCTTCCCGCTTGCTTGTTCTTCTTCTTCTTTGGACAATTGGTAGCATAATGTCAGTGATCATGGCAGTGAAAACATTTCACTTTCGCCATATCCTGCTTCTTGCCCTTAGCTCCAGAATGAGAGGTTTTCTTACCCTTCCCTTTCTTAGCTTTGGACACCCAAGCGCAGTTTTCTTCATCAGCTCCCTTTGATGAAGATCCATCTCGAGTAGTCCTCCTTATCTCCTCCTGCATGAGATCCGCCCAAAGGCGCTCCCATCCCGGCAGCTTCTCCCGACCATTGACACTATCTTGATATGAGTGCCAAGCCTTCGGAAGACCAAGGAGAGCCATGTCGACCATATCCTCTTCATCGACAGTAACTCCCACACTTCCCAGTTCATCTCTGCATTGAGTGAACTTCGTGAGGTATTTAGCGATACTGTCGCCCTTCTCCATCTTGATGTTCCTGAGCTTGTCTTTGAGCGCCGGCTTCCTTTGGTCACTCTTACTCTGGAATAGATCCGTCAAAGCTTTCCACATTAAATATGGAGTAGCCTTTCCATGCAGGCTGGATACAATATGATCCTTGACGCCCTCCAACAGGATCCTTTGACATTTCGCGATCTTCTTTTGCCATGCATCGACCAAAGCTGCATCAGTGGGCTTTGGGACATCCGCATCCACGAACTCCTTCAGACCATTATCTTCTAACCCTGCTTCCATGCGATCCTTCCATGCAACATAGTTCGAACTGCCTTCAAGAGCATATTCGAGTCGCAAACCATTGAAAGAAGACATCTTTCAACACCGGCACCAAGAAGAACAGCCTTCTGCAAAATTCGAATTCCAAACTCCAAGCTCTATCGCTTCCGATCTATACTTGAAAACAAATTATTTCCAAATCAGAGATTGACTGCAAAGGGCATTCACCAGATCTTTCACCTTACAAAGAAGGATGAATATTCCGGAGGCTACCTGGCCCGCATGCAGACTCTGTCCGAGGAAATAACTTTGCAATCACCGTAATAGATCTCGACAATTAATCTCGCTCCGATACCATGTAGAAAATTAGCTGAATATATCACTTATTCACTGAAGATTAACCTGGTCATATATCAATTTCTAATTGCATACATAACACATAACCTTCTTCTACAATTAATTGTCACATGCGGAAATAACAGAAGCAATCTCACATCAATTCAATCACACATTAACTCAGTATGTATGGGGAAAGCCTATAGCTGAAAAACCCGCAGCTATTGTGTATATTATAATGGAGAAATCAAGTAACCAAACAAGTACAATACTCCTCACAAGTACTCAGTACTCTCTCATGAAGTTACTCACAATCTGACTCAGTTTTGAACAAGTCTGAGGTTCAAAACTCCCCGCCAAGTGCCTTGCCTCTATTGCGCAATCATGGCCTGTATATGAAGAGGTTCAAGGTTCGAATCCCCTTCCCTTGATTGCGTAATTGTCATGGACAATTCCTCCAAGTGTAATGCAAATCTCATGCAAAACAAATCTACCAGCTGATAGCTTTACTCACCCTTTCATCTACCTCTTCCACTGGTCTCCACTGAACTGATCATGCACTGTAGTGAACTGAAGTGTTCTTGAGTTGACTAATGAGTTAATATTTAGTAAATTAAATATTATTTAATTTACTCCACTCATATCTAGTTGATTAGTTATTTAACTAATCCCAACTAGTTCAACTAAAACAAACAGAACACAACTCCACTATCTGTCCCGTTAACTCCTCCAAAACTCCTGCCACTGAAGTCTAACTGAAGCCAACCATGCAAGATACCATCAAACCCTAGGAACCACGTGATTCCTTGTGTCAGTTGCATGAGTCACCTCCATGACTCAAACTGAAGTGCGCCAAGAGAGTAAACTGCTATTTATAGTCAAAATATTATTAAGGGTAAATAATATTTGACTTCCATATTTTTAGGAGATCAGTCTAAAAATAGCCTGGGTCCTAAAAATTAGGGTCTCATCTATTTTTACCGACATGTCGTATACTCCAAGAATCTCCAAGTAGAATTCCCAAATTATGCTCCGTATGTCTAAAAATAGACATAGTCTAAAAATAGACTTTGCGCCAGAATTTGCCTGCGGGCCCACTTAGTGAAGGCGACTTCATTTCACTAAGCTCCATCATCTTGCTGCATTCTCAACAACTTGCTAACCAGAAACCCAGATAAATAGGTGTAGAAATTATACAAACATATGTATATCAATGGATTCAATCTGATCAAGCAATGTACTGAAGTTAGATACTGAATCCTTGTACAAATCAATTGCGGAAAATAAACACGACCGCTAATCAGAACAAGTAAAGAAGGAAGCAAATCAAACCACAACACATGTATTTTCCCGGGGAAATCTTACTGCTCAAAACCCCTCTATCTTCTATTGTATATTCACCATGGACTCCCAAAGTCGAATTTCATATGTTTTATCGACATACTTGTCCTCCAACCAACAGTAGAGTTCGAACAATTAGAACTCACACTTTGTTTCACTGATCTTGTAATCCCTATCAGTTAATGGAATGTGATCCAAATCTATGGGAGGATGAACTAAAGTATTTACTGGGTCCTCCTGGTTCTTCTTCTTAGGAGGCATGATTATTACTGAATGATTTAATTGGAATTGGGAGGAAAATTTTACCGGGAATGAGCTGCAAGTGTATAACTGATTGAAGGAGGGAGACAAGACACTGACACTTGATCACAGATCGATCAACTAGTAATAATCATGGGTGCACTAGAAAACCTGTAAATAAACTCAATTTGCAGTCAATTTGTGATAGAAAAGGTCAAAACAGGATTAGTTACAGGTTTTTATAGCAATTGCATGGTTTCCATTGTAATTAGCACGGGTCTGTTAGATTAACGATTATGCAGGCGAACTAAATGTTCAATGGTTAACCACGAGAAAGGATTTGATTGGAAATGGCTTGAAAACGTGGAAGAATGGTAGTGGCAGAGGTGTCAGGTAGGGAAAATGGTAATGGAGTGAGGGGGAAGCTATTTTCGAAGGGGGTAGAGAGCGGTTAGCTGTTTAGGCATGGGGTGCGAAACACGGAGGGGAGGCCACGTGGTCATGGGACCCAGCGGGGAAAACAAATTTTTTCGGACCCCCCTTGGCGGTAAAGCGAGGATGGAGAGGGGGGGATGAAAGTTTTTGTACCCCGTTGATTTGAAAATGGATTGATCACACGACAGATAGCTGTGATCCCTTTAACCATGTGCGACAAAACAATCTTGTCGGGCTGTGTACTTTTCCTTTTGATCAAAAATTTAGGATAAAATATAATAAAACATATATATCCCCTTTTGCGCTTGATTTATGCAATGTATATTAAAACTTAGGATAAATATATTTTTCAATCCTTTTCCAGACAAAGTACTTCTACCTACCCTTTTAAACTCAAATTCTTTTTCTAAGCTAACATTTTTTATTTCTTCATCAAGGGGTGCATTTAGACTAGCAAACCCATATTTCCTTTTATTTTTTATTTTTTATGAAAGATTAAAATCTATTCAATCCTATCACTTATTTCTCCTATTGATTCAGATTAAACAATTGAACCAATGCCATTTTCTACCTAACTATTGATTAACCAAGATTAAACTATTTGGCAAATATTTATTCTCTAATCTAATTTACAAAAAATTATAGTTGTTTAACAATGGTTAAGCTGTATGATTAAACAAATAACTAGTTATTGTGGCATTTTAAACAAGCTGCACACAAACTTTCTTTATTTGATAGAAAAAAAACTATCTATCATTAGTGGCATTTAAATTTGCAACACTTTCAGTGTTATTTTCTTTTGTTTTTCTTTTGTGGGGTTCTGATTTCATTTTTATTATTTTTTCAATGTTTCTTTTTTTTTCTTCTTTTTCTTTTTATATATATATATACCCTCTTTTATTTTTCTTTTATATTTTTTTGGAAATCATTTGCAGATTGAAAATTATTTACAACATGAAATTTCTGAGATAAAATACTCAATCACCTTGAGATCCTATAAATTATAGGACCCTAACATTGATCACAATAGTTGAGACTAGATATGTTTCTATCAAAATGGATACTTGTGGAGTTAGATGCAATTAATTTTGCAACTAATCAACACTTGTTATTGAAGAGTATTGAATCAAACAATTGTTTTGCTTGTTGAAAGTCTTTAAAACCTCTTAAAGCAAATCAATGCAAGTAATAACCAAATGACCTGTTGTATTTTTCTAACACCTCTTAAGACCTCTAAGAGCGCTGTTTGTTTGATTTTTTTCTACAATGGCATGGTATCATTGGATCTGAAATAAGCATATACATTTGAGTCTCTCAAGCACACCTAATCATAGTTGAATGTTGGCGTGATGCATTCCACACAATGACATAATTGAGCTATTTCATTGTTTTTATAAATACCTTTTTTTTGATGAAATGAATGCATTTGGAGGCTGGTAACATTGCTCGTTTTTCTCTTGCATCGCTTGATGATACACTTGCTACATCCAGTGGAAACCACAAGAAGTATGCACATATAAATCATCCTGCACCATCTATTTTCTGTTGAAATTTTGATATTCAATGTTTTTACAATCACTTAAATCCAAAACTTCTTTATGTTGCAAAATATGTTAAGTAATTGTAGATAGAACACAAACCATATAAACCATATGCACAATGGAAGACAATCAATAAATCAATGAGACACAAATAAGTTAGGTCAATGACCAAGGAAAAACCAACAAGGGGAAAACCCAACGAGATTCTTCTTCTATTAGAAATAAATTGTTCAACATAGGTACAAAGTAAAATGAGAGAATGAAGAAGTTCAACCAAATCTGAAGAAGATCTCTGATAGCAGTAGCTGATGAAAAACTGAATCACTTTGGATCTCCAGGATTTACTCTTTCTCTTCAAGTCTCTCTCTCTCTCTCTCTCTCTCTCTCCCTCTAGACTCTCAAACTCTCTCTTTCTCAAGTTCAAATTATCCTTTCATGCGCACAAGTAATGTGTCAAGCGAGGATGCGAGGCACAAATATATAGGAAGAGAAAGGAGGTTGAATTTATGAGGGAGTAACTCCTATTCCTTGAGGAGGAGTTACATATGCCAAAATAGGAGGGTAACTTATGCCATAAAGGAGAGGAGTGTAACTTATGCATTTAGGAGAGAAGTGTAACTTATGCATTTAGGAGAGAAGTGTAACTTATGCATTAAAGAGGTGTAAGAGGAATATTTTTATGACAAGTCATTAAAGTGTGTAAGAGAGTGTAAGAGGTGCATAAGAACATTAAAGAGAGAGAGAAATGAATCCATTAAGAGAGAGAGAGAGAGAGAGAGAGAGAGAGAGAGAGTAACATATGAATTAATTTAGGGGAGTTACATATGACATGATTGAGTCTCATGATTGAGAGACTTGAATTTATTTTTAATAATAATATAATAATATCATAAAGAGGATAATAGTAATAATAATAACAATATTGATGATTAAGTTAAAAATTAAACAATTGAGATTGATTAAGGACAAGTTAAGTGATTTTCCATCATATATATATATGATTACGAATTGTTGGAAAGTGATTTACTATTTTTGGAAAGTCATGGTTGCAAATATAGACATGATTTAATACTTTTAGAAAGTAGATTTAGGAAGGTCGAAAATGAAATTTTATTCAAGGAAATTCATCCCATAGCTGTCAATTTTCAACACTCCCTCTCAGCTAGGGAGGAATTGATTTATGATACAAGGATCTATGCTATCTTTACTTTGGAACAATGATGTTACAATCTAATGAAGAAGAATCATCATAGGGGAGATACATCCATCACCCTATACACACTTGCGGGGATCCACTTGTCAACACATGAGAAGGATCTCACACATCCAAGCCTCATCACTGCTTGGGGGGATCCACTTGTCAACACATGACAAGGATCTTGCTCATTGTAACTTGGGGGATCCATTTGTCAACACATGACAAATATCTCACATCCAAGGCTCATCAATACTTGGGGGGATCCACTTGTTAACACATGACAATGATATCTCTCATCCAAGTCTAATCACTGCTTGGGGGGGGTCAACTTGCTAACACATGACAAAGATCTCAGACATCCAAGGCTTATCATCCATGACCACCCTCTCTACGAAGGGTCACATCTATCAGTCCAAGATGCTCTATGAAAAACAAGAAATTTACTTTATAAAAAGGCTTCGTCAGAATGTCAGTGATTTGGTCATTAGTCGGTATATGATGAAGTATTACTACTCCTATTTGCACCATATCCCAGATATAGTGATATTTGATCTCAATGTGTTTGGACTTGTCACAAAGCACCAAATTTTCAGCAAGTCGAATCCCACTCTTATTGTCACAGTAAATTACTTTAGTGTCCAATACTTTCTCAAACACTCTAAAGAGATTCCTTAGCCATATTTCCTCACAACTAGCCATGCTATAAACAATGTATTCTACTACAACCATGCTAAGGGAAACAAAATTTTGCTCTCTTCTCACCCAAGATACCATGGTAGATCCTAAGTTGAATCAACACCTTGATGTGCTCTTTCTATCAGTAGAGTTACCAACCCAATCAACATCAGAGTATCCATGTAGCCTTACATCTTTGACAATATAGATCAATCCAAGATTGATGGTTCCATGCAGGTACCTCAACACATGCTTTTCAGAAACTCAATGTGAATGAGAAGGCTTAGTCATGTATTGACTCAGAGTATTGATTGCAAATCATATATCCAGTTTAGTTTTCACTAAGAACATTAGTGCCCCAATTAGTTGACGGTACTCAGAAGGATTAGCCAAATCAGGTCCTGCAACTTTACCACAAAGCTTCTTGAAATTCATTTCCATTAGAGTATTCATGGGCTTACACTCAGTCATGCCAAACCTTTCTAGTAGTTTGACAACATATTTTCCTTGAGAAAGGAAAATCTCACCAGATTTCTACCATACCTCTAGGCCCAAAAAGTAGTGTATCAAACTAATATTTTTCATTTAAATTAAGAAGATAACTCCCTCTTACATTGGAGAATAAGAGGTTCACTACCGCTTAGAAATAAATCATCAACATACAATACCAAAATAAAAGGCATAGCTTGGTCTGACTTAAATTAAAGATTTGGATCTGCATTTCTTTTGGTAAAACCAAGCTTCATCAAGAAGCTATCTATGTGAGCATACCAAGCTCTTGGAGCTTGATTCAAACCCTAGAGGGATTTCTTCAACCTAAACACATAAGTTTTTGGATCATGTACTAGAAATCCTTGTGGTTTCTCCACAAATACTTCTTCTCTAAGGAAGCCATGCACAAAAACAATCTTCACATCCATTTGGTGAAGAGACCATCCTTGGCTAGTAGCTAGAGCTACAATAGATCGGATGGTGATGTAATGGGAAAAAGGTGCAAAAATTTCGTCATAGTATATTTCGTCTTTATGAGAGAAACCTATAGCCACAAATATAACTTTATATTTTTCAATACTGCCATCAACACCATGTTTAATTTTATACAACCTTTACAACAAATTTACCTTGGGGCCTTGGAACCACTTCCCATACATAATTATGAATGATGGATTCATATTCTTCATCCACTGCATATTTCCACACTTTGGCCTTTACAACTTCTTCAAAAGTGCATGGTTAAGCTTGAATAATGTTTCTCATGGCTACAACATATCCTTGTAATCGGAAAGGTTTCTTGCTTTCTCTGAAAGTTCCTCTGGGGGCAGCATGTTTTTCAACATCTTGAAGAGTGTCATGAAGCCATAAAAGTATCCTTTTAGAAGGAGGATCACATGGAGGAGGATCCAAAGGATCCATGGGCTCCATGGGTTCATCAACAAGATCAGTTTTAGCTTCAAAATGTTCTTGTACTTCAAAAACATCATATTGACTATAAACATTAACAGGAGGAGGAGGAGTGTCTCTTGCTTTTCCAAGAGCTGCATCTTCATCAAATGTAACATCCCTGCTAAATTATATATATATTTTACCATGTACGTATATTTTGTAAGCTTTAGAATTCTCACGATAACCAACAAATGTGCCTTTCTTACCCGAAGCTTCCAACTTGTTCCTTTGAGTCTTTTGGGACATGGAAGTAGACAAGACAACCAAAGATCCTTAGGTGCCCAACTTTAGGCTTCTCATCAGTGAATACTTCTTTAGGAGTAATTTTGTTTAGGGAACAGTGAGGAGATCTATTTTGGACATAGAAAATTATGTTCACAACTTCTCCCTATAGAAACTTCAGCAATTTCTGATCATGCAACATAACTTTATCTACTTGCATGATAGTTCTATTCTTTCTCTCCGACACACCATTTTGTTCTAGGTTATATGGTACAATTGTCTCTTTTCTAATTCCAGCTTCTTTGCAGAAGTCAATGAAATCACTAGAAGTGAACTCTCTTCCATTGTCATATCTGGAAATTTTGATCTGCTTTCCAGTTTGTTTTTCTACTAGATATTTGTAATCTTTGAACATGTTAAAAGTTTGACTTTTATTTTTCAGAAAATAAATCCATGTTTTGCAAGAAAAATAATCCACAAAGATAATATAATACAAGTAACCACCAAGAGAAGTTATATGAAATGGTCCACATAAATTAGAATGTACCCTTGGAAAACACCATCATGATCATATCTGATTTTTGGCATTCTAGAAACCATATTTCTCGCATGAGGTAATGCTTTGTAGTGCAAGTGAGCGAACCTTCAGTGCCAAAGTTCACTTTGAGGATCGATATCATGGATTAGTGCATAAATATGTATTCCATTGATTTTGTATAGACCCTCACATCTAGATCCCAGAGTGAGGGCATCTCTTATGTTGGATTTCAATGGCCAAGAGAGAACTTTACCATTTATGAAAGAAAATTTCATTCCTTTATCTTCTAAAGCTGATATGAACACAAGATTTTTCTTTAAACTAGGTAGATACAAAACTTCTTGAAGAGACAAAGTTTTACCTTGATCAAGATGGAAAGAAACGGAATCAGATTCCTTTATGGGATATGTAGAGTTATGTCCAAGAATGATCTTCAATTTTTTTTCCCTCTCAACCATATTAGAGAGTACTTCTTTGTAACCAGTAAAGTTCCTTGAAGCACCACTATCAACTAACCAACTATCACAAGAATCTACAGGAGATGAACTAGAAAGAGCAGAAACAAGAAAGTACTTTGATTGAGTCTCAACTGCATTATTATCATACCTTTGGTTTCTCGAGGAACGATAGTTTCCTTTGCAAGTATAAGGAGCTTCTCTTCTTCTTCTATAATCACATTTGTTGGGGAAATTTTTGAAGTTCTTTTATTTTATGAACATTCAGAAGCATAATGGTCATGCTTGCGACAATTGTAGCATTGGAATTTTGATAAGTCTCTGGTCCACTGAGAGGATCTGTTGGGAGTATACTTTCTCGAATAATGCATTCCTCTTCTTCCTTTCTTCTTCTTTCCTTTTACATCAAAGGCAGTAGGTTCTCCCTCCTTATGATTTGGAATTCTCCCTATGGAAATCATTCTGGCTTCTTCTTGACTGCACTTTCCCAAGAGCTCATAAAATGTAGGAAACCTGTCATTATTACTGATGGTAGTAATAACAGTTTCCCAGGAAGAAGGAAGACCTCCAAGCATAATCAATACCAGTTATTTATCGAAAACAACTTCACCAGAAGTTGACAACCAATCTTTGATTTTCGATATCCTCATGAAGTATGCTTGAATGGTTTGTCCTCTGTTCAACTTAACATCCTTGAGTTGATTCTTCAGAGCAAGAATTTGACTCAAGTTGTTCAATTGATACATTCCAAATTGGAAACAAAAGTGATGAGGTGGTCTCCAAGAGAGTCAAGGATAATATTTTTAGCATTGACTTCTCCTTTATTGTATCTGGCCTTGATATCAACATTGGAGTTTTCAGCTGGTTCTGCTACCTCTCCTTTAACATACTCTAAAACATCATGTTCCTCAAGAGTAATATACAATCTGGACTTCCAAGGGAAGAATTTTGAAGCATCAACCAACTTCTATTCATTCTTTAAGCAGGAGGAAGACATCTTGATCTGCTCAAAATTTCAAAAGCAAATAGAAAGGGACAACAAGAGATATTTTAGTTGTAAATGAGATATTTTAGCAACAAAATGGAAGAGAAATTTCAACAGAAAATGAGCGATATGTAGAAGGAACAACAAGATATATTTCAACAAAAATTGAGTTGCAAATGGAGTGGACAACAAGCTATATTTCAGCAGAAAGAGATACACAAATAGAGTGGACAACAAGTTATATTTTAATAGAAAAGAAGCTGTAAATGGAGCGGAAAACAAGATATATTTTAACAGAAAGAGAGTTGCAAATAGATTGGACAAAAAGCTATATTTCAAAAAAGAAGAAGCTGCAAATGGAGCGGACAACAAGCTATATTTCATCAGAAAGATAGCTACAAATAGAGCAGACAACAAGCTATATTTCAGCAGAAAATAAGCTGCAAATGGAGCAGACAACAAGTTATATTTTACCATAAAGAGAGCTGCAAATATAGCAAACACTAAGCTATATTTCAGCAGAAAAGGAGTTGAAAATGGAGCGGACAACAAGAAATATTCCAGCAGAAAGAGAGTTGGAAATGAAGTTGATAACAAGAGATATTCTGACAGAAAGAGAGCTAGAAATGGACCTTGTATTCACCAAAGCTCTGATACCATGTTGAAATTATGATGTTACAATCACTTAAATCCAAAACTTCTGTATGCTACAAAATATGTTAGGTAATTGTAGATAGAACATAAACCATATAAACCATATGTACAATGGAAGACAATTAAGAACTCAATGAGACACAGAGAAGTTAGGTCAATGACTAAGGAAAAACCCACAAGGGGAAAACCCAACCATATTATTCTTCTATTAGAAATCAACTGTTCATTAAAGATACAAAGTACAATGAGAGAATGAAGAAGTTCACCCAAATCTGAATTCTCTTTCTCAAGTTCAAATTCTCCTTTCATAAGCACAAGTAAATGTGTCAAGTGAGGATGAGAGGCACAATTATATAGGAAGAGAAAGGAGGTCAAATTCTTAAGGGAATAACTACTATGACTTGAGGAGGAGTTGCATATTCCAAAATATGAGTCTAACTTATGCCATAAAGAAGAGGAGTGTAACTTATGCATTGAGGAGAGAAGTGTAACTTATGCATTAAAAAGGTGTAAGAGGAATCCTTTTATGACGAGTCATTAAAGTGTGTAAGAGTGTAAGAGGTGCATAATAGCATTAAAGAGAGAGAGAGGAATGAATCCATTAAGAGAGAGAGAGAGAGAGAGAGTAACATATGCATTAATTGAGGGAAGGTACATATGACATGATTGAGTCTCATGATGGAGAGACTTGAATTTATTTTTAATAATAATATATTAATATCATAAATATGATAATAATAATAACAATAATGATTAAGTTAAAAATTAAACAATTGAGATTGATTAAGGACAAGCTAAGTGATTTTACATCGTATATATATGATTACGAATTGATGGAAAATGATTTACTATTTTTGGAAAGACATGGCTGCAAAAATAGACATGGCTTTCTATTTTTTAGAAAGTCACTTTAGGAAGGTTGGAAATGAAATTTTATTCAAGGAAATTCATCCCATAGCTATCAATTTTCAACATTATCCATATAACTATAACACACAATACATTCTCACAAACGATGGAGATGCGTTGGAGAGATCAACATTCGGGAACAATAACACTACCCCCTTGATGTCAACAAGCGAAGGGGGTGTTGCGCTATTGCGTATGCGCCATCAAATGAGTGGCACGATAGTGGACCATTGAATATTTGTCTGGAATCATGAAACAAATCCATGATAGTGGAGCGCCCCCCCCCCCCCGGTGATATTAGTGAGGGAGGGGGCGTTTCGCTTTTATTCACAACTGTTGATTGATCCATTAAAACTGGTCTGTTGATGGAAGAGGTTGGTAAGGAGTGGGGCCACTATTAAATATATGTGTTCAGGTGGCTAATGTGTATTTATAGTGGGCACGCACACACACACATATTACAGAGCACGCATAAGCTTGGTCCATGGCGGAGGTTGTGGGCTATATGGTTTGGGTGGTTCGTTCAACGATGAAATTAAACACACACATACATATGTATGTATGTATGTCTAAATACATGCATGCACCTATAAGCGGGCCACATGTGGCATGCCACGTAGGCATGACCCCTAAGTACCAAGAGCCCTTTCCATGTGGCAATGTAATAATATGCATGTGGAGACTACGTGGGTGCCATGTGGGAAGAAAAGCGAGTTGGATTTTTTGAACTAATAAGACTTCAAAGGAGCATAAATTGAGATTCCAGATTCTGATTTGGACATAATTCATATCTTTGAAAATGTCTTGTTGAGAAAAATGTGATGAGTGTATCCAAATTGAGTTTTGGAAGCTCGAAACAAAATTATATATATATATATATATATATATATATATATATATATATATATATATATATATATATATATATATATATATATATATATATATATATATATATATATATTATGCCATTTCTCTAACTGTACCAAGAAGTTGGGTAAGTATAGTGAGAACATCCCCGAGGGTAAGGGGGATATATATATTATGCCATTTCTCTATCTGTACCAAGAATTTGGGTAAGTATAGTGAGTACATCCCCATCAGTAAGGGGATGTGTTTATAGGTTGTTATTTTAATAGCCCGAATGTTTGTATTGCTTTATCTATTTCATAATTTGGCCTTGTTTTCGTATCATAACTATATATAAAAGCTCGTTATGTAAACACAAGGTTACTGATCATTGGTAGTATCTTGAATTGTGAAGGTAAATTTAATTTTCCAATTGGGATGAGAGCAACTTCCACTTTTTTTATCTTGAAGTATGGTTTTGTTAATTCAAAATGGAGCAGAAATATTAGAAGATACGATGTTACTCAAAATTAGTGATCGTTAATTGGATGAAACTAGAAACAAATCATTACGGAGTAAACATGCTTACTTCAATTTATCTATGAAAAATTCAAACTTAGTTCGTTCTCATGAATTAGATTACTTACATTTTCCAATAAACAAGACACAACTATTTAGTTAAGGTCTTCTCTTTAAAGAATTTTGTGTTTAAGCTCATGGGTTAGCTCAAATGGTGATCGTTGTGTTATGAAGTATTATGTAAATCATGAAATTCAAGGTTCAAATCCTCCATGGGTCAAGCCAACAAAAAATAATAATTCTGTGTTTAATTCCACAATTGAGGCTCTAGTGAGAAATTATCATGCCCAGAGTCCAAGATATGTGGCTGAAGTTGGAAATAAACCATTTCAAAGTGCAATCAAATGTACCTAATGTAAAAATATCATATTTATTCAATCCCATGTTCTAAATTACTCACCTTTTTCAAGAAACACAATGCAACTCATTATTTTGGATCTTCTCTTTAGGAATTTTGATTTTTTTTTTTTTTTTTTTTTTTCATTCGAGAATATGAAGCTCCCATTGACATTTACTATGGTTGGAGTCCAATATATAGTTGCTAAATTAAATAATATTTTTATCATTTTATCATTTATTTGTGTTTTTCTCTTGCCATAACATCAACTTAGGAAAAGTAACTACCTTACAGTTGCCACATTTAGTAATAAATATTGCATTCTTTAATCATGAATCTCACTATTAACTAAATTTTGCAAATTTGATTCCTACTCTTCTATGTATCTCTATCAAATTTTGCATTAGCTAATTTTTCAAAATATCCACAGCATTTAGTTTAAGTGACCAATTTTAGACCCATTGGATAATTTTACTATGACACCCAAATACCCTCATCACACATTGTGGATCCCCTAATACCCACTAAACCATGTAACAAAAATTTATGGAAAAACAATGTGTCGGGCCTTCCTTCATGCATGTTCACGACAGATAAAAACTACCACAAGCCAATAAAATCTATGACAAGTTCCATTTTGAAAACTGATCTTCCATTCCTACTCTTCCATTTATACTTTTCGCTTAGAAATATTTATTGTAGAATTTGGGCTTCATGCAATGGTTAGAACTAGAAAAAAGCGCTTACGAAATAACATTTGTTTTGAGTATAAAATGTTAATCAAGTTTAGAGTCAAGTTTGATCTTGATATTTTTAAACAATAAGTAGATGATAACATTGAGAATAACCTCTATGTCAATTCCTATCCTCCAACAATGTCCATCACAAGTTTATTGATTAGAAATTTTGATTGAGTTTAATCTTGATATTCTTAATCAATAAATAGATGACAACTTCTATGATAACATTTATGCCAATTCCTATATTTTAATAATGTCCATTATAAGTTTATTGATTCTAAAAGTGTATCCGTGTTTACAAAATTTTAATCTTGCTCTTCTTAATCAATAAATAAATGGTAGCCCATATGTCAACTTCTATCCTCCAACAATGTTCACCACTAGTTTAAATGATTAATTATTTGTTTTTTCACCGAAATACTAATGTCTTTTTTCATTGACACAAGGTTATTTTGTAATGGTTTTTTTTTTGCATTTGAATGGTGCTACAATTTATTCAAGCCTAATAGCCTTTACAATTATTGACTTGGATAGAATGAATTGAAACCACGCTATATTCCTACAATATGCTTATAAACTTATTCCAGATAGCCAAAGGTGGGGCATATAAGAGTTGTGAAATACTTACAAGAAACTTTCCATCTAGTAAGAGTGGTCTAAGGGTGTTCATGACCCTAGAATAAGCATGGATTGGATTTTGAGTGAAGACAAATGACCTAGAGAGTCATTGATTTAAAGTCAGTAACAACATTTCCAAGTATGTTGCAAACTATTTCTCTCACTTCAAAAAAATGTAACCTCTCACCTTCTAAAA
This sequence comes from Pinus albicaulis, assembly GCA_034641835.2. Classification (NCBI taxonomy): domain Eukaryota; kingdom Viridiplantae; phylum Streptophyta; class Pinopsida; order Pinales; family Pinaceae; genus Pinus; species Pinus albicaulis. Next base: position 601,260,041 of record CM076580.1, read on the forward strand.
TAATTTGAAAGTGTTGTACAAACCATGAGTGCTATACTATTATTTTTAACTTTTTGCTAACTTCCATATGCTTTAGCCATTCTTTTGTGGATTTAGTCCCATTGGAAACTGGAGAACCATCAAAATTTTTGCTTATAATTGTTCGAGTATATTCAAGGACATTAAGCATTTTCAATCTAACTCTGCAATATGTAAAAACCAATCTCTCCAATGCCATGATTTGGTTATTGGTGTAGTTATTTCTCCTATGGCTTATGTGATTTTAATATGCACTAGATTAAATCTAAGCATGTTAGTCAAATTCGCATATATTTCTTATCTTAAAGAGCATTAACCTATGTTTTTAGACCATATTATACTATAATATTAATATGTCTTTAAAGTTTCATTAAATTTTAAAACTTATAAATGATTACATACATAAAACATTCTAGTTGGTACCAAATGATTATATACATAAAACATTCTAGTTGGTACCTACCTATTACACTGTGCCCAATTAGTTCTATCAATATTTTCTTAAGAGGGAGGTACTTGGCTAGTGGCAAATTATCGATAAATTTGGGGAGTACTCTAAGTGGTGGTGGAAAAAACTATGGAAGATGACAACTCCTTCTAGAGAAAAACTTCTTATGTGGATAACACTTTGTGGCAAACTTCTTACCTAGATTCAATTAATTAAAAGAGGGAAATAATGTTTGGACATGTATATGTTATGTTGAGATACTGATGAAACAAATGAGCATCTCTTCCCAAAGTGTCAGTATTCTCAAGTATGGGTCAAAATGGAGAAATTTTTTGGTGTAAGGTTCTGATGGCAAGGTACCTTTTTGGAGCTTTTCCTACATAAATAGTATAAAGAGAAAGGGTTAAAAAAGTGGAGGGCTCTTCACTTCCTATCAATTTGGGTCATTTGAATTGCAAGGAATGGTATTATCTATAAGGAAATGTATTGTCCACCTTATCATTCCTTGGCATAGATCTAGTCTATTGCATTTCTTCACCATTGATTCTTAGGTGAAAGCGTCAAGAGCCCCAAAGGAGGTTCATATAGATTAATCAAGAGCCCAAGATTTTTTCAACGATTCATATAGGGGATAGGATTGGATGACGAGTTTTGGCTTTCCCCTCTACCTCTCAAATTCACATTTATTTTAATTTAAAGCTAATTTTGGAAGAGTTACCAATGGATGAGTTCAACTTGCTCTTTTTTCTTTTGAATTTTTCTTTAAAGTTGAATTTTCCATCTTTACAAGTAATGAAGGAATCCATGCTATTAATCAATTGGATTAGAGGCCTATTTCATATTGCAAATGTTTGAATTCTCTCCTTGGCTTGTGATTTAAAAAGATCAACTTCTTTTTTCCATAAAATCAACTTTGAGGATCAAGCCTAAAGGTTTCTATTTTTATGTCGGAGAAAATTTCTAATGGTTCTTTGTTGATTAGAAGCCTAGCTATGTTTTATTAATTTTAAACTTTATTTTGGAAAATTATAACACTAGTAATTTTGTCTATTTAGATACAATCCAAAATAATTTTGTTGGCTTATACTAATCTGATCAACTTTTGTGGTATATAATCAATTTCATATCGAGTCTCTTTTAGATTTTTTGTAAAGGTATCAATGCAGTCAAAACTTTTGCATTAAAGGAGGTCTTGTAAAGTCTTAGTTTTTTGGACAATGTTGATAGCACTTGAGGAATGCATTTTTCTTTCATCTTGAATAAGAAATATGCTTTTTTCCTTGGAAAAAAGTAGAGGCGGGTACTAAACAACTTTGGTTTTAATCCCACTTATTTTTCATTTATATGTAAAAAAGTTAGTTATTTTAATTTATATTCTTGGTTCGAGGAATGAAGGTAATATTCTTTTGTTACAAGAATTTAATGTTAAAATTGCAACTCACCATGCTATTCTTCTAAGCAATGATTCAAATCCTAATCCTCTATGGCTTGATGAGGACCTTGGTTTAGCTAGTAGATACAAAAGAAACTCGGAATACCTCACACCTTACTTTATCTAGTATATACAAAAGAAACTATCAAGACCTCATTGATAATTTATTTGGTACAAGCTAGTCTAGCTTTGTAGTTCTAGAGACATAATAGTTTGTTATGGCATAATCAAGTGGCCAAACTCCAACCAGATGACTTGCATTCGTGGGATTTGTAGTTATGTCATGGATTATGTGATATATGATATCCATGTTTTCAACTAAATAGTAAGTTTTGACCTTTTAAATTACTAGGAGCCTTATTTGGTTCTTAGACCTTCAACCTTAACTCTAAACTTTTCCATTAACAAAATCCCCATGCAAGAGAATTGTGAGAATCAAAGGTACCTACTTTTTGACAAAAGGAAAAGTAATCTCTTCTTTAAGGATTTAAATTGGGATTTACACCTCTTACTTATAAGGATAACATCAAAAACCTTTATCATTGTTTTACTACAACCTCTTTGCTTCCATTAAGAAGATTTCTGTCGAGGTGTAAAATAAAAAGAATAATCAAACAACCAAACCTTGGTATGATAATGATTGTAAAATTGTTCGAAAAGCAATTAGGGATGTGCTTAACAAATATTTAAATATTGATAAGATAAATATGTACAAAGCTCTTATTAAAAAGGAAGAAAAGGTACTATATAAATAGAAAGAAAGAGAAACTATTGTACTTATCTAAATTGGATCTTATGAAGTGTTTGAGGAAAATTCTAATTTTTAACACAAAAGAAAATAATTCAACTCTCTTGAAGAACTAGAATTCCCACCTTTAAAATTTTTAGGAATCCCCTAAAATCATGGAAACCATTTTGAATGACCTTATAGACGAAATATTTTCTCTAGAAGACATTGAGTCCGGGGTTAAGCAATTTGCAACTGGGAAAGTTAAGGACATCGAAGGCTACCAAGATGATTTTTTTAAAATAGGAGGGCCTATCCTCATCTCTCACATACACAACTCCTTTTTTTGGCAATTAAGCTGCTCCATCTGTTCCACCTCAAGATCAAAGGCATCAACAATAGATAAAATTAATCTAATAGAAGTAACATTGGAAACAGGAGAAAAATTATCACCAAAATCAATTCCCGGCACCTGGGAATAGCCATTTGATACCAACCAAGCTTTGTATTTATCCACCTTTAAAGAATTTATACATATTTGAAGAATTTGAAAAGTTGTCTTTCTGTCTAGTCAATTTTGCAAAGCTTATAGTTGTAGTTTGGTAGGTAGAATGTTTGTCAAAATAATCTGATGTTTGGAATTCACTGTAAATATTTCTTGGGTATTTTTTTGTGTTTAGGCACAAAATTAATATCAAATCTACTCATTGGTAACAAAAAAATGCTTCAATAACCTTTTATCAAATTACTTTGGTCCCTTCATTATTTACTCTTCTTTTATTTCTTTGTTGCTAATTCTTTATTATAAATTTTTTGTTTTCATGTATGTGTCAATTATTTATATTTATTATTATTTTATTATGGCTCCTAAATGAATTATTCTTATTTCATTATTTGATTCCTAATTCTTTATTATTTTTTAATGATTATTTAACTTTTTTTTTCATTCTACAAAATTCATCTTTAGATCAGTGTCTTATATATATTTATCTCAAAAAACTTTTGAATCATTTAACTTTTGAATCAGACAATGGCTAGAGTGTCCATTCAAAATAGTGGAAATTTCTAAAAAATTTACACAATTAAGATCTAGAAATTTCAAGCACATCAACTACATCATTTTACCCAAACCAAATTATTTGCTTCTTTATTTATGAAAATGTAATAAGATAACACCAACTACAATTGATTGTATCATAAATAAATCTTTGTTTATCTTGTTTTAAAAAGGTATTTTGAAGCTATTAAATGCTTGAGTGTTTAATGAGGAGAAGATGATCTTCCAAATATAAATTTACAACTTCTACAATAGAGATACAAACTCTTTAATCTTTCAATAAAGCAACCATTTATGTACACATCTAATTTTTATTTTTTCTTGTAGAACCACTTGCAGCCAATTGGTTTGGTTCCAACCTAGGTGTCCACCAATTTCCATGTTCCATTCTTAATGATTGCATCATATTCCTTTTGTATTGTTTCTTTCCACTCATCATGATTCACAACTTCTTCAAAGAAATTTGGTTTAAAATTAGTAGATAAATTCAATTCACAACCATATGAAACATCCATATCATCTGCATCACCTAAATTTGAATTATCGACACCACCTCCATTTTTTGTGGTGGAACCTCTTATTCCCGTGTTTTCAAGCTCATCGGGATGAAAATTTTCAAGTGTTTTGATGAGCTATTTAGGTGGTCCTTCTTGAGATGGTCAAGGTTGCTCTATTGTTTAAGATGGTGTTGCATCAATATTCAACCCTCCAATCCTCTTAGTCACATCATTCAGAGGATATTTTTGATCTGATGAAATGGTTGGAACTTCATGAGGGGAATATGGTGCTTCAAAATGGGGTTCTAGAGATTGATTAAGATATACCCTCCACCTCAATATGTGGAATGGAATCTCATTATTAGGTTCGTGATATGTCTTTACATGATTCATTCTATCTAGATGATTAAGTTTTGGCTCAAAAATATTGTTAGTCTTGAAAGATCCAAGAAAAATTACATCTTAAAAGGAATATATTATTGTTTACCTCATTGTAAAGATGATATTCCTTGGTGGTATTTGAATACCCCATGAATATCTGCTTTTGGCTCCTTGCATCAAGCTTATTTATTTTCTCCTTGGGAATCAAGGCATAGCAAGTGGAACCAAATACATTGAGATTCCTCGACAAAGGAATGTGGTCATACTATAATTCATAAGGTCTTATTCTTAATATGATGACATGGACACACTCTTTCACATACATTACACCTAGAGTTGCATCAACCCAAAACATCAGCTTTCAACTTTTGAAAAACATCATGGAACGAATCATATTCAAGATAGTCATGTTCATTTTTTCAAATACACCATATTGTTGAGAATTATATGGTAGATTGGTTTGATGTTGAATCTCATGCTAGAAAATATAGTTTTCTAATTCGTAGATGTGTATTCTCTTCCATCATCAATATGATTAGAGACAATATGTGATTGTGCTTCATTTTGAATCCATACATGAAAATTTCTAAAAGTTTCAAAAGCTTGAGATTTATCTTTCAATAATTATACCCAACACATCATTTTGTACTCACCAATAAAATTCATAACATATTTATTTCCATTAGCATATGGAACAAGCATAGGGAAAAACGAATAAAAACTTATTAAGCCAATAAATATGGATTGGGGTTTATGAATGCTTCGACATGTATATATATGTGTTGTAACACTAAAAGGAATATAATGAAAAATCAAGCTGGTAGTCCTAATTTTGGATCGAGGGGAAAATCTCTTTGTATATATGTTTTATGTTTTATTCTTTCACTATTATTTATTTTTTGTTTTTAAGATTCGTTTGCAGATAATTTCTGTACAAGGAACCTACATTTGGTATCAGATTTATTTTGGCTTAAAGGGGACACCTTTACTGTTGAGGGGTTTTTTGCTCGGGCCTGTGGTAGACCCTGTTCAGTGGGAGACCTTGCAGTGAAAGAATATGGCAAGCAATGGAAATATATATATCAAGAAATTTAATAGTCAGATTTTTAAGTTGTGGAAGATCAAGATGGAGGATCTGTTGGTGGATAAAGATCAGTGGATCGTGATAGATCCGGGTACTAAACCAACCACAATGTCAGATGAAGACTAGAAGAATTTGGATCAGAAATCAAAGAGCACAATACGGTTGTGTGTCTTAGATTTAGTATTGTAGAATGTATTTGGAGAAGCTACGGCAAAGACTTTGTGGGATAAGTCTTTGGTGAATAAATTGTTCATGCGGAAAAAGTTGTATAACCTGAGGATGAAGGATGGAGACTCGGTGACAGAGCATATGAATGCCTTCAATACTGTGGTAAGTCAATTTTTATCTGTTGATATTAAAATCTCAGATGAAGATAAGTGCATCAGTTTGTTGTGTTCTCTACTAGATTCGTGGGACAGTCTGGTTATCGCAATAGGTAGCAATAAAACTACCTTGAATTTTGATGACATTGTCTCAGCCTTGTTGTCGGAGGAAATGAGACAAAGAAATATGGAGGGTTAAAATGGAGATGCCTTATCTAGAGGGAGACATAAATCTCCAAGAAAGTTTGTAAAGGTGTGCTGGAAATGCGGAAAGGAAGGGCACTACAAAAAGGACTGTAAATCTAAATATCCTGAGAAAGGAAAGGGATCTGATGATGCTCCTTCTGCAGAGGCAAAAACCACCTCAAATGAAGGTGGGGATGTTTATTTGGCTTCTTATTCAAATACACATGTAAATCATGAGGCATGGTTGACTGAATCATGTGCATCCTTTCACTTCACTCCCCATAGGGAGTGGTTCTGCGTGAATGAGAAGTATGATGGAGGTGATGTCTTCTTAGGGGATGATAGGAAGGCCAAAATATTCAGACGAGGAAAATTCAAGTTGAAGCTGCAAGGTGGAAGGATTAGAACACTTCCTGGTGTTTTGCATATTCCTGCATTGGACAAAAATCTAATTTCTGTAAGCAAGATGGACGATGCAAGTGTAAAAACAGTATTCGAGAAAGATACCTACAAGATGGTTTAGGGAGCACTAGTATTAATGAGGGGAGTTCGGATTGGAACTCTGTACAAGCTTCAGGGTAGCACTGTTATTGATGGGTGCAACAGTTCTGTGGTTCCTAAAAGTGGAGCGGAAATCCTAGCAGTCTCTGGAAAAAAGACCATGTTATGGCATCAAAGGCTTGGACATATTGGAGAGAAGGATCTTTGGATATTACATGGTAATGGAATGGTAGAAGGTATGTCTAAATTATCTCTGGATTTTGATTTATGTGAAAATTGTGTATATGGGAAATAAAATAGGGTGAGTTTTCCTTCTGGTGCAAAGAGGGCGAATAAGATATTAGAGCTTGTGCACAGTGATGTGTTTGGACCTGTGTCAGTTTCATCACTAGGAAAATATGTGTACTATGTCTCATTCATAGATTACTTCTCAAGGAATACATCGAAATATTTCTTGAGGAAGAAATCTGAAGTCTTTGACATATTTAAAGAATTTAAGGCTTTGGTGGAAAACCAATCAGAGAAGAAGATAAAGGTGCTAAGGACAGATAATGGTCAAGAGTTTTACACAAAGGAATTTGAAGAATTCTGTAAGAAGTGTGGTATATCATGGCAGAAGACTATTCCATACACACCTCAACAAAAAGGAGTTGCAAAAAGAATGAATAGAACTCTGATGGAAAAGGCAAGAAGCATGGTCAGTGGTACCAAGTTAGGACGGGAATTCTAGGTAGAAGCAGTAGAGGCTGCGTGTTACTTGGTTAACATATCACCTTCATCAGCGTTGGAGGATAAGACTCCACATGAGGTATGGACTGGTAAGAAACCCTCTCTTTCACATCTGAGGGTATTTGGATGCAATGCATATGTACATGTTCTAAAGGATAAAAGGACCAAGTTGGATAATAAATTTGAAAGTTGCATATTTTTTGGGTATAAGGATGGTTTAAAAGGTTACAAACTTTGGAACCCAGAACAAGGAAGGTTGTGTACAACCGAGATGTGGTGTTTAAAGAGGTGAAAGATATTCTTAAATATGAAGTCCTACCAAAGGAACCTGAGAAGATAGAGTTTGAGCTAAAGGAGGATGAATTAGACTCTACAACATAAGAAGATTAAGAAGAGGAAGAGCCACAAACTCTAGTTGTGAGAAGATCAGTTCGAAAAAGAAGGCAACCAAAAAGGTATAGTCCATATTCTTTCTATTCAATTTTTGATTTAACTATAATTGATGATGATCCCAAAATTTTCAGGGAGGCAATGGATTCAGAGGATGGAAAAATATGGAAGGAGACCATGGTTGATGAAATGGCATCCTTACACAAAAATGAGGCATGGGATCTGGTGGAGTTGTCGGCTAGAAGGAAGCCCATTGGGAGCAGATGGGTGTTTAATAAGAAGATGAATGTAGAAGGAAAGGTGGAGAAATACAAAGCTTGGTTGGTATCAAATCCCAGGTGCCGGGAATTGATTTTGGTGATATTTTTTCTCCTGTTTCGAAGGTTACTTCTATTAGATTAATTTTATATGTTGTTGATGCCTTTGATCTTGAGGTGGAATAGATGGATGTGAAGAAAAAAATTCTTCACATGGATCTGGAATAGGAGATCTACCTGAAGCAACCTAAAGGCTTTATGGTGAAGGTTAAGAAATAACTAGTATGCAGGTTAAAAGAGTATTTGTATGGGTTAAAATAGTCACCAAGGATGTGGTATCAGAAATTTGATACCTATATACGGGGACTTGGCTTCACCATAAGCAAAGAGGATCACTGCATATATTTTAAATTAATCAGTGACCGTGTTATTGATTTGGTCTTGTATGTGGATGATATGTTGCTGATTGGAAATGACAAGGAAATTATGTAGGATTTGAAGACCCAATTGTTCTCCAAATTCGACATGAAGGATCTTGGTGCTGCAAGCTATATTTTGGGCATGGAAATTAAGAGAGATCGGGAAAAGAGGAAGCTCTGGTTAAACCAAAGGAAGTATGTCGACACAATACTCCAGAGGTTCAATATACAGGATAGTAAGCCGATGAAGGTTCCCATTCCTGTAGGTGTAAATCTATCTGTTGAACAGTGTCCCAAGACACAAGAGTAAGAGGAGGATATGTCCTGTGTTCCATATGCAAGTGCAGTGGGTAGCTGATGTATGCAATGGTCTGTACTAGACCAGACATTGCACATGCAGTGGGAGTATTGAGCAGTTTTATTTCAAAACCAGGGAAGGAGCATTGGACAACAATGAAGCGGGTTTTCATATATTTGTGTGGCACTAGTGATTATGGTTTGTGCTACCATGGAAGACCAAGATTGGATAGAGTTTCGGACATCCATGCTTTTTTTGATGTAGACTAGGCTAGATATCTGGACCAAAGAAGATCTACAAGTGGGTATGTGTTTAGCCTATTTGGAGGTGCAATTAGTTGGATGAGTAAAAGACAGTCTATAGTGGATCTTTCAACTACAGAGGCAGAATATATGGCAGCCACTCATGCAAGCAAGGAAGTAGTTTGGTTTCAGAGATTTTGTTCAAGTATGGGGTTGGTGCAGCGAGCTATAAGGATAGACTGTGATAGTCAAAGTGAAATTTTCTTGGCTAAGAACGCTGCTTATCATTCAAAGACAAAGCACATTGATGTTCAATATCACTTTGTGAGAGATATGGTTGAAGATAAAAGGGTGTTGCTAGTAAAGGTGGACACTTTGAAGAATGTTGCAGATGCATTAACGAAGTCCATGAGCACTCAGAAGTTCTCTTGGTGTAGAGAAACAATGGGTGTTGCAGATGTGGACTAATGACTAAGCTTTCATATGGCCCTTAAGGAAAGAAAAAACCAAGTGGGAGAATGTTGGGTATGTGTTATATCTTTCCATGATTAGTCACACACACAGGCGGGTCATAGGGAGGGCGATAGCCCCCCTTGTACGACGTGCCAGGTGTAGCATAGGGGTCACAGGGGGGGCGGTAGCCCCCCTTGTTCTAGGTCTAGGGCAGTGCCCTAGGAAAAAAAAATTGGACCCTATTTTTCGGTGGGTGGACCCGCCCATGGTTTTGCGCATGGGTTTGCACATTGTTTTGGGGCGTGATGGTTTTCGGCCCCTGGTATTTTTTAGATCCGATCAAGGAAACTATGGTTATGTTCTAATCCAGGGTTAATGGATTGGGGTTTATGAATGCTTCGGCATGTATATATATGTGTTGTAACACTAAAAGGAATATAATGAAAAATCAGACTAGTAGTCCTGATTTGGGATCCAGGGAAAAATATCTGTGTATATCTATTTTATGTTTTATTCTCTCACTATTGTTTATTTTCTGTTTTAAAGATTTTTTTGCAGAAATTTATGTACAGGGTTAAAACCTACAGTATCAAATGCCTCTCTTATGAAAATCTCCATACTCATCCAATTTCATTAATTCAAGATGGAAAGATGGTGGGATGACTCACTACTTCATTCCCATTTCCTCATCTAGACATATTACTTCCATACTTAGTCTTTTTCGTAATGTCAGGATAGCCAAATGACTAAACCTCGTTCAACCATTTACACTCCATCCACACATCCCAACATCCCACTTTCCACATTCTTTCATACTCAGTCTTTTCTTGTGGACTTTTAATAAAGCATTACTTTTAAGGAAAATTAAAGACTCAACACCACGACATCCTTTTCACATCTTAGTTGATCTTAGCATTCAATATGGCATGATTCCCAATAAAAAGATCATATGATTTTTACCTTGGGAAAGTAATTGTTATTAATAAGCCATTATGGAATGCTACAACAAGTTGGTAAGGGGTTTAGTAACATTCAATGCTACTTTCATTGTTAAGTGGGTATTAAAACTTTATTACCATCGAGTACATCGAGGCTACCAAAAAAACATATGTCAAATAGAAATAAGGAGCCTTATTGTGGAGATACTATTAATAAACTTGGACAAGAAAACCTTATCTTTCACTGGTTTTTCACACATATGCGGTATTCTGAATTTCCAAAAGAGAAATGATAAGTGATATTTTGAATTTAAAAAAGAGAAATGAAGTACCAACCAATCCTTGATAGGTAGAATAAAAAAAGTAGGTTGTATGCCTAAATTTGTAACTTCACAAACTTTGTTTCTTAGTTTGCAATAGAATTTGATAAGTAGAAAAAGATGGTTCATGTTGAATAAATGGTAGAAATATTGTACACCTAATGCCAATCCTTTTTAGAAGAAGTTTACAACTATCAAATCCACACAAAATTTTGAAAATTTTTGAAGCAAATAGAATTCATCAAGGGTTTAGGAGTATGTAGTGAACTTTTCAGTTTTCTAAGGAATCCTTCTCCCACTTCAATATATGTTGCTCAAATTTAGGTAAATACATTGGTTGACCCATACAAAGAATTTATTTTGGCAAGAATTTATAGTTAGGATTCCACTAAACATGTACATAGATATTTTATTTACATTCATTATCGTTCAGTAAATGAGGGAGTTATATTTGATTGGGTCGATTTTATCTCTAATGAGAATTCCCACCAATTGAGGAATTTCAAAAATACAAAGTGGTTTTTTCATGGCCTCCTATTTGATTTATGCCTTGGTGTATGTAAATTTATTCAAATACCTCCTTGTTGCTCAAAATGTGAATATAGATGAATAGCTTGCTCAATTTTGGTATCCAATATTGTGGAAGCACAAAGCTCCCTTTCACTTTTATCAAATTCAAAATTATTTTGTTATAGAATTCAAGAAGTTAGTTTTCAGTCCTACTACAAACATACTCTCTAATGAGGCTCAAGATTTTCTTTCAGAAAAGGGAATCATTGAATACCAAGAGATTTTCCCTATATTAGACTCGAATTTTCCCTATATTAGACTCTTTGGTTTTGAAGGAAAGCCTATGATTCTACCATATTATGTTTTTGATAAATTTCTCACTATTGAAATATGTCGATAATACAATTATTGGGGGCATTTCCTCAACCAAAAAGGGAAAAACACTGTATTCCTACTCCTTTCAAAATTTTATATTTAAGAGTAAAGTATATTGTCCATATTAAGTGAAATTACTTCATATTTTTACACATTCAAAATGAGGCAAGTCCACCCTTGCAAAGGTTTCATCCCAAATGGAATATTCTCTGCTCATGTGTTTTCTATTGGATGCTTCTCAAGTTTTAATAAGTAGTTAAAAGAAGTAACTAGGTATCATCAGAGTTTATAAGAAGAAGAACATGAAAAATAAATCTCTCCATCATGATATTAGCACCTAGATCAATACGAATGAAAAATAAAAGCAAAGGGGGGACCTTCAACCATCATTGATCATAGTTCACCCAATAATTCTCATAAAAGCTATCCAATTTGTAAAAGTTGAGGACAAGTAAATACAATTGAGGATAATAGGATTATTGTAGAAAATGTTGATGATGGAGAAGGTGAAGACCCTATAAGAAAATTGATCGAGAGATCTCATACCATTTCTACTGGTTCAAAGAGAAAAATGGAAAGTTACTAAGGAATCTAAAGGAGAAGAAATTGACTCTTAAAATATGGAGATTGATATTATCATTAAAGTCCCTAGTTGGGCTAAAAATCAAATAATAGAATACAGGATTCTCGTTGAATAAATTTCTAGTCAAGATCGTATTATTTGAAGAAGAATAAGTGATATTACATAATGTTGAATTTGATAGCCATTCCAAGAAATTAAAAATTGGAAAATTCGATGTAACGAATAAGAAGGTAATATAGAAATGGATTTTTGACATCAATATTGGAAAAATAATAGCCTCTTGAGTTTTATCAATTTATAGGGGATGCTCTTGAGTATTCCATAAATGAGCAAGAAATGGAAATCTACCTGAAGAAAATAACTAATGAGCTTGAAGCTACTTTATTTCCAAGACCATTGCTTTTTGGACCATGCATTAGACCCACTGAAGAACTTTTTGAACTAAGATATATATATAAAAAAAAAATGAAAGAAGCATCAAGTCTATTGGTGGATATTAGAAAATTTGTGGCTATTAATATTAATAAAATACTTGTTGTAATCCTACAATCATGATAACTAACAAAAGGTTCACTTGTTTTTGCTTCTAAAATTACCTCTTAAAAGAGATTTTAGAAAAGGATCTCAAAGTTTATGATTATTTTATTAAAAATGCTTTAAGAGTTTTCATTGCTAAGGTCTCTGATATGAATCAAATGGAAAGGAAGGAATAGAGATTTTCCTCAAAGGCATGGCTTAAACACTTAAAGGCTTGTTATGACACGAGAATCAATTCTCTCAAATTATTTATTGTTGATTGTGACAATGTTACTAGAAAAATAACTAATGTATTCTTTAAGCTTGTTATATGGTAAAGGAAAGAGATGACCCACATATGGTAATATATTCCACACAACAAAATAAATGATGAAAAAAATTTGGATGAAATGTGCATCTCTTGGGCTAAAATTCTTGAAACAACACAAATTTTTTAAAGGAAGATGTTAAAAAATGGTTAGTGGATTATTTCAATGAGAAGGATGATTGAGAAAACATAATCCAACAATTGAGTGCCAAATTAAAGGAAGTTAGAGATGAATTATCCAATATTCAAGTGAGGCGTGGGATAGTTGTAGCGCTATTGCAAGAATTCATCAAAAAATGGTTAAAAAGTGCTATATAAAAAATAATTGAAGGCTAATTAATTTCAACATCATAAAGATAATTGGAGAAGTTAGGTTTTCTTTCAAAATCACAACATCAAATGGAAACTTCATGAGGTTGATAAAAATGGATAATTTTTTGTTTTCTGGCATTGTAACTAAGAAGTTCCCTTAATTGAGTCTTCCCACACATTCTCCTCAATCAACACTCATTTATGTTTTTGTTTTAGAGTCAATCTAAACTTGAAGGTTGTTTCTAACTATATTCTCCTTGTCTTTCTAGTAGGTCTTTTCATTTACACAATCCACCAGAGCCCCATCCCAATCCATTTGGAAGAACACATTTTTATTTCGTGAACATTTATGAACTTATTATTTTTGTATATTGGAGTTTCCATGGAGAACTCTCAAGAGCTCATAATTATTGTGATCTCAAGACACTGATTTAAAGCATGGATTTCTAGTCTATGTCTCATTTTAATCTTTATGATATCAAAGAAAATATCATGTTAAGTTCTTTGTAAATGCAGTATGTTTTCTTTCATCTTGCTCAATGATATGGTGTGTTCTATTTACTACTATGTTGGAAACAAATACCTTAATCTCACTTATATATATTTTTTAAATCTTACATTGTAAATGCCTTTGTGAATATCATTTCCAGTTGTATAGAATATTTTAGTTATGTGTCATAATGAGATTTTATTCTTTTTAAAAATAGGAGTACCACCTCTATAAAAAGAAGGGAAATTGTCCCCTTAAATGTTATTTTTGTGACTTTAGTCAGTTCCATAGATCAACATCGTGCTATGAGAAATCTCCTGCAAATAAAGGATTTGGGACCCAACAAGAAGATGTTGGCCTCATCAGCCATATCGAAGCCCATGGTAAAGGTGCTTAACATTCTCTTCCCAAGGTTGCATACTACTACAGGAAGAGTTGCAGGTTTCGATGTATAAATTTATTTTGTCCAAATCTAAAGCTGGGAAACTTATTTAAATAAGAATATGAGATTATCATCAAACTTACAAGCAACAAGATACAACATGCATGAAATGTAGAATAATGGCGATAGTGGTAAAACTATAAGTTGTATGCAAACAAAAACCTACAATAGTTTCTTGAGTGTGCATGCATAGATTATGGTGTATGATGAGCATATTAGGGAATTTTTACGGAGTTAAGGCAGGTAAAGGATCACAAAACTTGTTGCGAGCTGATTGACAGATATGGAATGACTAGATGACGTAGAGAATCATGGATTTAACAAGCGTTGATACTAATGTTCGAGGTAACTCCATAATTGGATACCTTTCATTAAGCCTTGAACCATATTTAATACAAAAGGAAAGTGACTCTTGTTTTCACATTCCAAGAGGTTGGCCTACCTTATCATATTCATAGTTGTTCATATTCCTAATATTTACAATGACATAAAATTTTTTGTAGGAATATGTGTTCAGCAAAACCTAGGGAGGAAGGGTAATAACGTATTCTTGCAACCAATTGACAATATGTATGTATGTATATGTACATACATTCTTTTTTGTATAGGGGAAACCTTCCAGGCACTTCTCTATTTTGAGGATGGCACCTCTTGATAAACACTATATTTTTTAGCACACGAAGGCTATGCCACAACTCATGAATACATCATATATAAATCATAAATAATAAACTCACTAAGAGAAAAAAATGTTAGAAAGTGGGATTTAAACCTAGACGAGGAAGGTGACAACTTTCCCTCACAACTACTTGCACTACACCAAATTAACTATTATTCCCCCCCCTCTTTCTCACCCTCTCACTACACACACACACATACATATGTGTGTGTATAACCAACAACTGAATTTAAAATCTACTTTTAAACATAACTCCCCACCCCAAGTCTATTTTCTACTCTTACTTACTTTGAAATCATTGTGTCTTTATCATGAACTCCCTTACCCAAAATATCTTTCCTATTCATACCGTATATGTTATTATTCATACTGTATATGTATATTCTAAATGGGGAATATAAATGTTTTGATTTTCCAAAAATTACTCAAACTCAATAAGAATTAAAGCATTACAACAAAATTCATCATATCACTTATCAAAATTGAATTTGAATAAAGAAAATAACAATATTCTCCGACCACTAAAAATAAAAGCAATTAACAATCAAACATAACTAATTTATTAATAATATTATATCATATATATAAACCTAAGGAATGAATTAAAGAATAAAAGTTGAGATCTAATGAACCATTTTAATATATGATATATCGCATGTATGTGAACTTGAAAAAAAAACCAACTCTTCCAAAATAATTATAAAATATATACATTTGCAAAATGGACCCAAATATGCATAAATTATACCAATTACCTTTTTAATATGTCACATGTGTGTGTGAAATGAAAAACCCACGCACTTTCAAAAATAACTATACTCTATCTGCATCTGTAAAATGGGCCCAAATATGATTAACTGGTAGAAAGTCAATTCAAATTCCCTCCTTAAAATAAAAAATATTTACAATAAAGTAGGGATGCCTTGAAATGTGAAATGGGACAATTTTCTTTCCAGAATGGGTCCAAATATGTATAATAATCAATGAAAACTCTTACTTTGAAATGAAATACATTTTAAACAAAGTTTGGATGCCTTAAATTGGACAACTTCTATTCCTGTCCTTCCCTGCTGGACACAAAAGTATGTAATTATCTTTCAAAACTGTTTTTATACAAACTTATATCTATTTTTAATTGTTATTAATTGAAGCATGAAATTAGGTATATTTTAATATTATTATGGATATTTTTATTTTTTATTCCTATTAAAAAATAATATTTATTTAAAATTAATGATGATTATATTTTACAATTGTCGTGATATTTAATAATAATTTTAAATATTCCTGTCCTTTGCTGCTGGACACAAGTATGTAATTATCTTCCAAAGCTTTTATTTAAGATACAAACTTATATTTATTTTTAATTGTTATTTATTGATGCTTGAAATTAGGTATATTTTAATATTATTATGGATATTTTGAAATTAGGTATATTTTAATATTATTAGGGATATTTTTTATTTTTTTATTAGTATTAAAAAAATGATTTATTTAAAATTAATGTTGATTATATATTAAAATTATCATGATATTTAATAATATTTTTAAAATGCTTAGTTTAATTTATAGATGAAATAGTTTGTTTCAGCCCATTTTTTCTAGGTAATTTTAATCAAATTTCAGCAGAGATTTTTAAAATTTTGAGTTTAAGTTGTTTAATTTGTATAATTCCAGTGAGCTAAAGTTTTTTAAAATTTTGAGTTTAAGTTGTTCAATTTGTAAAATTCTAGTGGGCTAAGGGGTTTTCAGGGTGTTGAATATATTTATGCATTCAAAAAAATATTTTAAACAACAAAAAATCATAATCTTGCTTGAAATTATATCACTAAATTCGAGGAAAAAGACTATCACATCTTTAAGTTAAATTAAGCCTTTTAAAAAAATCATAAATTTGCTCCATATGATATATTAATATTGATAAATTATAAAGATTATTAGTTTATTAAAAAAATATAATAGAAAGGATTTATTATAATGAGAGAAATGGAATTATAACAAGTTCAACTAGAATTATTATTTGAGAAAAGGATAAATGAAGGGTAGAGAATTTATCTGGGCTTGAAAATAATTGTAAATAAATGGATATTTGGATATGGGATTAACTCAGCAAGATAAATGTGGAAGTAACCAGAAATTTGGAAGGAATGATCAGCTACATGAGAATGAATTTGAGGAAGGCATTAAATTGCAGGAGTATAGAAGCTGGCAGCAGAATGAAGAACCAGAAATTGGTCTAGCAGTACAAAGAAAGACAAGTAAAAACTGAAGATACAGATGGAGACTGAAGAAAAGGGTGAAATGGAAGCTATTGCAACAGAGGTTGAATGGCAAGCTGATGAACGAGTTCACAGAACTTGAACAAATTCATATTGATTTGTTGAAGAAGGAAAGACTCAGAGAAATGAAGTCACAGCAAGAAGGATCCGCTAAAATCCAAAAGATCTATGATGGAGGATTGGTGCTTGAAGCATCAAAAGAGAATGGAAGGTATTGTATTTTGAAAACTGAAGGTTGTTTTGTGTTTGCAGGTCACATTGACTTGAGGAAAGACAAATAGTTATTGAAGAATGTTGAAGAAATGACTACTCATAGTCATATGCAGAATAAGGAGGATGGCAAAAGAATTTTTGAATTCAAAGGATACACTGAGTCATTGAAGATCATTGATCTTGAAGAAATCCAGAATGAAGGAGGATTAAAGACAGATATTGCGGACAATGCAGTTAGTAAAGATGGTGCAGAACTTTTGAGAGAACTTCCAGATGAGATGGCAGATTTGTATAAGTCGAATCTTTTGATGAGGAAGCCAGGTAAAGCATTTGTGTTTATTGAGTTGATTAATTTTGATGAAGATTTATATGCAGGAAAAGGGCAGTGTGAAGTCGATCTGAACCAAGAAGAACATATCGGATTAATGGAAGGTATGCTGGAATTTGAAGCAAGGAATGATAAAGTCATGAATGAGAAACCAGAAGAAGAACCTGGGAAAAGGCATTTGTACATTTCAGAAATATATATGGAAGATTTTTGGCACAAATATTATGATGTTCTAATTCAAGAACACAATCAGTTGCAACAGAATAGTATTCAACATATAAGAAGTGAAATGGACAAAGAATTGGATGAATGGTGGAAAGTCATACTACAGCATTCCAGTAAAACAAATGCAGGACAAAAAAAGAAAGGAAAATTGGCTGGAAGAAATGGTACAGGTGAAGGGAATGTAAAATTGCAAATTAAAGTGAGCAAAACAACAGCAGATAGTGAGGCATTACAACATAGTGAACAGAGACTTGAGGGACAAACAACAACAACAGTAACTAAGGACAGACTATCAAACCAAGTATGGGATCCAGGAGGATACAAAACAGAATTGCATGATCAGGAGATCATGGTTAATTTAAACTTCGGGAGTCTGATGCAAGAGCATCGGCATTAGCTAGCAATGTGGAGGATTGTCCACATGTTGTGGCTAATCACAGTAAAATTCATTAACTGTTTGGTCGAATTCGGGATTATTGAGAAGGATAAAACTTCTCAAACAGTTTGTTATTGAAATAAGTATGAGATTGCCTTGTTTTAAATTAGAGATAAGATTTGTTAAACAAGTGTGCACGAGAGCTAGTAAATAGGGAATTCTGTTAGAGTTTTAAAAATAGAAGATTATGTTATCGATTTTTTAGCAGAATTAGTGGAAGGATTAATGAGAGGAAATTGTAATAAGCGAAGAGATTTTTACAGTGTGGGGGTGTTATTGTGTGAAGCGAAAGCTCAAATTTGCAGAGAGTGAGTGTGGGGTTTTTTTGTATGGAGCGAAAGCTCAGAAGTTGTTGTGTGTGAACTGTGTTTTATTTGACAGAGGATTTTCCCTTATGCAATTGAGGCAATGCGAGACTCTGTTTTTCTGTTTGTTATGAATAAAAAAATAAATATTGTGTCTCTTTTTATAGTGCGCCGTGGAGTTCGAATACTGGTCTTCTGTTTAAAATCGCTTGAATTGTTGATGGTCTGTGTATTTGTATATTATATTGTAGAAATTCCTGTGTTTAAAGCGATCCTGGCATCGTTGAGTCTGCGAGCAAGAAGAAATCTGTTAACACAGAGAATGGGCGCAAGAAAATCATTTAGTGTAACTTTTGAGCGGATTTAAATTACATTCAGTTGATTGGTATGATATATCGGGTCCAATAATCCATCGGAACGGATTGACTGTGTTTAAAAAATCGCATTATATGACAATGGAATGGATGCGGAAAGTTTATTAAGTTTATTTGATGGGAAATCGGATCCAATGGATATCGCATTTCTCATAAAGAAATGACACCGAACCTAGCGATTGGTGATTTCCAATTATATCACATCTGAACTGCGGGTGTTATTAACAGTTTTGGCTTTCAAAACGTGGTGACTTGCGAGTGCCGATTTTAATTGCATCGGAGTATAGAGATTTGGATCGGATCGCAAGCTTGGAGCGCGTAGAACAGTGATTGATATTATATCGGCGTTTGTGGAATTGGCGTATGTCAGAGTTTGAATCGGTGCGCATTGCAGTTGAGAAGGTGTAGTGATACCGTATCAAATCGTGATTAAATGCCCAAATTCTTGTAGCATATCGTAATACAACAATTGGCAAATCGATTCGGCATCGAATCAATAAAATCTGGGTTGCTGCAATTTATGTATATATGAAATTGGTTTGAAAGAATTTTAACGTTGTTTTAATGATAAAGAACCAACATATTATATTCTCGGGATAATTAAGAAAATCAAGGCCACTGGCTGCAATGTGATGTTGATTCAGAAGAGTATCTTGCGCGATGCTGTGACCGATCTTTCGCTGCATTATTTGTCGAAGGCGAAGATCTTGGTTGTCAAGGACGTGGAGAGGGATGATATCGAATTTATTACCAAGACACTGAATTGTTTGCCTATTGCGAATATTGAGCATTTTATGGAAGAGAAGTTGGGGCATGCCGACATCGTGGAGAAGGTAAGTAAATGCCAGTTTTGATATCTGGGTTAAAAAGATAAAGGCGCACATATATGTTTGAAACCTTGGTTCAATTAATAATGGTAGCGTAATGGATCTATGTATCGAAGCATTGTGAATAAGGTGGGAGTGAAATTGAATTGTGTGGCATTCATGAGGAGTAATTGAAATGTTGGGTTCTATAAAAGCACCATGTGTATTTATGGTTTTCAAATCTTGAAATAGATGTTATTAGCTTCCGAGAGAATGGTATTGTGAACATAGATTAAAGAGCTTGCGTGTGGAAAAGATAGTGCATGAAATTGCCAGCCATCTGAAATTTTATTTGGACAGTGTTGATGTATTCGTTCTTTGCAATAAGTAGAGTGTGATCTGGGTATCGCAGAGGTGTCTCTGCGTCAGGTGTGAACCATGATTGAAGGGGATGACCTGTATGTAGACATGGGTGATGGAGAAAACACAGCAGATCCAAATGCTCCATTAACAGCTATGTTGCATAGAATGCAACGAGAAATGACGCAGCTTAAAAGCCACAATGACAAGCTAACTTTAGCCAGTGAGGAGCAAGACAGAATAATAAGGAAATTGACTTCCCGGAATAGCCAAGAGGGTGAATGTTCCGGAAGGAAGAGAAAAGGAAGGGTCAATTTCTCAGAAGATTCTGAGGAAGATAACACCTCTAGACAACAGTCTAGACAAAAGAAGGATTTATAGGGTGAATTATGAAAAAATAAAATCTCCCTCCTATGATGGAGAGAAAGAAGAAGATGTTGAAGTATGGCTTCTAAATATGATAAATTTCTTTCAGGTTTATGAATATGAAGGTAACTTAAGAGCCAGGCTGGCTATTTATCAAATGCAAGGTAAGGCTACCTTGTGATGGGGAGAAACAAAGATGGTTCATGCCAATGATGAGAAAATGATGAATTGGCGGGATTTTCAAGTCGGGTTTAAGAATCAATACTTTAACAAGCCCTACTATGATGACAAGGCAAAAGAGTTTCATGAACTTAGATTGGGACAGCTCACGATTGATGAGTTTGTAATCAAGTTTACAAATCTATTACGATATGTACCTTATATCATAGAAGAGAAGGAAAAGGTACAGAGTTTCCTAAACTACTTGCTTATGATTTATAAAGAATAGATAGGGTTCGATAACCCAAAGAAAATGGATGAGGTAGTGCGGAAGGCCAAACTGTGTTATCGAAAATTCAAGCGTAAGAGTGAGAAAGGAAAGAATTGGTCAAACAAAAGTGACTTGAGCAGAAAGAAAACAAAACCAATCTATCTGAAAAAATTTGGGAGAAACCACCAAAGAAAGAGGTTCAGTAAAGTAGGTGAAAATCAAACTGCTCAATCACAAACTGGATCCAAACCAATGAATGGAAAAATAAGAGGGAAGGGACTATTAAAATTAAAGAGCCTTTGAAGTGTTGGGGTTGTGGATAACCTCATTTATTGAGGGACTACCCACACCGAAATATCTAGACAGTACAAGTACTAAGAGAGGCAACTACAGTTAATGATGTGGCCGGAACATTCCCAAAATCAGCTCTGCATTAGAATATTGTCAAGAAGAACATTAGTCCACTATGGTCGAAATGGAAGGTATGACTGCTAACAAATTTTTTACAGTTTTAATAGAACTAGGTGCATATTTAAGTTATATCGGTCCTCAAATGGTAGAAAAATTTAAATTAAAGTCGAATAAATTTCAACATTCTTGGTTAGTCCTGTTAGCCACTGGTACAAAACGAAAAGTAACTCACAAGTTACCCCAAATAGCCATAACTCTGAATGGATACCAAAAATAATTAAATATAAATATTCTACCATTAGGGTCTTATGATATACTGATAGGGATGGACTGGTTAGAAAAAAAGAAGGCTATGATGAATTGTTTATACAAGACCTTACATTACATTGATAAGGAGGGAAAACCTGTAATAAGCGAAGGAAAGCCTAAACCCATATCCGCGAGAAAAATTTCATCCCTTCATTTAGATAGAATTGGTAGGAAAGGGTATCAGGTGTATTCTGTGCATGTAGAAGAGTTGGGACAAAAACGAGAAGAAAATCTTTTAGAAACGTTACGAGTTCTAAGAGAATTTAAGGATGTTTTTCCAGATGAAATCCCTCATCTGCACCCTAAGAGAGAAATTTATTTTTCAATTGATTTAGTGCCGGGAGCAATTCCAGCTTCTACAGCCTCATATAGAATGAACAATCCTGAATTAATGGATTTAAAAATGAACCTACAAGAGTTGTTGGAAAAAAGTTACATCAAACCCAGTGTATCACCCTGGGAAGCACTAGTGATGTTTGTGAAAAAGAAAGATGACACCTTCCATATATGTATTGATTACCGTGAATTGAACAAACTGACAATCAAAACCAGATATCCATTGCATAGGATAGATGATCTCTTTGACCAAGTTATAGGGGAAAAAGTGTTTTCCAAGATTTATTTAAGGACTTGTTACCATCAGTTAAGGATTAAAGATGAGGATATCAGCAAAACAACATTAAAAACCCAGTATGGACACTATGAATTTGTGGTCTTACCATTTGGGTTGACTAATGCACCCACCACTTTTATGTGTTCAATGAATAATGTCTTAAATAAATACTTGGACAAGTTTGTACTAGTATTTATTGACGACATTATAATTTATTTAAAAAGTGAAGTGGAGCATAAAGAACATCTTAGAATTGTTTTGCAAACTCTCAGGGAAAACAAATTATATGCTAAGTTTAGCAAGTGCGATTTTTTCAAAGATAAAATTAAATACTTAGGACATATAATTTCAGAACAAGGGTTGGTTGTAGACCCACAAAAGATAAAAGCAATCAGAGAGTGGCCTGTACCTACTGATGTATCAGCTGTAAGATCCTTTATGGGAATCGCATGATACTAGGAGGTTTGCATAGAAATTTTCAGGCTTAGCATACCCCATTACATCCTTGCAAAGGAAAGGAATGAGATTTGAACGGACTGAGAAATGTTAGAATAGCTTTGAGTAGTTAAAACTGAAACTTACTACAACACCTATCCTAAATATTGCTGGCCCAGATAAGTAATTTGTGGTATGCACAGATGCTTGGGGAGAAGGATTAGGGGGAGTACTATTACAAGAAAATTCTTTTATAGCCTATGAATCTAGAAAACTTAAGAAACATGAACATAATTATAGTGTTTACGATCTTAAGTTAGCTGGTGTAATACATGCTCTCAATATGTGGAGACATTATCTTCTAGGAAAGAAATTTGTGTTGTTGACAGATCACATTAGCCTAAAGTATTTCTTCACTCAAATAAACTTCAATGCTAGGCAAGATAGGTGGTTTTCTTTCCTAAGTGAATTTGACATGAAAATAAAACACATCAAAGGTAAATAAAATAGGATTGCAGATTCCTTAAGAAAAAATTCTTGGCAAAGCATGAATAACATTAGAAGTAGTGTCAACTTTGACTTGGAGGGACTGGTTCAAAGGGTAGTAGATCAAGACCAAAACTATGAAAAGCTTCAGACTCAAATGTTGAAAAAAGAAATGAAATGGTATACACAAAATTAGAATGGGCTAATTTTTTTATAGAGATAGATTGTATATTCTTAATTTAGACTCTTTAAAGAAGAAAATTCTAGATGAATATCAGAAAAAACCATATTCTAGACATCCTGGATACCAGAAATTACTCACAACCTTCAGAATGAATTCATTTTGGCCTAGAATGAAAAGAGATGTAGCAAGTTACTTGTCTAGATGCATTTAGTTTCAAACGGTAAAATTTGAACATCAGCATCCAGCTGGGTTGCTGAATCCTTTACCTATTTCAGATTGGAAATGGGAAACTGTTTCTATGGAATTCATAAATGGTTTACCAAGAACCAAATATCAACGTGACTCGGTGATGGTTTTAGTGGATACTATAACTAAAACTGCTCATTTTGTACCTATTTAGTCTACCTTTGGGACAACCCAATTAGCAAATGGGTTTATGAAAGAGATTGTAAGGCTACATGGGGTTGCTAAAATGATAATTTCAGATAGAGACGCCAAATTTACTGCAGCTTTTTGGAGGATCTTTTTTGGAGTCATGGGCACTAAATTAAATTTTATTATAGCTTATCACCCCCAAACTGATGGCCAAACTGAAAGAAAAAACCAAATTATGGAGGATATGTTAAGGATGTATGTTATGGATAGGCCAACCAAGTGGGAAGGCTATTTACACTTAGTAGAATGTTCCTACAAAAAAAGCTATCAAACTTCCATAAAGATGATTCTGTTTGAAGCACTTTATGGCAGGAAGTGCCATACACCCTTAAGTTTTAATCAACTTGAAGATAAATTGATACTTGGACCTGAAGCTTTGCAAGAAATGGAAAAGGTGGTAAAACAAATTCAGAAAAATATCAAGACAACCCAGGACAGATAGAAAACTTATGCAAACAAAAAGAGAGTTCACCGAGAATTCAGTGTAGGTGATCATGTATATCTGAGGATTAAGCCTAAGAAGAGCACTTTTCACACTAGAAGTTGTGAATAATTAGCTCCACGATACTGTGGAAAATTTGAAGTGTTGGAAAGAGTGGGACTAGTGGCCTATGAATTGGCCTTACCCATTCATATTAAGGTTCATGATATGTTTCATGTTTCTTTATTAAAAACATATGTACATGGTTCTGATCATGTTATTGATTGGAATGTGATTCAGGTGGAACCAGAAGGGGAATTCCTTTCAGAGCTGTTTCAAATCTTGGAGCGGGAAGAAATTAAAATTCGGAATTGGACAGTAGCCAGGGTAAAAGTGCAGTGGAAGCACTTTACACTCGAAGAGGCTACTTGGGAACGAGAAGCTAAGATTATGGAAAAATATCCCTCACTGTTTACACAGTGAATTAGTTTATTATTTTGTCAACACAGAGGATGGTGTTTGTTTTTAGAGGGGGAATATGTAATACCCCTAGTTTCTATGCTTTTTAATTGACAATTGAATAATTCCAAA
Organism: Pinus albicaulis; assembly: GCA_034641835.2. NCBI lineage: Eukaryota > Viridiplantae > Streptophyta > Pinopsida > Pinales > Pinaceae > Pinus > Pinus albicaulis. The sequence continues at coordinate 601,284,983 of CM076580.1, forward strand.
GGGGAAGTGGACCCCAATGGAGAACTAGCATATGGATTTATTTTATTTTTAATTAATAAAAGTAAATGGAAAATTTATGTCTGTAGTGATTAGATTGAGAGTTGAGATCTGAAACTTAAATCCATGAGAATGTGGATAAGGTGATGAGACTTTCCCACACCTTATAGAAATCCTTAGAAGGAATGTTAAAAAAATTAGATTTGGAGATAAACATCTAATTTCCAAAATTAAGAGGAAAGTAATTGGGAAGAGGAAAAAAAGGTTGGAAAAGCGAAAAAGACAGCTTTAAAGTACCTCAATGAGGGAAAGCCTAGGAAAAACAGGAAGACAAGCATCTTGAAATTTATAGACACAGAAATTGGAAATAGGATTGGGAAAGCACAACTTAAATAAGCTGCTCCAGGATAGACAAAGGGTTTTCTATCACTCAGAACTAAGATCTCGGCTCAGGCGTGAGTTGCGGAGAGAAATTTTTATGGTTGGGAGGAACTAGTCAGAGAAATTGGTATGCACATCTAAATAACATGTTTTCTGATTGATATGTATATTTCGTATATGTGTTACATGATATATGCTTAAGAAATTGTTAAGAATAATATGTATGTAAAATATGAAGATGGTTCCAGTTAGAAATTGAGGGAACTACTTAATTAAATTACATTGATTAGTGTAGTAAAGTTGTAGGAGACCATACATTTAACAGATGATGTTATAGTAGTAACATGGAAATATGCATGGTTGTATGGGAAAAAATTCAAGTTAGCTCCAACAGCCATAATATCTAAATCTGAGTACAGATTTAAATCTGGAGTTAGGAAGTCTAACTGAAACTACTGCTGGTCCTATTAAGGAAATGAACTAGTTATTATAATAGAAAGGAAATGTAATTTAACATATATTTCAAGTTACAGATCTCAAAAACATGCTAAATAGGGTAAACCGTTTAATAAATGCATGTAACCGAGTTATTTATATCTTTAGAAAAATCAGATGCGAATATGAAATAAGCATGATTATTGAGATCGATATATATACAAATTATATATATATATAAATTCCAGTTTAATCATTTCCAACTAAATTAGTAGTAATTAGAATAATATAAATGGATATCTGCTAGAAGAAAATCTAACTACGATTTTAACATTTTGTACTATATACAGAGTTTATAGACATATTGGTATATATATTAATCTGCAAATTAAAATCCATAGGAATTGTATATGATAAAAAGGAATAATGGTAAAGCTAATTGCAAGAGACTTTTGTAATTGCACTCTATCTAGAAACAGGGAAATAGTTGTCAGATACATTAGTCTAAAGTTCATATTATCACAGTTCACCGACTTAAAATAGGTGAATAGAATGATTCAGTAAAGGAAGGTATAAATCTATGAATTAGTAATCAAATATAAATAACAGTACTGTTGCATTTGAAATGCTTATAGAGTTTTATATTAACCCAGAAACTAGTAAATGAAATTAACTGAGAGTTAATTTCCTGGAATACTTACCTTTCGAATGAATGGAAAATAGTTCATTTAATTATATTATAAGCATACATATATAGTGTACATTATGTTTATGAGAATGTAAACTTCTTCATTTTGACAACCGAGAAATATGCATAAGAGAAAACGATAGGCACAACATTTCTGAATGACTAAAAATTGTGAAGAATAATAATACATTGCGGTTGGAAGACTTTTAAACCCAACCCTGTTTAATGATATTACATCCTAATGAATTATAATTACAGTGAACCATTGCCAAATATGGTTATTGCAAAATGCAACTAAAGGTCGTGATAGTTCGACAGTATGACAATGCAGCCGAAAATCATGAGTAGATTGATACCGACCTGTACAAAAATGATCTTCATGTCAAGAAAAGGTTCTGACTGAGTAATACGAGTTCTGGAAAACCAACGAAAACACTAGAGCAGGGATATACCTGCGTACACCAGGAAAATCGAGGTAGCTATGTTAAATGAAATAAAAGTTGTAGTAATGATAGTTAGAAGAAAACGAACATAAAGGGTAAGAGGGATAACTTCAATAGTTTCAGTCTTCATGACAAATCCCACATGCCGTCCATAGAAATTGAACATAAAGGTGATGTTTACTACTATAAATTGAACTAGAAAGTAAAGAAAATAGAAAACATATAAGTTAGGAACTAACATTTTAAATCTAACCTGTGTAAACCCTTTGAGGTGAAAAACCACTGGATACAGTTGTAAGATCAAAATAAGTTCCTCTGGAGAAATTTGAAAGGAACATCAAAAATGTCCTAGCCAGATGAAAGGGGTTGACATAGTGGCATTGGGTCTCCCTTAAAATAGCCAAAATAGACCAAATTAAAATGCCGGAAAAATCAAGGGAAATAATTATAAATCATGACAATAAAAACTAAAATGTGCATATACTAGTAAGCATACAACAAAAAACACTAAGATACTTCCAGTGAGTCCAAGAAATATAATTTTAATTTCACTCAAAATATAAGTACCAAAGAGAAATGAAAAACCAGTTCCACAAGTATGAAAATAGATGACACAGAGACGACATTTTAAAAACACTGTAAGAATCTCATCATAAACTTGAATGAACAACATGAATCCCTAACTATTAATGAAACTAAGAATTCAAGAAATAATTTCTTAGTGCTATCATGTACAGTGGAATGTTAAATAAATCGAAAATACAATCTCATTGCAATGAAACTAAAATTAATGAAGGGCAGGAGACAGAATCAATTACCTAGATAAAAATTCGAGTTCATGTAGAGAAGTTTCGTGAGTTCGTTCCAAATGAAGGCGGATGGAGGTGCAAAAAAATTCTTTGATAAACCAGAAAAATAAAAATGGAAACTGAAGTTGAATACAAAAGAAACCACATGATATATCCCTTAGAAAACCCTAGAAAATGTAACATCTCCATCATCCACGTGGCCTAAGATGGAGGGGTAGATGTTGGGTGGGTGAGATGGGATCGGAAACCAAGATCAGTTTATGTCAATAAAATAGAAAATCCCGTGAATGATTTCCGAGAATCTACGCAATTAATCAATTGTACAAAGTCACATGGGATCCATCGGGAAGAATTTAACAGGTAGTACCAACTGTCTCTTCGAAATTCGTAGTAGTTGACACGAGGTTCTGGGAGTAGAAACGAGGATAAAGGGAGGTACGTTGATATTAATAACATCTTAAATCCTCTTGTACCAACTGGCAGGTGGGTGGGTGATTGCATATTAAATGTAATTTTAAACATGGGATAAGATTTCCTTTGTAGGTTGTGGTAATCTGATTAATGTATGATACGATGTCACAGTTAGAATGTAATTAGATTACAGTAACCATGAAATAATTTCGAAAGATGGAACCAACGTGAGGTGAAATAAATAAAGGTAGGAAAAATATGAAATATGTTGTATCAAAGATAATTCCTAACTATATAGTATGTGGTCATGACTGTACGCTATGGAAGATTTTATCATTTCTTTAAACACATAAGCTTATGGTATATAATGCCTAAGTGAGGAAAGGGGTTAAAAAAATTAACTAAATAAGTTCTCCTATAGGAATAAAATGAAATATATAGTTGGTGCGATAGCATCATATCTATATATTTGTGGATATAGTGTTAAGAGGAGAACAAAAGAAATGAGGGAAGTATACACTAAAGATCATTTATTTTCAATAATTATTTACTAGAAGAGGTGGATTTAAGCTTAATTATTGTATAAGATGTATGCAAAAAATATTGTTGCCAATAGTCAAGCAAAGACTAAAACTCAAAGAGAGGAAATAATGACTTTAGTATGGAGGTCAAAAATTCATCGATTTGCAAAGAAATCAGATCTAAATGGGGAAATAAAATTTCATCAGATGGAAATGAACTACTTATAAATGATGTTAATAAAGTTTAGTAAAAAAAAAATTGTTGTGTGTAATTGAGAGACATTACAAAGGGATTAATATTAAAAACCCAAAGCATTGTAAAACCAAGGGAATAAATTAAACCCTAGGAATATAAACCCTAAAATTAATAAACCCGAAGGATTAATATTGTAAACAATAGGTTTAATATTAAAAACTAGGAATATAAACCCTATGATTAATATTATAAACCCAAGGAATTTATATTATAAACCTAATGGAATATAAATCAAAGGAATCTATATTAAACCATAGGATTAATTTTATAAACACTATAAATAATACTGTACCCTAGGAATAGGAATCCGTATATTAATAAACCCAGTTGATTGATATTATAAACCCAAGGCACTAATAAAAGTAAAGGATTAATACTAAAATCCTAAAAAACCCACAGGATTAATATTGTAAACCCAACGTATATAAACCATAATATAAATATTAAAAACCCTAAAACAAACATGGTTTACCATGGTTGATTTTTATATTTATATAATATTTGTAAGAATGAGGCGTTGGATCATGGTTGACTGTGATTGATTTTTATATTGGGAGAATCTTTGTCATAATGTGACATTGGACCATGGTTGGCCATGGTTGACCATGGTTTAATATTAAAAATTCAAGGGATTATAAACCCAAGGGAAGAACATTAAACCATAGGATCAATACAAAAACTTAGGAATATAAACCCAAGGGATTAATATTGTAAACAATAGGCTTAATGCTAAACCCTAGAAATGTCAATCCTATGATTAATATTATAAATCCAAGGAATTTATATTGCAATCCTAATGGATTATAAACCCAAGGGCTCTATATTAAACCCTAGGATGAATATTATACCTTAGGAATATGAACCCTTACATAAATAGGCTCACTTTATTGATATTATAGATCCAATGCACTAATAAAAACAAGGGATTAATACTAAAAAATTAAAAAATTAAAAGAATTAATATTTAATAAGATAAATATTATTAACCCTAAAACAAACATGGCTCACCATGGTTGATTTTCATATTGAGAAAATATTTTTTTACAATGTGACATTGGACCATGGTTAACCATGATTGATTCTAATATTAAGATAATATCTCTCACAATGTCACATAGGACTATGGTTTCCCATGGTTGATTATCATATTGATAATGTTTGTGACAATGTGACGTTGGACCATGAGATAATATTTATCACAATGTAACCATGTATATTGATGATCATTGACCATGATTGACCATTGTTGATTTTCATATTGAGACAATCTTCGTCACAATGCGACATTGGACCATGGCTGACGATGGTTGATTTTGATATTCAAACAATTTATGTCAAAAATGTGATGTTGGATCATGATTGACCATGATTTCCCATGTTTGATTTTCATATTGACCATGATTGACCATGATTCATTTCAATTTTGAGACAATGTTTGTCGCAATGCGATATTTTACCATGGTTGACCATTGTTAACTATAATTGAAGATGGTTGAAGATGGTTCATTTTCATATTGAGACAATATTTGTTACAATGTGACGTTGTAAAAGGTTTGACCATGAATGGTGATGGTTGAAAAATGTTGAACATGCTTGATTTTCATATTGACACAATTTTTGTCACAATGTGACATTGGACCATGGTTGACAATGGTTGACCATGATTAGAAACCCAACATATTTATATTAAACCCTAGGACTAATATTATAAACCTTGTGAATAACATTATACCCTAAAAATATGGACCCTTAGATTAATAAACCCATAGGATTGATATTATAAACTCAAGGGACTGCAAGGGATTAATGCTAAAAACCCAAGGGAATAATATTAAACCTAATGGTTTAATATTATATACCTAAGTTATATAAACCCTAAGATAAATATTATAACCCTTAAAATAAACATGTTTGAACATTGTTGACCATGGTTGATTTTCATATTGACACAATGATTGTCACAATGCGATGTTGGACCATGGTTGACCATGATTTATTTTCATATGGAGACAATATTTGCCACAATGCAATGTTGGACCATGGTTGTTTTTCATATCAAGAAAATATTTATCACAATGTGACGTTGGACCATGTTTTACCATGGTTGTCATAATGTGATGTTGGACCAAGAGACAATCATCATTACAATGCGACCATGATTATTGACCATGGTTGATTTTCATATTGAGACAAATTTTGTCACAATGTGACATTGGAACAAGGTTGACCATGATTGACCATATCTGACCATCGTCAATGATGGTTGACTATGGTCGACAATGGTTGGTCATGGTTAACATGGTTTATGATGGTTGATGATGGTTTATTTTCATATTGAGACAATCCTTCTCACAAAGTGATGTTGGACCATGGTTGACCATGGTCGACCATAATTGACCATAATTGACCATAGTTAACCATGATTTCTTTTCATATTGAGACAATAATTGTCACAATACGAAATTGGAATAAATACTATAAACCCTAAAATAAACATGGTTGACCATCGTTGACCATGATTTATTTTCATATGGACAGAATCTTTGTCACAATGTGATGTTGGATCATGGTTTAGTATGATTGATTTGCAAATTGAGACAATATTTTCCACAATGCAGCATTAGACCATTTTTATTGTTATATTGAGACAATCTTTGTCATAGTGCGATGTTGGACTATGGTTGACCATGGATGACCATAGTTACCATAATGTGACATTGGATCAAGAGCCAATTTTGGTCACAACTATGGTTGACTATGATAGTATTATTTAATATTAATAATTAATGTTAAAATTAATATCTTTAAATATTAATAATATTAAAAGTAATATTCATATTAAAATTAAAATTTATTAATTAATATTAATATTAATAAATTAAAATAATTAAAATAAAATATTGTAAAATACAATTTTACTAATATTAAAAATTCTTAATATTATTTATCAATACTACTGTTAGTATTATTTATAATAAAAATGTCGATGTCATTAATAATATTAGTGTTATTAATATTAATAAGTAACATTAAAATTAATAAGAATAATAATAATAATATTAATATTAAAATTTGTATTCATATTAATTAATACTAATATTAATAACAAATATTCAAATTAATATTAATAATTAATATGAATATTAATATTAATATTAAGTTTAAAATTAAAATTATAATCATTTAAATTTATATTATTTATTATAACTTGTAATAAATTTTTAATATTAATGACTAATATTAAAATTAAAATTAATATTAATATTAAAATAGATATTAATAATAATATTAATAAACAATATTAAAATCTTATTAATATATATATATATATATATATATATTTTCTGAGTAATGCTAAATCTATTAATATATACCATATACTACAAAACTGTCGCTACCTCAGCTGAGAGACCCTGAGTGTAGGGCTTAACTGCTACAAAAAACAAGAGGTTGGACTGCCCATAGAGGGGAAACCAGTCCCTAAATGTTAAGAGTTGCTGCCCTCATAGGGGAAACTAGCCCTTTGACCATGTAGTTTATCAAAAATAATACAGGTAATAAGACTAACCACTCTGCAAGCAGAGGGTGAATAAACATAAAAGCCAAAATTATCCTAGAAACACAGTGCATAAGAAACAAAAACCTCTGAGGGTCTTCCGGACTACTGATCATTGGCTAGAGAAGGCGAATCTTCCACAGTTCTGCATCTGTACTCATCACTGCTTCCGCCTTTATCAGTTGAGGGAAGCACCTTGTATTTATCCTCGCCATCCTTCGTTCGATCCTGCATTGATACATCGCGGGCAATGTTCAACTGGGCCAAGGAGACCTTGGCATTTTCGGCAGATGTAGGGTTAGGAGCAGCACTGGGGCTAGGGAATACGACAGAGGGACCAGGGACAGCGACCGAAGAGGGGGTAGGACGAGCAGACTCTTTACGAATAGTGACTGTGACATACACCGTGAGAACCAGCCGATCAAAAGAACAATCAAATCCGAACTCTGCTCATTGGGAAGTTTGACGTAGGGGAGTAGAGGAGAGTGGAGGGGGAGCGGGGAGAGCATCAGAATGGATGTCTTGAGGCATAGAGGAGAACACATGAGGGGGCAGAGAGCACATAAATGTATGAGCAAATTCGACGGAGCAAAGCATACCTCTACGACTCCTGGTTTCCGGAATGTGGTCGTAGAGGAAATCCTTAGAGGAGGAGTCCAAACTGGGAGAGGACCGAGGATGAATGACATGGCCACGGCTAGATTAGCGATGAAATCACATGCGATGGAGCAATATAGGCATGGTGAAAGGGAGAGGCTGATGGAAAGGGCATAGGAGAAGCAACGATGGAGGGCTAGAAGAAACAGACAGAGAATTCAAACATCAGAACTTACTATGTGTGAAATGAAACTCAGTAACAGTCTCCAAATAGCAAAGAAGCTCTCATCGCCTGCCAGTCTACGTTCGAGTGCTAGGCTCAGCAGAGGCAGGTGGGCAAGAACTTTGGTGCTGAGAAATGGTGGTGCAGACGGAGCAATCGTCATACAAGAGACTGAAATCCATATCAGAAGCTGAAGTGAGCCAGGTGAAATGCACTGAGCGTCGACAGTTCTGGATACTATGTTAATGGCTCACAGGGTGGCATATTGAATGCCCTCGTTAATTCACTTGTGGGAGGTCAGATGGCCATCCCACATCGACGGCCCCGGGAGGGGACAAGGGATGAGCATCCCATCAAACACTGGTGGCATCCGCATCCGGAGCTGAGGTATCCTGGTGTTCTAGAGTGCTGCATTCCAGAAGTTTGGCATCTTCATTAATAGTGTTGAGCGAGCCATATTTGAGAATATCTGTGCTTTCAACTCCCATATTAGCAAGGTAGTCAGCAACCTTGTTGCCATCGCACCTGATATGAGAGAAGGAGACAGCATTATTATTTTTGAGCCAAGCTTCCATGAGTTCTTGTCTGGCATTTAACCTCCAGCTGGTGGAAACCTTGGCAGTAGTGGATCCCGTAAGTAAATGATTAGCCATATTGATGAGCACCTGGGAGTCTCCTTCGATGACAATGGGGAATTTTTTTTTTGTTAAGCTAAGCAGAGACCTTTCCAGAGACCTTCTAGCTCCACAGAGTTGTTGGTGTCGCATCCAAGCTGGCCAAAATAAATTTTAAGAGGAATCCCTTTAGAGTCTCTGAAGATACTGCCAAATCCAGCCCACCCTGGATTTCCTTTAGAAGCCCCATCGAAATTTAATTTGACAACTCCTGTGGGGGGGGGGGGGGGGGGGGCCAGCAATCAAGGATTTGTTGGTTATTTCTAGCCGGAACAGATGAGGTTGGAGTGATTTTGAGTTGCCAGTTCTCCCAAATAGCAATTTCCTGAGGCTTAGTGGGGAGGTCCTCTTCCTTCTAGCTAAGAAGAGTAAGAGACTCTTGAAGATTATTGCAGAAGGTATTCCAGATAAGCTCTATAGGCGTGGATAAAATCTTATTAATATTTATTAATATTAAAATTTAATATTAAAATCTTATTAATATGTAATGTTCTTAATGCTAATAATATTAATACAAAATTTTATTTATTAATATTAATATTAATAATACTATTAAAATAATTTGATAATAATAAAGAATAATGTAAATTAAAATTTATTAATATTATGGTTAATAATATTAATATTATTTATCAATATATATATATATATATATATATATATATATATATATATATATAGGTTGGTCTAACCTACTAGTATTTGAATATTGAATTTTTTTCTTTACACATGATTTCGTAAGAAAGTCATTATTAATTGAGGTACACCTTATAGGATTTTTATCAATATTAATATTATTTATTAACATTGATATTGATATTAATTAATATTAATATTAATAATGAATATTCAAATTAACATTAATAATTAATATAACAATTAAATTTAATATCAAAATTTATTAATATTATTATTAATATTAAATGTTGTTAATATTATTTCTCACAATTAATGTTAATAATATTTGTATTAGTAATGTTAATGTCATTAATAATGTTAGTGTCAGTAATGTTAAAATTAATATTTATCAATATTAAAAATATTAAAAGTAATATTAATTTAAAAATATTAATATTAATAATAAATATTCAGATTAATATTAATTCCCCAATGGGGTATCTTGTCATAGAGCCAAATGGTGGCGGAGAGTGTGGGAGGGTCTGACCTACAACCACGCACTACGTAAGAGCATTCATAGCTCACATGATTGGTATAAAGGTTCATCAAGTAGTGTTTTGTAATAGTGGGTTGAGGAGAATATCAAGGGAAAAGGGTATGCAGAGTGCATTTGGTAAAGGTTAGGCAATTGTGAGTTCGAGGCGGGAGATACCACGCTGTGTCGTGACATTTTTTCTCAAGCCATGGCTTGAGCCTCATGCAAAGGGTGTGAGATGGAAGAACAAGGAGACTGTGAGTTGAGTATGGAGTTGTATGTGACCATGGGATCCTGGAAGTCGGGATTTTCATGTGCAGAGCATAGTGGTGCAGGATGCTTCTGCTTTGCAGGTGGTGGAAAAGAAGCCTAATTGGGTGGGTATATCAGGTGGTAAATGGTTCTGGGTGGTGGTGTGGCTTGTGCTGATTATGGAAAAGGTAGGGGAGTGGTATTGGATTGGGATTAAGTGATTCTCAGGAGTGTTAATTCCTTGGTGCACATGCACGTACTAGAGTCCAGCGACAGAAAGAAGGGGAGGGTAGATGGTATTCAAGATAGTGGTATGTTCTAGCGAGGTGGACAGTGTCGGAGACAAGTCAATCAGGGTTGGTCTCCGCACTAGTATTTCAAGTACAGGCGAGGAATCCTATGCGGGAGAAGGTTATTCTCACTTGGTGGGAATGTGGAGTGGGTGTAGGGACTATATACCATGACAATGAGGTAGATATCTCACAGCTGGCCTCCGACACGACATGGAGGGTAGGAGACTAAATGGCGAACCGAGATCTAACTTGGAGTCCACGGAGAGCCAACACTCGATGGTAGTGATTGTGGTCCCTCCATATCGCTCTCAAGGATAAGTCTATGCTCTAGTGACCCTGGACGTGATATTAGCCCAACTCCAACATATTCAGCTCAATCTGGGCAACATGCGGGAACGAAGGTATGAAGAACGTAATGAGTATATTGCTTACATGAATGATATAGAACATATGCAGAATGAAACTCTGAACACTATGGAGAGTCTATGATGCCAGTTGAGCTATTCACATGACCACCTCCGAGTGCTGGAAATACAGGTAAAAACAAACACTACCATGTCCACAACCGTGAAGGTTTCTTTGCAATGCCACTAGTAGTTCCTCCTAATCAGTTGTCATGATATTTTATGTTTTAATATTTCTTGCCAATTTTGAGCTGGAAATAACCATTGACACCATTTTCCTTGGTATTCACCCAAGACTTCTGGTTGTGAGGCATTTGGCCTGGTTCTCTTTTAAGCTTGGTTCACTCAGATGTAATACAACAATGTTGTTGTGTGATGTGAATTTTGAACTCATAATGTAAATATGCTTTTGATCAACAGAAAGAAAATCAGATTAATGTTAATATTAAACTTAAAATTAAAATTAAAATTAAAATAACTTAAAACTTAAATTTATATTTTACATTATTATGCTTATTATTATTATTATTATCTAATTTTAAGGTCACTTCCAAGCGGGACACAAAATTGTTGTATGAGACCCCCTTGTTTATGGGACAAGGGACCCAACTCTGTGCAAAAAATTGACTGTTAAATCTACAAAGGCATACATACTCTGCCCCTTTGGTTTATATTCTATAACCTATAATGAATTTTCAAATCAAACCTACCTAAGTTATTTATTATATATTATGCCATAAAATCACTCTTAAACTTGAAACTTATAACCACTCTTATATATCTTCAAAGGTTAAAATACTCTCACAACATTTTTATCATTTCCCAAAATCAAAACCATGTTAATATTGGTTAAATCACTATTATAATTTTTTTCTTTTGTTCCAAAGAAATCAAAACCATATTAATATTGATAAGAAGTAAAATCATTATTATATTTTTTTTAGTTTGGGAGATTATTTTAAAATTGGTTTTAAAGCCATGTTATTGGTAGTTTTATCAAATTGCAATAAATGAGGGTTAATGAATAGAACTGAATTTTTGAAACTCACAGATTTACAAGTGTGACACTTATTAATATACCATTTTGATGCAGCCACATTTCAGTAATATAAGTTTTAGCATTTTTATTTTTAATTAAATTTCTTTAATTTTCATAAGTGTTGATAAATTTATTCTATAATAAATTTTTAATCGTATTTTGTAAAAAAATAATTTAAATATGGTTTAAATATATGATTTAGATATGAAAGAAACTTAGTGATGTGAAATTTGACCATTGATATAATGACAAGTAACTAATATCTTTAAATTTAAAGCATTCGATAATTTTTTTTAATTTAATAAATCGATCAAATTACCAATTCCAATAATACACACATATAATATATAAAAATATCATAATTTAATTATAAAATTAAATATCAAATAGTTATATTGTAATTCCTTATTTATGGAAAACCAAATCAAAGGTTGTATTAAAATTCTTTATTTAGGGAAAAACCAAATCAATGTAATTGACTACAGCATAACCCTTACCCTTTCGGAATGTGAACCTGTTTTATAGGAAACACTTTTTTCATAAAATTTAGCTACAACATGTCATTGATTAAAATCTGATCGGAATGTGTACCTTTACATTTGACGAGGAAACACATTTTGCATAAAAATTATTTAGGACTGGTCATTTATTAAAATATCATTAGAGTGATGGGGAATGATGGTCAACCCCATTGTTACAAATATATTTCATATTTATTTATATTAAAAATCTCGTATAAAATTGGTATGTCATTGACTGTGACGCCCTTCCCACTGGCCTTTCGGCAGTGGATTTTATTTTTCTTTTTGTAAATTTTGTAGTACCTTTTTATTTTATATTTTTTAAAGAGGAAGTTGCCATACATATTTTATCGTATAAGGTAGCCTCAACTTGCTTGAAGGAAACCAGGTCTGTTGCCACTTTAGAGAGTTAAAAGCTAACCAAAACTGATATTTTTATTTCCTTCTACTTATTGGTTTTACCATTTTACTATGTCCATAGGAGTTGCAAATGAAACAGAAACTATAACTATTATTTGCCAAAAACATGAAAAAAACAATGTTATCGATGAAACGAGAACTATTACCTCAAAACGGCAACTCTAGCCCAAAAAAACTCACAAAACATGAAAAAATGCCCAAAAAACAAAAAGTGTGTTCCAAAATGGATTTATTTTTTTTCTGAAGGTCAAATTTCACATTTTTATAAAATTATGCTAAAAACAAAATTGTTTCTTGAAAAAATGATTGAAAAAACACCCTCAAAACAAAACGAGTTGATACTGGAAATAAAAAAAAAAACATTATGTCATGTAAGCCTCTCTTAAATAGCAATAATAAATCCAAAATAATAATTAAAATAATTAAATATTCCAAGTTAGGAATATGTGCCTAACTCTTGGGTTGTTCTTCAAATATTGGTGTTTGTTTAAGAAATCCTATCTTGGTGGGTTTTTTGTGAGAAATTATCTCAACCAAAGGAGTCTAAGATAGCATGGACTATCTTAGACATTTTTTCTCATCTATTTAAATGGTAAATTAAATTCTTTTAATAAGAGAGAATACATGAAAGCCATGAGGCTTCTGCCTTTTCCGCCTTTATTTTGTTTGTGCTTTATTATGTGTGCTTTATCTCTGTTTCTGAGTTAATTATTTTTTCTATCATGTGGTATCCGAGCTATGGTAACGTTGCAGTGAATGTGAAGAGGAGATTCCAACTCTACAAGTTCTTGGAAAACTCCATTAAATTGAGCAACAAATGATTGGTATGCAATCAATTATTTTTTTTTTTTAGAAATTTTTTTTTAACCTGTGATTTATTTCTAAATTTTTTATATGCGCCTGAATCCTGCATTAGTATTTCAAATGGCAATACATAGTGATGCATGCTTTAAAGCCATTTTTGGGTGATTAATGATGCGTGTAAAGTCAGTGCCATAGTTTCAGAAATCGATCGTAAAACCTTCCAGGCCACTTCAAGTGTATGCAACCCGATGAAATGATAGATCGGTTTCCCTTTTATCGAAAACCGACTCTTCTTGTCTCTTAGCATAAGACCAAATCCAATAGCAGATCGAACCTTGCCACAAATATTTGTCTTTCCAGACTTGCAGAACTTTCATTCTCTGCATTCCGTGACTTGGACATCTTCAATTACTAGCGGTTTATTTGGTTCCCAAGCAACAGCCGCTTTAATTCATTCAATTTACGAACAACCTTCATAAAATCTTCATGAATTACATATTCACGCTCTGCTCGTATGGCTAACATGCCAGCTTCTGTGCAAAAATTTCGAAGGTCTACTCCATTGAAGCCCTCAACTAGCTTCAGTACAACTTCATAATCCATGTCTCCTATTTTTCTATTCCTGCGGCATGTATTTTCAAAATTTCCATTCTTGCTTGTGCATTCGGTAATGGAATTTCAATCTTATGATCCAAGAAACCAGGTCGAAGCAAAGCACGCATTATTTTGAGGGTTGTCATGTCGAGAATGACTCATGTCCCTGCAGTGAGCTTCTCCCTTATCCACCTTGTTCCGGCAACCAACCATATATCTAGGACCACTGCTAGCTATGACAATGAAGCGTTCATTATCAAGTGGTCTAAGAACTTCTCCTATGATTTGACCAACAGTTTGAAAAGATTTTAAATCATCTTCAGTTTTGTCAAAATCCTTCTTGGCATTCCTCAAATTTTCTCGAAGTGCACGAACTCTGGCGTCGAGCTCCTCATGCTGGAGAAGCTTATTCCTGTACTCTCTAACTACGTGTAGACGGGCCGCCGCGTCATCCGCTTTCGCCATGATTTTTCCCTCTGTTCTGTGCCACCTCTCCAATTAGTTTCAACGGCTTTTTTAGCCTTCCTTCGTGCTCAAGATTTCAGGACATACAAGGCTTTGAGATCCAGAGCAGAGCATCGACTTCAAACGCAGGCTTCAAATGAATTTTAACTACTCCTAAGATTTGTGTTAACCATTGTGATTGCGTTCTCTAACGATAATAATCTGGCAGCAACTAACGGAGAAATCCAGGGGTCCCCTCATTACAGGATCTCGCCATAAATTAAATTCCAGTTTTCATCTGTGCCAGGAGTATATTTGGTTAAAATAAGCGCATAACTCATTTGATATCTTTGCGCTTTCGCTCCGGTGAGGAGCGGAGCGCTAAGGCTGTTTGTGCTCTTTCATTCGAGCGCTCGGTCTGTTTGGGCTCTTTTATACAATCGTTTGAGTTTCGATCCGGCAACCCGATGGCAAAGCCATGGGGACCGGGTACAGACGAATCGTGAGGCCTATACGTGGAGATTCATGCTAGTGTGCGTGGTACCCAATGATGTGAGGCATGCATACAAAATATATCTTGGAGAAGCTTTTGCAAAGACATCATATGGCATGGTACTTATGCATAAAATTAATGGTATGCATAAATTTTTGTTTTTAATGGTGAAACGCTGAAGGTGGAGTGGAAAGTTTAAGTGGAGTAATTTTTAATATTTTGTATGCCTTGAAGAGAGTTCATAACACTTTTAAAGTTTTTTAATGACGACTATTCTTTATGTAATGGAGCAAAGGTCCCAGACCTGTGAACATTGAATGGGAACCAGCATCACACAACCCTACAGACTGGTGCAAGAGCCGAAGAGTAGCCAAATCAATGCCCTCTGTCATACGGTGAATAATGTTGCTTCTGAATCCGTCTTACATTCAATTAATCAGCAAATGATTGTGAGTAAAAGGCAGATGAAACCATCTATTGAGCACACTGTAGCCTGTCCTATCAATAGCTCTGCTCCGATAGTTTACACGAGATGGACATGTTCCCAGACTGTCTGGATGGCTTCGAACCCAACATATGTATGTGCTGTTTACTGGCCCAGTCCTAAGTTTTTTAAAAAGCATGGTATTCTTGCAGGCTGACTACCAATTTGTTATAGTTTTCTGCACATTTTTTTTTCACCCTCTATAGTTCGTTATGTTCATAGGCGGATTTAATTCAAGTGAAGTTATATCATTATATGGAAAACTGTTAAGATTAAGAATCTGCGGCATTTGTGTTTGATCCGACAATGTATTTGTATTAAAAATCTTTCGGTTTGATCCGGCATTTGTATTTGTATTAAGAATCTGGCATTTGTATTTCTTATGGCTATGTTCATCTAACGAGCTTGGCATACAGTGATTATTTAGGAATGTGGGTCTCCCTGCGTTCAATTGCAGAAAGGAGTGTTTGCGTTTGCAATCTGAGTCACTTTGCATTTGCGTTGAAATAAAGGAGTCATAATCAAGCTTTGAAAGCTGCTGAAGAAAAATTGCAACGGGAAGATTCATAATCAAGCTTTGAAAAATTGCAAAGCTTTGAAAGGAGCCATATACTGAAAGTGGTAGCAGTGGCATTGAGGCAGACAACCGAGTATTTTCTCTAAGCTCAATGGTTTCTTACTGCATGACAGCATCATCTCCAAGAGAATATGACCTAGACAGTGCAGAGCCTTCGACCATCTTTACAAGGGAAAGCAGTGCCGAGATAATTCTGCGGAAAAACACAACCCCATGTTTGCAAGACGAGATTCCGTCACAGTCAATTCTGATTAGTGAAGAAAATTATGATTACGGATTGCATGGAGATATTCTGAGTTCTTTTTAAGTCAATGATGATGGGGAACCAGGCCCAGCTTTGGGGGAAGATTTCGAAAAATCAAATAACTATTAGAGGATCGTGTGAATTGCTTCAGATCATTTTGAGTATTGCATAGCTACTTGCAAGCTATTAGAGGATTGCAGCCCTAGTCCGTGCATCGAGTTTTCCCTACAACAGCAAGTTAGAGCGAGTAAAATAGTGCATGAAATGGACAATCATTCAAAAGAAATAAGAGAAGCGGTAGAAGGAGAATATTGGTAGAAGAACGAAATCTGCATTTGCAGTCAGCATATTTGCAGTCATCTCGAAAACCAGGAAGGTTTTAAATACTTGAGTTGAGTGGCAATGTGGAAGACATTTGCGTGGAGGACTATGTTAAATTTTGTTGTGATAAGTTCTTAATTTTTTTTTTTTTTTTAAAGTGTGCATGGTAAGACTTTAAAGACCAGCCGTATTATAAGTGAATATTTGCTACGTGTGAACCTACGTTGAAGAAACACTTGCATGCGTCCAGTTTTCAAAAGTTTTCCTTTTCAAAATCGCCTTGGAGAGGAGCTTGCGTGGATCAATGGCGTCGAACATCTTGATTCATGTGTCATGGGAACGTTTTTCTTGGAAAGTGATTTACACATTCTCGTTTTTTTAATCTCTATGGTTCATTCGTAAGTTACTTTTTCAACCCATGAAACCGAAAGTATATGGTTTAAATCTTTTAACGTGGATTTCTACTTTACATAAGTATAAAACCAAAACCATTACTTTAGTTTCACATAAAGGGAGACATAAGTAAATTGGAAAAGTGTTTTTTTTAAATTATGAGTGATTGTTTTTGGGGTGATAAGGAATGGTGGACATACCTTTACATACGTAGGTTGTAGAGTTTTAAGAGAAACTTGAATTTAAGTGACATAAAGTTTCTTAATAATCACTTTAATGGGAAGTGTGTAAAGGAACTTTTAAAGAGTGCTTATAACGTTTTCTATGGAGTCATAAAAGGATAAAAGAGATTGGTATTATCTTAATGAGAGAGAATGAGTGGAGATTTATATTATGATGTATGGTTTCACCATAAGAGAGCGTAATAAGGGATTTTTGAAATGCATTTGGAGAGATAAGTGTCTTATTTGGGGTGATTTTTCTTTTGAGTGATAAGTGAAGTTAATAGAAAACTTGATTTACTTTTTTTTATAAAGTGAAATTATTTTTGTAATTTTTGGAGTAATAAGGTGCATATTTTGTAAATTTGGAGTGATAAGGGAAAGTCATTGTTGTATTGTTTTACTTTGATAGAGATCGTGTCACTATCCATTCAGATTTTGAAGGCGAATTGTTTCAAAGGGTTCCCAGCTTGGCATTATCATTGCTTTAGATGATGTACTCCAGTGATTAATAAAGATATCATTTTTGGTGTTGATGTGTCCTAGATCCACCCGAAATTGAATAAGGGGATCTTAGGTACACCATGTGTGTTTGTGATGGCGCATGTTTTTTATAGCTTCATGTTGTTGTTTTTGATTTGTGTCTAGTTGTGACACATCAATAATTTCATTTTATATCGCATACATAAAGCAAGCACAAATCATGTAATGAAATAGCTGCAAGATCAACACATGCATTTGTGCCACGACAACATATAATCAAATATTGTCTACATCGGCCTTCTACATCAACAATCAAATTCACTTAGTCAAGAAAAGTATTCATCAACGTTCTTGCAAATCCATTTAAAGAACTTGTAATCAAATTCATTGTTTTAAGTGACTCATTAAAAATTCATTGTTAATTAATTTTTAAGAGAACAAGTGAATCATTAAAATCATTGTAAGCTTTCTTAGGTGCATTGTCGACAGTGTTCGACACCCTTCCTTTAAGAAAAATGAAGTGAATGCACGATTTTTTTAACTCTAAATCAAACAAAAAACAAGTTCACATCTCCTACAAGCGACCATGATTATTCATTTAAGCAATTTTGCGTCAAGACAGTACAACTTTCAAACCTTCAAGTGAGCCAGAGTGAAGTTTATTGCACCAATCATCAAAGCAACCAAGCAAGTTCAGCTCTAACATCAATCAAGCAAGTTGAGATCAACATCAAGAGAGCGTGGCTAGTGAGTGTGAAGTCATCAAGTAAGTCAAGTGAGTGCTTAAACAAACGTGATCGTCATCAAGCGAGCGTGAATTCCAGAGTTTAAGCGAGAAAATTCTTCAATTCTAGCAAGTGTTCTGAACAAGTGCAATCAGCCAAAAATCAAGCGAGCATGCCATTCAAGCCACATTCAAGCAAGCCTGTCATTCAAGTAAAATAGTTCAAAGTACAACATCTACAATAAGAGAGCCTCATTTCCAGTGCGCAATTTAAAATGGTGCAACATATTCAGTTGTTAACCCTTCTTCACAGTTTGATTATTTCTAGTGATGAAGACATGGTGCATGTGAGCAAAGAAACTCTTGCTGATATTTCATGACATCTACACCAAACCCATGAAACTATTGAGTTTCTTCAACTCGAGTCGCAACTTCAAAGGATTGAATTGCAAGAAAAGAGTGATTCTTTCAAGTCTTTGAACCATCCAGATGATAAGTCATTCATTCAAACAACTTGAAGTGTCGAAGTTGTTCCAGTTCCAGTTTCTTCCAAGCCCATCATCAAGCCATGGGAAGAAATTCAAAATAACAAGAATCGACGAGGCTTAGGATATGTCAATGATGACATCCACTTGGATATCCCAGATTATTCCAAGCCAATTAAGGTCGTTAGCGGAGGATTTCTTGCACCACTCACCTCAGCAGATTCTGAGAAAGTTGCAGACAACCAGCAATGCACGCAATCCAAAGTTGCAGACAAACCAAATTGTATGAAACCTAAAGTTGAAGTCCAACCGAAGTGTTCTCATTGTCAAAGAACCGGTCATATAGAAGATCAGTGTTTTGATCTCCATCCTTGTCACCATTGTGACAAGCCCAATCATTCCTCAAAGAAATGTCATAAACAACGACAAACAGCTAGATTGAAATACATTATGCATGGATCGACCCATGGGAATGGTCACCCATAGTCCAAAGATTGTCTCATTTCTACAACAGAATCCAATCACACATAGTGCACCAACAGTGAAACGATGATGGTACTCTCATGTGGTTGAATGGGGGAGTACAACAGTGTAAAAATCGTACACCTGAAGGGGGGAGTTCAGGAATACTTTCCTAGAACAGTGTCTCTCCTTTCAGCTGACAAAGGGGGGAAAATGTCAATGAAATTGACAGTGGTTGTCAAACTAAAAGTATCGACCAAACAAGAAAAAGAAACCTGTGGGCATCTTCAACAGGCAGTGGGCATCAACAAATTTTCCAGTGGGCAGTCGACAGCAAAGAAGCAATGAACAATTTTTAGCACAGCAAAAGCAACAATAAGTTATTTTTGACATCATCAGTGAGTGGGCTTTGAACAAATTTTGTCAGTGGACAAAGGATGCTGCTTTCATGCAAAGGAAATATTGATCATTTTTCAATTTGGAACTTGATGGAGTTTTCAAGCGCAATTCAGAGATGAATCAGACATATAGCTGACTCATGCTCTCTTCAGATTGCATTTTTTCAGCATCCAGCTTTGGCAGTTTTTTAGGCAATGTTTTTTGAGGATTAACATGAGAACTTGGAAGATAGTTCCTCGTTCTAATTTTGGATTTTTCATTGAAGGGGGGAATGTTAACCTATCTAAAATAGCAATAATAAATCCAAAATAATAATTAAATTAATTAAATATTCCAAGTTAGGAATATGTGCCTAACTCTTGGGTTGTTCCTCAAATATTGGAGTTTGTTTAGGAACTCCTATCTTGGTGGGTTTTTGGTGAGAAATTATCTCAACCAAAGGAGTCTAAAATAGCATGGACTATCTTAGACATTTTCTCTCATCTATTTAAATTGTAAATTACATTCTTTTAATAAGGGATAATACATGAAGAAGCCATGAGGCTTCTGCCTTTTCCGCCTTTATTTTGTGTGTTCTTTATTATGTGTGCATGTATGTTTCTGAGTTAATTATTTTTTCTATCATGTAACACTTTTGACGCATTGTAAGAATGGAATTAAAGACAACGTATTAGGACATTGAAAAATCGTAAAATTCTAAATTTTTTGATAGATGATGTTAAATATAAACAAAATCATGTTTGAAGGGCTTATCATTTCGAACAATTTTTATCCATGTTGTTAAACATAAAATATATTGACTCTAAACAACCATAAAATTGTAATTAATTTCAACCATAACATTAAAGATAAAATTTCAGAGCGCATAAAACCCTTAATGACAAGTTATAAATTTCAAGTTTTTAAATCTTAGGTTTTCAAGATGTTTGAACCATGAAATTATGGATAAATTATATGACTTGAACAATTTTTAAAAATGAACAAGTATATGAAAATTGTGTTATTCATATTTGTTTTTTTATATATATAAAACATATTTTTTAATTTTTTTATTGTTTTTCTAAATTTTAAATTATAAATGTTTTAGTTTTAAGAAAATAAAAATTAAAAAATAAAATATGTTTGTTTATATTTTAAAACATATTTATTTTTTTATTTTTTATTTTTATTTTTTATTTATTTTTATTTTTTATTTTTTTTAATATTTTAAATAATAATTGTTTTAATTTATATATATATATATATATATATATATATATATATATATTGTATTTGTTCGTTTATTTTTTAAAACAAATTTTTTAATTTGTTTTTATTGTTTTTTTATATTTTAAAGTTTTAATTGAATAGTTTTGTTTTGTTTATTTATTTTATTTTATTTTTTTGATAATTTTTGTTTAAAAAATAAATAAATTTTTTAAATTGTTTGTGTTATCAAAAATAAAAATAAAAATAAAAAAAATTAATTTTCCGCCTGCTGGGGGCCGGAGGTAGGCTGGATAGCCCTCGACAGCGCCGCTCAGGCGGCCATTGGCCCCCAGCTAGGTGGAGGGCGATTTCGAGAATCACCCCTAGCTTGGCGGAGGGTGATTCTCGGAATCGCCCTCCCTCCACCCAGCTGGGGGTGATTCTCGGAATCAGATGGGGGTGATTCTCGGAGTTTCCCTCTGCCCGGCTGGGGGTCGAAGGTAGGCCGGGCGGTGCCATCAAGGGTTGCCCAGCCTGCCTCTGGCCCCCAGCTACGTGGAGGCAGGCTTCGGAGCCCTCGATGGCACCACTTGGCTAGCCTTTCACCCCCGGTTGGGCGGAGGGAAATTATCGGAATCACCCTCGGCCCGACCGGGGTGCAGAGGTCGGTCGGGTAGCACAATTGAGACTTAATCAGCCTACCTCCAGCCCGTGGCTGGATGAAGGGTGATTAATCGACTTCCAGTACTGCGTTAATTAACCAGGTATGAGCATTCTTCAAAGTCGCTTATTGGGATGGGTTACGTGATCGAGGGAAATCGAAGTCACGATAAGTTTGTTTTAGAGTTTCAATGATAACTCACGACCACATAAAAGTGGAATTTTAATTTCACTTGACTGTTTGTACAAGGAATGCCAGTGTGGAATTGGAAAACAAAGAGTATGTGTTATTTCTACTATCTGTTATGTATTATTCTGTATCTTTGGATGTAATGCAATAGAGTCTAGTGCTCAGCTGATATATGATCTCGTGGCTTGTCCGTTGTGTTAAAACAATGCACAGCACCATACCAGCAGCATTGGTATTCCCTCCACAACATCAAAATGGTCCAAAGACCCAGATGACTTGAAGCTTTGTCTGCTCCACAAGCTTGAGGTACGATTCATTCACAAGCCTTATGAGTAAATGGACCAGTGAAGTGTAACTATATGTGACTATTGCCTTGAGGTGAGTAACATGGGTTTGGGCTGACTGTGGTTGGGCTACAATACCATAGATAAGAGCTTGCACTAAGTGTGCACATTCTTGCTGAGGGTACATAATGAGTTTGTAAGGTGGTGTTAGGCGGGATTGAAAATATCTGAAGGATTGGAGCATTATAGTTTCCAATGCCTCTTCGACCTCGTAGTGAGGCCTACAAATTAGTTTGGAGACCATTTAGCCATCGGTTAGCTTACCTCCAATTCCCTATTCGCTTTTGGCACCAACTACTAGTCCCGACAACGAAACTAATTCGAATGATAGTGCTTCAAAACTCCTGAAGTCACCCCGATAGGCATTGATTCTATGACTACCATTATCCCAGGTATCCGTGTGACTGATTTTTGTGTGCATAAGTGGATATTAATTCCTATATGGAAGAGTAACTTCAGACAAATAATATTTTAGCATTGAGCAAAGAAATTTCAAACCGGTCACTTCCAAAGGAGAAGATTTCTTGCAGCGGTAGCATTGTGGAACCATTTTGAGGTTTCTCTTGTGCGTTCTCATCTTTTTGCACTCTGAGAAATGGTGGGCTCAAACCATTGCATAAGGATTTGAACAATTATAAGCATCAAACTACAATTATATCAACGAATAATCACATTTTGTTTTGCATTGAAATTTTTTGAAGACCGATAGTTATTTTCCATCCTAGTGTGCACCTATCAATGCACTATGACATTGGAAGTCGTATTTTAAGTGGAATTTGAAGTGGTGTTGGGAGATTATTTCAAAGTGGCATATAATAGTTGTTCCATATTGGCATGATTGTATGTGTAGCATTGTTATTATATACTATATATTACGCAATTCAAAGCCAAGCCAAGAGATATAATTGGTTTGATAGTGAAATTTGCACACACCTTTCATTTAGTGAAGTTGAGTTGTTGACATAATGACTAGAATCACTGAATTATTAGAGTTGCTAAATACTTCAATATACCCTACTATTCATGATATAGTTGAAATTGGAAAGGGAACTCTCCTTGACATTCATACATGTCGAAAATATGCACAAGAAAAGATTCAATTTTTGCAGTTTGAATCTCAGCTTCAACAAGAAGAATTACAATAGTGGAGTCATCATTCTGAACTTGTTTATGTTCATAAAATTGAAAAATACTCCCATAAAAAGAAATTCAGTAATGTTGCAGTCGATTCACATTCAGTTACTTCTACAAGAGAAAATTTACCTGCAGATGCAACAACTCAGTCTGCACTTCTGAAGCCCATCATCAGACCTTGGGAAGAGCTTTTCCATAAAAAGCACCGAACATGTCTTGGATATGACAAGTAGTTGTCCTTTCATATTCCGAACTACTCCAAGCCTATCAAATTTTAGAGTGACGTATTTCTTCATGAAAGTTCATATTGAGCTGTTCCATATCTTTCTCCTCTTCCACAACAACAACAACAAATTGAAAAATGAGAACACTGTGATCGAGTTGGCCATATGATAGATAATTGTTTCGATCTTCACCCATGCAAGCACTGTGGTAGGAACTTCCATTCTTCACACAGATGCTTCATAAATAAGCCTCCTGTAAGAAAAAATATTAATCTTGGATGGATTGCTTCTTGGCAATGGGCATCAACAGCCAAGAAGTTGTTTAAGTCGCATGTCAGAACTTGTTCTCAAATATTGAACAATATTGCAGTTGAGTTTTCGCCATCATGTCACCTTGTACCTGACATGGGGGAAAATGGTGGTCATCTACAAGTTTCGAAGCCACATCAAGTGAGCCTCAGCCACAACCTATCATTCTAGATTCATAGTTGTAGCCAGAGACACAACAGTTCAAGCGAGCCTGAGCCACAACTTGTCATTTCAGATTCAGAGTTGTAGCCAGAGACACGAATTCCCATGAGCATTCATTTAGTTGGTGGACAGCCTTAAACCATCTATGCGAGGTTGATATTCTTCCTCTTCAAAGAATTTAGAGCATTGCTTCTAGCAGAAGACTTCAGTTTCTTGCCAACTTTGGTAGAGTTCCAAGAAATGCATTAAGAATTCCAGTGTTGGTGGTCATCCTTACACCATCACAGGTTGTAGACCTCCCTTCTTCTAGGTTGAAGGTCTCCCTCTTCAAATATGAGGGACACTTCCTCTAGTAGAAGCCCACAACTTCTTGAAAAATTTGAAAGAGTTCCAGGAACTGTAATAAGCATTGTGTTCTAGTGTTGGTGTTCATCCATAAACCACCTCCTTATGCCAACATTTCAGAGAGCTGATTCAACCTAAGTTCTGCCATGCATACCTTGTAGATTTGTATTACAACTCTCTTCTTGGACTCACACATACCACTTCAGATTAAGGGGGGGGGGGGGGATTTTGGACACCTAATCCTCTATGGGTAGGTGTGGAAGCCGAACAGTCATAAAGGAGTCGAAGTGACCTTGGAATGTGGCATTCAAGAGTCACCCCGTTGTACTATAAATAGACATCTATGGTTAATGGAAAGTAAATCAATTATTATCTTTCCCTTTGTGTGTGTTTCACCATGCATATGTTTAACGTCACTTACTCAACAATGTCTACGAAAAGATATGTGGCATATTTTGTTTTTTAACAAGTTCATTGACTAGTTTCTGCATGGGCGCTTTGTCCTTATAACATTTATCTAGATGGAGCTTCCAACATGTGGCTCTTTGATGACCACCTTTGTCGCAATTATTTCACTAAGTCTTGTTCCACCATACCTTATTTACCTTCTTCTTTTCTCGATGTGGAGAAGGCCTTTCACGCCTCATCCCTTTTTGGGCTACCATTCTCTTCTAGAAATCAACAACACATGGTTATGTAAACCACAAAAACTACATAATTTTTGACGCCATGAATTATATTGATCATTAAAAACATGATTGTAATCGAAATGAAAATTATAATACCGATACTATTTATAACTTTCCTGGCTGTCTCTGGTGCAATTATGGTGATGTGATTTTGCCTCAGCTCTTCCTCTGCAATATGCATTTTCATGGGATGATGATGATTCTTTCCCATCATTCCCTTTCATTGATGGTTTCAACAATTTCTAGTTGTCTCTAGTGAAATTATGGCAAGGAGAGCTCGCCTCAGCTCTTCCTTTTCATTGTTCATTTTCACGGGAGAATGGTGATGTGTTCCCATTATTCTCTTTCCTCTATGGTTTAAACAATGTATTGGAATTTTCTAATAGCTTTGAGTGTTCTCCTTCATTTTATCCCAAACCTATGAATAAAGGTACTTTTTTGACCTCCAATGGCCAAGTCATGCCTTGGCCATGAACACCAATTCCTCCTCCCTTGCACCCCATCTTGGTAAGGAGTCTCATGCTAGTTCCTGAAATGGGTACCTCCACATTTACAATAGAAATAACATTATGTGAAGATGAAACTGAAGAATGATCATCATTGTTTACCTCAACTATCAATTATGAGATAGGTAATTAGGGCTTCTCTAATACTTCATTTCACCTCAACTCCTGCAAGGCCTCTTCCATTGCTCATAGCTAAAGATGCAGTCTCTTCTCCTATTTCTCTTCTTGTATAAGAATCCTTAATTCAACATCCTCTACTTGAAGGCTCTGGTCGTTGTGCTTAAATTATTCGAAGGCCTCTTCCATGGCTCGTAACTGAATTTGCACTCTCTTCTTCTCCTATTTCTCTTGTAGAAGCCTCTTCATTTCAATGTTCTCTGCTTGAAGACTCTGGCTCGTATCCTCATTCGAGCGATGAGAAGATTATGCATGTTCACTGAAAGATGTGGATCAAACATTGTTCTCTGCTCCTTCTTTCTCCTTCCTATAACCTTCATACATTATGTCCACCATTTTGGACATCTTGAGGAGGCCTCGTACATTTATTTTTCATCCTTATTTCTTGCACAGTCAATCATTCACACTCATAATTGACATCAATGAGAAGATCACTCTGATACCAAACCAAATCTGAGTTTCTTCAACTACCAGAATTATCCAAGATATTTTTCTTTTGTGATTTTAATAGAATTGCATTTAAAAGAGCATAAAATAACCTTGTGTGCATGCTTAAACAATAGGAAACATGATGGCGATCAACAAATAAAGAATACAACATATTTGATAATGGAGATCACCCAGCGTGGGTTATGTACATAGACGTAGTGTCAAGAGAGTGGATGTTGCTTCATATAATTGTTGCAAATGGTGATGATGTACATGACATATTATTTGTAATAATAAAGACAAATACCCTCAAGAAGAGTGTTGTGTCTCCCCACGAGACATTCTCCATATAGGAACTCTCACTCAAATGGGTTTTCCTTCAGCATGAAAAAATAACAAGATCTCACATAATGTGGAAACAAGTATCCCTCAACATAGTGTTACACAGGGATCTCAAAAATAATACATCATCTCAGAAAAATAAAAGGAAGCATAACATAACTGCGTCATATTCCTTGACTTTTGAATATGGCCAAACAATGGAGAGCGCGACTGCTGAAACTAACATTAACATTGAATTTCTGGCATGAAAACGTGAAAAAATAAATATCCATTCATCAAATTCTAACAAAGTCACCTTATGCACCCCAAGGAATATTTTGACACCCCTCAATATTCCCTAGGCAAGGTTCCACCCTTAGCCTAGATTGTGGTTTTGTCCTCCTGCTCCTCATCGGCCTTGTCCTTCCCAAGCATATGTGAAAAGTTGAGTTTATATGGTTGAGGGGTGGAAAACCTTATAAAGCCACTACCCATGGTGCAATGGTTTGGCGGAAAAATAGAGGTGGGGTGGTCGGGGTTCGAATCCCCTACCTCCCTAATTCAAGAAATTTTATTTTTATACGCGTTGTATGGTTGGCGCTTGGCATGGTTTATGCAATGGTAAACTTTGTCGTGATATGGCGATTAATTATGCTCACAATTGAAATGTTCCACAAGTTACTTATATGGGTTCCACCGTTAATATGTATGGTATATATGGAGTTGGTTCCACCAAGGTTTGGCGATTCCGTCGGGGGTGGCCTACCCTTGAACCACATTTTTTTATTTATATAACATTTGAACATGCAAGGTTGGAAAGGGTGGCATCTCACCAGCCCTATTATTATATTTGTTTTTATTTTTGCTAAACCAACTTCCCATTTTAAATTTTGTTGATTTTAAGGGATAGTTGGAGAATTAATCATCTAACAAATTCACCCACTCTCGAGATCCATGTTTCACGCCCCGTTTTCAGTCAAATTGTACGACCCTTAAACCTAGTTCGCTGCCCACTCTCACCAAAAGTTTTACCAACTCTATATTCTTCATACAAACTCCGATTGGAGTTTAGTTCAAACCATTGAAATTAGGGTGACGAGCACTTCGATATGATCCTAGTTCAAGAACTTTTAGTTTTAAAATAGTTCGACCGAACTATTTTTTATAAATATATCACCCGCGAATGTTACTGTTTTCATTGTTGGCGCGATTGTTGCAGCTCTGTTTCTATTTGCCGCGTTGGCGCTCCTGCTGTTACGTCCGCCCTCGGGCTCTGTTCCTACTGTTACATCCGTGCTCAGGCTCTGTTCCTGCTATTACGTCCGCGCTCGGGCTCTGTTCCTGTTGTTACGTCCGCGCTCGTCAAAATCCGCCGGGTATGTAGTTACGTTCGCTCTTTAAAATAAATGTGTAGTTGTATCTTCTTGAAGGATATCTGAAATGTGTTACTATGATCATGGATTTCACTAAGAATAGAAACAACATTATGTCACTGAGAACCAGCCACTGCACCACTGTAATTTGTACCGAGCCACTGAACCACTGTAATTTGCACCGAGCCACTGTAGTTTTGGCATTATATCACCGAGCCACTGTACCACTGTAATTTTCATTTGACACTATAGTTTTGGCATTATATCACCGAGCCACTGTACCACTGTAGTTTTGGCATTATATCACTGAGCCACTGTACCACTGTAACTTGCACCGAACGTGTAATATAGTTCGAACTTGATTTCAAAGAGATGACCAAAATTATGTGGTAGAAATGCGTATTTGCCACTGGCCTCCTAATGTGGTATTTATCTCATCTGATCAATTTGGCATTTCTCCTCAATTACGTCCTATTCCTAAAACAACTGTCTGCATTGCAGATTCCATGTAGTGTTCCTTCTATTTATGAT